>QEPC01006106.1:551397-562700 GCA_003113815.1 Sphenodon punctatus | reverse complement strand
GAAGGAGTGGAGAGATAGAGTTGAGTGTCGTCAGCGTATAGGTGGTATTGGAAACCGTGGGAAGCAATGAGTTTGCCTAGGGATTAGATGTAGATAGAGAAGAGGAGAGGGCCAAGGACAGAGCCTTGGGGAACCCCGACTGAGAGAGGCAGGGGGGAGGAGGAGGGGGAGGAGTTAGGAAGAGAAACATTAAAGGAGCGGTCAGAAAGGTAAGGAGGAGAACCAGTCAAGGACAGAGTCCCAGAATCCCATGGGAGTGAAGCGATTCAAGCAGGAGCGAGTGGTCATCAGTGTCTAAGGCAGCAGAGAGATCAAGGAGGACAAGAATAGAGTAGAGGCGGTTGGATTTAGCCACAAGAAGATCATTGGTGATTTTAGCAAGAGCGGTTTCAGTGAAGTGAATGGAGCGGAAGCCAGATTGGAGGGGGTCAAGGGAGGAGTTGGTGAAGAGGATGCAAAAACTGAGTTGGTAGTGTTTTTCCTTGCTCACCCTTTATAGTGATAGAGGCAAACCTTGATACCTAACCTCTGCCTATTATAGTGGAGCAGTTTCAAGGCCATAGCTAATGTGGCAAAACTTTCAGCTACAAGGAGGAAATAATGCTTTATTAGACAAGCAGAGTGAGACCCCACATTTGTCTGTAATGTGATATATTTGAAAAGCGCATCCAGGGCTTCACTATGAGAACTACTCAACCTAGTTGATCTAAATATGGATACTCTCTCCTTGTGTAAGGATGTCGTAAGAAACTCCATCCTTTTAGGAATTATATCCAATTATGGCCTAACTGGATATCCGTCCTCCCAACCAATTTATGTTAGTCATTGAAATTTATGTATTGCTTCTGTGTTGACAGGGATAGGACAGGAGTTATTTGTTAAATTATTCCTAAATTTGTCTAAGCTGGTAGTTGTATTTCGATGGTTGGAAGGAGCTACTATTGATAGTTTCATTATATATAAAAGTGAAAAATTGGAGGGCATGTTCTCTGGTAAGAATCAAAGTATGAAGAGATAAATTCTTCTCTGCTAAAGCGATGACAAATACTAAAATGTATTTTATTATTTTTAGTTAAATGAGAAAATGTGGAATTTTATTCTGTTTATGGTTGTTAGCTGTAGGGCTATGGTAACCGTACCAATATAATAATATAACAAAGCTACGATCGATAAAAGAGAATAGCCATTGTCTGGGTTTTGCTCCTATTTTGTAAGTAGGGTGCAGTAATTAGTAACATTTTGTATTTTATTCTATATTTTTCTGTATTACTTTTTGTATGTGTGTTCCTTGTATGTTGTTGTTAGTCTGGGCCATGGTGAGAGCCAGTGCCATCAATAAACTATGATGATGAAAAGCGCATCCAATGAATTCCAAAATTTCAGGGAGTGTTGTATGCAGCAGTAGGCCGAACCCTATTGATTTCAGTGAAAATCAGAAAACACAAAACAGCTTTACCCATGAGAATTCTTCATATACCTGTCTAGTCTAATCTTCCCTTTTTAGGGAAATGTGACAGGGTGTAGCCTAAGAGAGAGGCTGTCCCTTTAAAAGGGAGCTAGCACCAGCCACTGGACTGGGCTAGCAGAGCTGCCTTAGCTGCTCCAGTGAGAGGGCAGCACCTAAGAAGAAGTAGCTGTGCTGAACTGAGAGTGGGAAGTGACTGGCCTTTTAAAAGCTGGAAGACTGGAGGACCAGCCACACCCACTCTGGGGATATAATGAGAGAGGTAAGGCCAGAGAAGGAAGGCAGTCAATGTCTGGGTGGGGAGAAGGAAGGATGGATCTCTGCTCAGAACTGGGCTGCAGAGGCGCCTTCTCCAGGGTGCTGATTCCCAGGCTGAGGAGACCTGAGCAGGTTGGACTTGGGCTCAGGGAAACTAGTGGGCACTCTACACTCTCCAAGATGCTGGAGGAATTGTACTAGATCTCAGAGGCGTGGGGCTGTGCTAGAGGCACTGGACAGTGAGTAACAGCCAGAAGAGAATGGCCTGGCTAGCGTTAGAGACTTGGGTTGCCAGAACGCTGTTTCCTGGCAGTAGTAATAGCATACCATTCAGAGACTATATATGATGGTAGGGACACTGAACTGCTATAGAGACTTGAGTTATAGGGCTAAATTGAGTGGCTGAGCTTAATTCCCTTAAGAAACTGACTGAATGGAGCCTGATCCTGCAGGGACTTACCCTGGGAAACTGCACTCTGTTACAGTTTGAATGAGTGGTTTCCTTGCAGCTTCAGGCACATCTCAGTGCTATCCGATTCCTGGACCCATGTCAGTTAGGATTTCGATCTGGGTACGGCACTGAGACTGCTTTGGTGGCCTTGGCTAATCTTTGCTTGGCCATTGACAAGGACAATTGTACCCTGTTGGTTTTGTTAGATCTTTCAGTGGTGTTTGATACAGTTGATCATGGGGTTTTGTTGGCATGGCTGTGTGACCTGGCAGGGGTTTGAGGAACTGCTCTTGAGTGGTTCTGCTCATTCTTGGCTGAGAGAACCCAGAGTGTGGTGATGGGCAGTGACTCATCATCCCCACAGGAGCTCCCTTGTGAGGTCCTGCAGGGTTCCATCTTGTTGCCATTCAGTGTGTAGCTGTTGCCCTTGGGTGATGTTGTATGGAGATTTGGAGTCCATTGCCATCAGTATGCTGATGATGCCCAACAATCAACATTACAAATGAGAATGTAACAAGGATGGTCTTACTTGGGTTAAGTTCTGGTAGGATTATGCCCAAACAGACAGTCTTGGTTACCAGGTGCCTGCGTACCATTGGGGACTGGATGCAGGTGAGCTGATATGAAGCTGAATCCAGATAAGACTGAGGGCTGACTGGCCTTGTGAACTGGAAGACTTAGGGATCCCTGTTATTGATAGGGTCCAGCCTCTTTCGGTCACTCAGGTTTGTAGCTTTGGGGTGCTCTTGGATTGCCACACCTGGATTGCCAGGTTGTGGAGGTGGCCAGGAGCGCTTTTCATCAATTACATCTGGTGATAAGGCTGAAACCGTTTTTATCAGATTTGGATGTGGACACCATGCCTTTGTAACCTCAAAGCTAGACTACTACAATGCACTCTATGCTGCCCAAATATGGAGGATCAGACCATGCCCGAGGTTATGAAGGCATGAATGACAGTAGACAAATCCGAGTGTGACAAAAAAGGTTGCAGCCTTCTTACCAGATGAAGTTGGTGAAAAGGTGTCATGGGTCTGAGCCTAGGGGAGGGAGGGAAGGAGGGTAAGAGGGCAAGGATGAGGGGAACGTGAAAAGGGACTTAACACCAAGACTCCTCAGTACGAACAGGCTCCGTCGGCCGGAGCCTAAAGGGCAAGCAAGGGAAGGGCGGGAGGCAAGACACGGGGGCAAGGAAGCCAAGGAGGAGGAAAGGGGGGATGAGGTAACAAGGGGCTATCACGGCTCTGGGGTTGGAGCCTGGGAGGGGGAGGAAGGAAGGGTAGGTAGGCGGGGTCAAGGGCTAGGAGGGTGAGGAGGAAAAGGTAGGTAGGCAGGGGAAAGGGAGGGAAGGAGGCAAGGGGGTAACAAGGGGACCTCTCAGCCGCTCTCCGATACCAAGGAGATGAAGTGCTCAGCATAAGAGCCAGACAGGTTGGCCTATGAAAGCATACGACTCATCATCGAGGGACAGGGAATCAGGGAGCTAGAGACCGGGTATAAGAGACCAAGGGCAAGGAATGGGGAACCAGAGGCAGGGAACGAGGAACCAGAGCTGGGGGAGCAACAGGGGACCAGAGGTAGGGGGTTAGGGAACAACAGGGGGCTAACGCAAGGAGTTGGGGGAGCAAGGGGGCACCAGCAACAGGGAGCTGGAAACAGAGGCAAGGAGCACGGGGCCAGAGACGGGGAACTAGAGGCGGGGGAGCCAGAAGCAAGGGATTCAGAGGCGAGGCAATGGGAAAGCCAGAGGTGAGGGAGTGGAGACGCCAGAGGGGCTGGGGAGCCAGAGGCAAGGCAATGGGGAGTCACAGGAGCCAGATATGAGAGACCCAGAGGTGAGGCAACGGGGAGCCACAGGAGCCAGAGGCGAGGGGAAATGGCAAGGGGCTAGAGGCAGGGGGCAGGGGAGCAAGGCTGGGGGAGCCAAGGTCTAGGGGACAGCTAAGGAACAGAAGGACCCACAGCATAAGGCTGGAGGTTCGAAGAACAGGTTTGTGTGGGTACCGTGCCCAAAGGGGAGGGGAGTAGCAAGATTCTAAGAGAGGCAAGAGACAAACACAAAACAGGGCCGTTCCAACCCACAGCCAACCAGTCAGGTAACAGAACGCACAAAACACTGTGGGCAGTTTTAAGGGAACACATCAACACTGACACAGGGCAGGATATCAACACATGGGGAGGGGAAAGGGATAACATACTAGGCAGACAGAGGGAACACTGCACAGACTCAAGCAAAGATACAACAGAGAAGGAGAGTCGAGAAAGGGGCGTGAGCCACGCAAGGGTCATGGAGGGATGACCTGCAGCTTCGCACCTGCCACAGCCCTCAGCAGCCTTAAATACTACAAGGAGCCAATCAGGCTGTGGCAGGAGGGTCCACGCCCCCTATCAGGTGCAAGCGGGACACATCTGGAAGGAAGAGAGGGAACAACAAAGGAGGGAGGGAAGCCACCCTCTGCAGCAACTCCCCAGTGGCGCAGGAGGCAGCAAGCACCTCCGGCAACCCCCCAGGGCAAGGGCTCAAGGCCCAGCCATGAAAAAAGCACTCCTGGCCACCGCTGCAACATAGCTATCCAGGTGCAGCAGTGGATTCAACAGCACCCAAGGCTACAAACCTGAGTGACCAAAGGAGGCTGGACAACATCAATAACGGGGGTCTCTATGTCCCCCAGGTTACATGGCTGGCTAACCATTATTACCCCTGTCTTGGCTCAATTCAGTTTCATTTGGCTCGCCCACATCCAGTCCCCAATGGCAGCCAAGCACTTGGTAAGCATCGAGACTTCAGGGCCTGGGTCAGATGAAAAAAAGCATGAGTTGGGTGTCGTTGGCATATGAATAGCACTTCACTCCAAATCTCCTAATGATCTCACCCAGGAATCTCAGATACACATTGAACAGGAGTAGGGACAACATAGGACTGCAGTTTACACAGAAACACATAACACCTTTCTCCAGACTCTGCACTGGTTGCCAATAGCGAACTGAGCCAGGTTCAAGGTTTTGGTATTGATCTACAAGGCCCTTCACGGTCTGGGTTCTTTGTACCTCAGGGACTGCCTCGCCCTCCGCGTCCCAGAGCGGCTCCTTCGGTCTGCTGGGGGTGCCTTCTTGGAGGTCCCCCGTGTTAAGCGGGGGGCCACAATGGAGAGGGCATTCTTGGTGGCCGTGCTGCACCTTTGGAAGTCCCTCCTGGAGGAAGCTCGCCTGGTCCCAAGCCTTTTAACATTCCGGCGAATTTGGAAAACCTGGCTGTTTGCCCAGGCCTTTGGGGAGGGGGGGATGGGGAGTTAGGGTTTTTTATCCCCTCCACCCTTATTTATTTATTGTGTTATTTTTATGCTCCCTAGCTGTGCCTTAATTGTTGGTTTTATGAGTGTTTTTAAAATGTTTTATAATTGTGTTTTTATTTTTGATATTGTTAGATGCCCCGAGCTGTTTCAGGAGGGGTGGGGTATAAATGCAAATAAATAAATAAATAAACTATGACTCTGAACTCAAATGAGCAGTGCTCAAGTTGAGCCAAATATGAGCAACTTTATCTGCTAAGTAGGTGGCAAACTCATCCTAGCGGGCAACTAATGAATCTAACATTAGGTGGAGGTGAGGTTTGTGTGTGACTGGCTGAAGCTAGCTTTTCTTCCTTGAAGGTGCAGAGAGTTCTTTTGACCTCTGATTTTTGAATGCACCCACACCATGCAAGTGATTGAACTCAACCTGCATGGAGTCCCTTTCTTATCAGAAATACTGTTCTTTGTGTCTCACCCTACTGTGCAAAGCCAATGTGACAAATGAGAGCATAATAGGAATGGTCTTACTCAGGTTAAGTCCTAGCAGGATTATGCCCAAACAGTCAGACCCAACAGGGAATTTCAGCTCTAAGTGTCCTTTATTCACGCTATACAGTGTCCCATCACCTATATACAGTTCAGGCTGTGAGGCGCAGGCTTCTCAGTCCAAGCCCCTTGGTCAGATACAGTCCCTCCTCAGGCCAGGTACCCCTTGCAGCATCTGTCCAGTCTCAGTTCTCACAGTTCCTGGGCCAGGCACAAGCCCTTCTGCAGCCTACCAAACCCTCACAGCCCAGCTAAGTAGCATCCTCTAATCTGGTTTTCTCTCTCTAACAACTCCTCCCCTTCTGATCCCTGGACTGAGCCTTTCCCAGGCTCTTATAGCTTGTGGTTTCCCCAGCCATACCCAAACACAGGTGAGACTGAGGCAATCAGGCACAATCCTGACTCCTAGTAGCACTTGTGCCTCTAGTAGCACCAGCTTCTCACCTGCTGGTGTTACTTCCTTAAAGGGCCAGCATCTCCTTTGTCTCACCCTGTTGCAGAGAGCATATGTTTCCTTGATATTATACTTTATATATAGTATATTTATTTCATTATTATTATTAGATTTATTATTTTAGATAGTTAAGATGGTTGCAAACTTTCATTTTACACTGCCTGTACTTTGCAATGGGAGACAGTAAACACTTCCTGGTTTGGGAATGTATTGGTGGGTTTTGCAGCATTTCTGTAATATATATCTTGCATTTAATTGCATAAAAAATGAAAGGACATTGTATCCTAGACCCTTTTTGTTCTTACCCTAAATTGTTTTATTAGAAAAGTTATAATGTTTTAAAAGTACCTGTAGCAGGGAGCAGTCCTGCGGAGCTGCTGCCCCTTTAAGAAGAAGGGCTGCGGGGGTCAGACAGAGGGCTGAACCCACATGGGGGTGTGGCAGAACCAACCCCATAGCTGGGGAAGAGCCTGTGGGGTGAACAGGCTGAGAAACCCCTGTGACAGAGTGGGCAGGGTTGGTGGCCCTTTAAGGCTGAGAGGCGTGAAAGCCTGGCCACGCCCATTCTGCCTGTATAAGAGGAAGTCTGAGTGAGAACACACTTAATCTCTACCAGGGAGACAAAGGAGCAATATCTCCCTGAACGTCTGTCTGGTCTATGCTCTCCAGGGTCCTGAAAGACTGGAGAACTAGCAGGACCCAGGTATTGTGGAGAAGCTATGCCCACGAGGGAGCCTCTTGCCTGGGGGAAGGCTTGGCCAGAGCCTGGGGTTGTAAGGCCTGGCTGGATGGACTTTGGGGAGTTGCAGTTGCCTTGCTCCTGAAGTCTGGAGAGGCGGACCTAGGCCTGCAGCGTGAAGGTGGATGAGCTGGCAGCCCCAGGTACACTGGACACAGGTGGTGTCCCAATAAAGGACTGAGAACTTAAAGACCGTCTGGACTGTGCGTGGTGTGTCCTGAGAGGGTACCCCCTGCCTGGAAGGAGGGGGTTCAGCCTAGTTCAAGGCTAACATGGTGTAGCAGGGGGTGAGCTAATTCCCTGTGAGTGTGACCCCAGTGCCCTGTGTGGCCCTGGGGGACCCCCCCCTCCCACTACAGTACCATTATGGGCAATGGAACTGAACTTATGACATGCACATGCGTGGTTGTGCCTGGCTACAGCAGTGATAATCCAGACACCAGGGTTGTGTATTGGCTAAGTGTGCAGTGCCTGGACCAGGAGGTAGGTGGAGGCCCCTCCCTGTTCAAGTCTCACCTTCGCCCAAAACTCTCTGAGTGACCTTGGGCCAGCTGCATTATTCTCTCAGCCTAACCTACCTCACAGGGTTGCTGTGATTATAGAACTGCGGCCACAACTCTATAGTTAAGGTGGTTGCAAACTTTCATTTTACAGGCCTGTAAAATTTTCAATGGGTGGGAGACAGTAGAGCAAACACTTCCTGGTTTGGGAATGTATTGATGGGCTTTGCAGAGTTTCTGCAACATATCTTACATTTAATTTGCTTTAAAAATTAAAGCAAAATGAGGACACCAAAATAATCCTAACAAACTATCAAAAATATAAAATTACAGTTATATCAATCTCTCACTAAATAATAGAAAAAATGCAAAATTCTAAACCCCAGAACAGAAAGTCAACAGGGGAATAATTATGTTCTAAGAAATGCTTAACTAATGGCACTGTAAGTCTGCAATTTTTAATACTTCTTCTATGATCATTGATGCATGTTCTTAATGGCATGATGGTTTTACCCACATGCAATTTATCACAGTTGCACTTAATAAAATAAGCAACCCTTTGGTAGCACAGGTAGTAAAGCCTCTTAAACGAATCTTTCTTTTGTTAATGGGATTGATAAAGGAATCCATTTTGAAAGTTTGTTTGCAACAAACACAATGGTCACATGAATAGTGTCCTATAATGGCAGGAACACTCACCTACTTCATCTGTCAACACTGCTTCAAAACCACAGTCTTAAAATTCATGCCTTAACTGAAATTAAAATCTACACGTTATTGAAACATTCTATTTTTATAATAAAGAAAAGAATAAAGTGCATTTACATTTTAATTTCAGTTAAGGCATGAATTTTAAGACTGTTTTTTTGAAGCAGTGTTGACAGATGAAGAAGGTGAGTATGATTGTTTTAGATGTTAGTGTAGGTATGGTTAGGGCTGTAGCGGAAAGTCGCAGTGGTAGCTATTTCCGCTGGAAACAGTGTTTCCGCAATTAGTGGTACGGCATAGCAGAGGCTTTCATTCCGCTAGTTTCATTCCGCTACTTCTGCAGTTCCGCTAATTTCATTCCGCTACTTCCACAGGCTTCACAAATAGCGGAAACATGCCATTTTTGCTACTTCCGCCATTCCGCCAGCGCCATGAAATAGTGGAACAGCGGTTTTCCAACAGTTTCTGATAATTCTGCAATTTTTCTGATAGTTTCCGAATTTGCAGAATGCTGGCGGAATGTCGGCAGAAAAACCACGGTGTTGCGCGGGCAGCTCTAAAATGGTGGAATGGAATTGTGGCGTGGTAAAAGCTGCTGCCGCTTCAGCCCTAGGTATGGTTTGAACATTATTGATTAATGGAAGTCTCTTTTTAGAATGAAGAAGCTGGTTAGTTGTCTGTTGGATGGAGCTGTGTGTGTTAATATGGAGGATATGGATTAGGAGAGCTAATTTGCCTTAACGTACAATTTGCAGGTATGTTGATGTTTGACTGAAGTGGAATGCCACCTTAACTAGGTTTTAAACCAAAGGTTTTTTTGGTATATGAAATAATAAAGTAGAGGAGAGCGACATTTTAACCCTCCCCATTTTTCTGTGCTAGTTTTCTTTTGTATGGATTCTTTTTCATCTTGTGTTTAATACCAGTTTTATTTTCCACAGCCATGCAGGTATACTTATATTTTTACTGGGTTTCTTTCTCTCTCTTTTTTTTAAATTTTATTTTTATTTTTTTTAAGTATGCTGTGGGTTCAGAATAGCTCTAATTCTCTACATTCTCATGAAAGGATCCCAACCCCTACCCCCTATCCCTGTTTTCTAAGGGTTTTACTTGTATCCTGATACAATTAAATACCTCTTTCATTAGCAATAAAATATTAATAGATAAAATATCAAAAACAAAAGAAACCAATAAAAAAACAGTCCTTAACAAGTAGGAAAGAATGAAATCTCACTATTTGGATAGGGCGCTTAGTCATTTAAAATAATAATAAAATGAATATTGAGAACTGGCCTTGAACATTAGCAACATGTGTGTGTGCTGAGCAATGAAGACTAATTTCTCTCTCTCTAAAAGAAGAGACTTGCATACATAAACTCAAACACTTTACAACTGTATTCAGTATTAAATAGAAGTATCTAAGGAGCTCAATCAGCAAATCAATAGAAGTAATCCCAGAACAAGTTGCATGACTTCGGTTGTGATCCTCTAAGCAGAAAGTACCAGTTCTAACATTTGGTACAGGTATGAGTCCCATTCATTTCAATAGGACTTGTGCCTGTGCTAAGTATTATCATTGGCACTGTCCATTCAGAGGATTGCACTGTTGAGTTTAAGGTGAGGCAGGATCCTATTATCTCAAGTACCGTCAATGTGAACTTCCAGGAAACTGTACTGCCTGAAGTTCATCATTGTCTTTCTATAAAATGTCTCCTTGCAACAATCTAACAAATCCTGAGTCTCACAGTTTTGCTACCCAGCTGATTTTTTTGACGGCAAAATGGATAATACTTTTCACAACACCCAACACTTAAGTAATTACTGGAACCAGAAAAAGAGAAGCTTGAACATTGTGTTCAAGAAACTGGAGCATCCAGCAATTACTCAGCAGATCTTAACTTTTTCTCTCCAGAGTTTTTTCAAATAAGCAGAGGTAAGAGCTTTGGAGTAGACTTCACACCAACTTCCCTTCATTAGAGGTCAAACATTCATGAAGCCCAAAAAACATAATGAAAAGCTAATTGAGCATGACTTGTGCAAGCAAGCATAACTAAGCAAGGTCTGGAAGTAGGGTGGCCAGAAATGCAAATTTTATTTAATTTGTTTATTATTTAGATTTCTACCCCATTCAAACACAAAAGTAATACATATAACCAATACAAAAAACTTAACAGTTTTAAAAAACCTTAAATGCACAAGACTTTTCTGAAAATCCCCCCCAAAAAACAAATTCAGTACAATTACAATTCAAAAAACCTTCCATTCCATATATTGCAAAAAAACAAATGCCAAAAAACATGGAAATTTCAGTTTGAACAAAATTTAATATTTTATCCTCATCCGCATAAATGTAATATATGTACTTAATTCCTTACCATACACTTTTATTCATTTTTATCAATAAGTAAACTTTCACATTTTTTTATGATTAAACTTTAATTTATTATCCTAATTTGACAACTAACATTTTTTTGACAGTGCATTAAGTCTGTTTGTACACAACTCCATTCTGTAGAACAAATTGTATAATGTTATGTATATTCAGATTTTTAACACTATTGTATGAAGTGTATACAATTTGTATACATATAAAGCACGTATACAATGTTGCGGGGGGGTGGGAGCTAGGGGCAAGGGTTGGAGGGTCAGGTTGGGGTTCGGGATGTTGTGGGGGGGTGGCTTGGGGGTCGGGATGTTGCAGGGGATGGGAGCTAGGGGCCAGGGTTGGCAGGCGAGGCAGGACTGGGGAGACTGTGGGGGGTAGTGAGCTGGCGCACACACCGCAGGGCAAGACGGTTGTGGTGGCCGTGTCACCACCAGGGGGTCCGGGCACAGCAGCAGCCAATGGAGCTCGCAGGGGGACACCGATGCAGCCACTTCCCCGGCTCTCCG
>QEPC01006106.1:540734-551090 GCA_003113815.1 Sphenodon punctatus | reverse complement strand
GGGGGGGTAGGTCGGGGCTCGAGATTTTGTGGGGGAGTAGGAGCTAGAGGCCAGGGGGGGCAGGTCAGGGCTCAGGATGTTTCTCCACTTCTCCCAGCAGATAAGTCTCCCAGAGCATGCCCAGCCAGCACCCCCTTCCCCCTATGCACAAGAGGCACCTACTCCGCTCCATCTTCTCTCTACCTGCACTGGGGAACTGAGCAGTCCTTGCCCCTGAGTCCTGATGGTCCAGGAATTAAATCCCCCACTCTCCCTCCCCCACCCCTTTCCATCTCCTCTTCCCTGCCCGTCTCAGCTGGGCGCTCTGTCCCCCTCAACCACGCACTCCTTCCCTCCCCCGCATCAGCGGCACTGCTGTCACACACAGTGGCACTTGCATGCACACTTCGTGCCCACAAGCTCCAGCAACAGAGCAGCCACCCAGGGGAAGAGAGAACGGCCCCAGCAGGCAAGCAACCCCCCACCCCCTTCATTCTCCTCGGCCACCTAAGGAGGAGGGATCCCGGAGGCAGAGCTCTGTCTGCCTCTTTCCAGGCTGAGCTAGATAGATTGCTCTGCCCAGAGAGCAGCACTGCAGCAGCCAAGACTGCAAGTCAGTGAGTGTCATGTGTTCCCGCTTCCCCGGCTCTCCGACAGGGGAGAGGAGCTGAAGTGCGCTTGTGCGAGCCTGCAGAACCGATTTTTTAATTATTAATAACTCGGTTTTGGCTCCACTAATCACTATCCTATTACAGAAGCGGTTATTATTGATCTCCTGCTCCAAGCCTGTGACGTTTGGGGGCTCAACTCATCCAGGGGGAGGAGATATTGATGATTCAAAAGCATGAGGACGTCTGCATTTTGACCACAACCAATTAACATTTAAACAGTCATAACATTATATTTTCCTGATGGATCTTTTTCAAAATCTGTGCATATGATGGTCCTCACAACTTACAGCCATGGTTAAATTTTCAGAAATGTAGGTCAAGCGGTTTCCTCAAAATTGGGGCTTCAGCAGTCCCCTATTTATAATGAACAGTGGTTGTGCATTTAAGTTTCAGGATCCTACTGGAGCCTGAAAACAAAACCGCATAAAAGCACAAACCCCCAACCATTCCCCTCCCTAACCTGACCACAAACCCCACAAAAAACCCTCCCTAACCATTTCCCTCATACCCCAAACCCACCAATCCTCCATTCCCTATCCCTGGTGCCAAATGCCTTAACAAAGAGTAAGGTTTGCCTCCAGAAGACACTCGGGCTCAGACAAACCTCTGGGGGAAGGGAGTTCCAAAGCATTGGGGCAGCCACCGAAAACGTGCCCCTGCGAGCCTTCACTACATGCACAAGTGTAAAAGATGGCAGGCGCTCCAGCCAATCACAAGGGCTGCAATGGCACATGGTAGGACAGGTGGTTTCTCAGATATTGGGGCCCAGACCATTTAGGACTTTGAATGTAAAAAACAGTACCTTGATTGAAGTGTGCCCGGAAAGTTATAGGGAGCCAGTGTAGACTACAGAGCATCGGTGTAATGTGCTCCTGGCACCTTGCCCCTGAAAGGAGGCGAGCCACTGCATTGTTCACCAGCTGTAGCTTCCAAACAGTCATCAAGGGCAGCCCCACATAGAACGTATTGCAGCAATCTGGCCTCGAGGTGATGAAAGAATGGATGATGGTGGCCAAATATGAATTGGAAAAAAAAGTCTACAGCCTCCTCACCAGATGGAGTTGGTGAAAAGCACCCCCAGCCACTGCCACAACCTGACAATCCAGGTGCAATAAGGGGTCCAGAAGCACCCCGAGGCTGTGAATCTGACTGACCAGAGAGGGCTGTGCTCTATCAATAAGTTCCAATTTCCTCCAAGTCACAAGACTGGATTTAGCTTCAATCGGCTTATCCTCCTCCAGTCCCCAACAGCGGCCAGGCATTGACTAAGCACCGAGACTGCAGTGCCTTGGTTGGATGAAAAAAGATCCCTTAATATCCCTTCTGACTCGGAAATTCTATCCTTCTCTGACCTAGGAAGGTCTGGTGGATCCTGTTAGTCTGGCAAGCAAGGCATGAGAAACTCAGAGTGCTTTTATACGATCAGGTTGCAGTTGCGCGACCTGCTCAATAGATTTTTCAAAATTCTGCAAGGCGGGATTATACGTGACGATGGATGCAATCATGCGCATTCAAGGCGGTCGCACATTGTTTGCCAACTGCGAACTAAATACCTCACACATCAAGGTATTTAGTTCGCGGTCAAAAAGCAACGCGCGACCGCCTTGAATGCACTTGATCACGACCATCGTCACGTATAATCTCGCCTCACGGGATTTTGAAAAATCACATGAGCGGGTCGCGCAACTGCGACCCACTCGTATAAAAGCAGCCTATGCTTTCTATTTATCTTAGCCCTTATTACCATTACATTGGACATAGATCTACACAATGAAAATGTGTGAAAGGATATAGGAAAACCAGTTTTGTGAGCTACAGGAAAACCTCAACCACTCTGGGAGGTTGTTCATAACTCTGAAGCAATAGTTGTTTAACAGCATTAGCACTACTATACGGAAGAAAAAATGCTAAATTTCGCTTAGAACCCTAATTGAACTGTAGGGAAAAAATGGATTTAAACTTCCACAGAATTTTTTTTTAAAAAAATACCACATACAAAAGAGCATTTTTAGAGAGTTGAAAGAGCGGAATGAGGGGTTTGGTTGGCTAGTCAGCTCAGAACATTGGGTACTTTTAGACAGACTGCCCCAAAGGCGCTCCTCCAGATGTTGACGCATAGCAGGTGCTGCCTGCTCTGGGCCAGCCCCACTTGTGGTGCTCCGAAGCATCGCCAGTCGACTGGACCAACCAAATCAGGGCACTGATCCAAGCTGGAGCTGCAGTCCATCTGCTCAGTGGCCCCACGCTGTAGCTCTGCTTCTGGCTGGCCATTGCCCTAGCCAATACCATAGAGTTTCAGACACCAGCCTAGAACATCAGGCGATCCACCCACAACTCTATGGTGCGGGGGGAAGCGGGTGCTCCGCAGGGCAACTGCAGGCCGGGGCAGCCACTGAGTCCATCTAAAAATGGACACATGTGGGGCTGCAAGCAGGCAGACTCGAGGGTCCAGGGCAGGCTGTCTCTGCATCCATCTGTTTATACCCATAGTTTTCCTGACTGAGGTTCTGCCATTTCTGCTGTTTTTTTAAAAGAACCCTTAACCTTGCTCTTTTATAACAAAATAGTTTAGTGAAGAAGAAAATATGGAAGGAATAAATTTGACACTCCTGAATAATAGGGGTGTGTAGCAGGCCTCCATGTGGTTTTTGTTTTTCATTATTCAAAAATGTCATTTTCGTTATCATTATTAACAACAATGTCATTATTGTTTTCATTATCGCTATCAATATTTGTTTTCATTATTGTATCGGTACCATTTCAAATGAAGATTTTATTTTTGATATTGGTATGATTATCGATTCCTGTGCAGAACTAATATCTATCTAACTCTAAGGGAGACCGTAGAAGGGAAAAGGAAAACTATCTATTATACGATCAATTATCTATATAACTATTCTAATCTATATCTATCTATATCTAATCTATATTCTCTATCTATATATAACGTGCAGGGGGGAAGAAGGGCAGGGAAAAGGAGATGGTAAAATGTAGGGTATGAGGAAGGAAAAGTATTGGTGGTAATACAATGAGGGTTAGGGAGGATTTGTGTGCAAGCACCACAGTTTTGTAAACACAACCTGAAAAGCAGAGCTCTCACAGAACAGAGAGAAAAAACCTGGCCCTCCCATTATAAAGGGTTGCAGTGCCCTCCCCCAGACACACACACACACACCCCAATTGGTTGTGGGAGGCAGCAGGCATTGAGCAATCACAGAGTGCCATGAGATTACTGGGGCCTGCTTGTGCCGGTCATCGGCCAGTGATACATCCATCAGATACTACTGAGCTGCCCGCCCCTCCCAACACAGGCACAGTTCAAGAGTTCAACCCTGTTAAGACTGAGATGTCTGCTCCCTCCTCCCTTCTCCCCATTTCCCCTACAAAACCCAACTGCCACAGCACTAATAGCGATAACGGCACTGTCATTTTCATTTCTCATTATTGTTTTTGTTATCATTTTTATCATTTTAATTATTGTTACCGTTATTATCATTACCATTCTCGGTTCTCATTTTTGGTATTCTCTGTTGTCATTTTCATTATTGCAATAACAAAAATGACAATTTTTGTTATCGTTATTGTAATAACGAAAACTACATGCATATCCCTACAATTGGCACACTAGTCTGAGGCATCAAGTCCTAAAGTACTGCAGTCACACCAACTGCAGCTTCAGTTGCTTGTGCTTTGACGTACTCCAACATCTTTTCACAGTTTAAAAAATAGAAACAAACAGAAGCTTTTCTTTTCCAAACCACTCCTTTGATGTCACTAGATTCCACTTTTGTACTGCTGTCACTGCATCCCCCACACGTTGTTGCTAAGTGCTTTGGGCTGTCACACTATGTTCCAGAGGCTCTCTCTCTGTTTCTCTCTGTTCTAAAAATGTGCCTTTGACTGGGCAAGCCTAAATCCAGCCAGGTAAAGACCAGCCAGGCTGTTGAATTGTCTCATCGACCACCTTGAACCTAAGACAGCTGAGAGGAACGTTAAGAGACGATAGAAGGCAAGACTGAGTGGAAAGCTCTACCCTGAGCAGAAAGAGCATGGATGGATCAGAAAGCTGCAGCAGGGGCTAGCAAAAAGGCCGAAGCCAGACTGTGGGGAAGAAGAACAGATAGGATAAGAGCTAGGAACAGAAATAGTGTTGCTTTGTACTCCCTTGTGGAAAGGAAGAAATTTCCCTGGTGTATTCCTTTTAGAAGGGGACTGAGGCACAAAGCCAGGGATGCCCAGCAATCTGAGGATTCCCTTCCACAGTGTTATCTGACAGCCCAATGTCTGCTTTTGAGTGGCAAGGTTAAACAAAAAAAAGTTGAAACTGTAACAAGTTATAGCTAGCTAAGGCAAAAGATGTTTTATTATCACTAGTGAACAATGTTGTTTCCATACTACATTCCGTTGAAGAACCTTTAACCATTTCATTCCCTTACGCTGGAATGCATGTGTTGAGTGAGAGGACATTGTAGCCTTTGTGAACTACGATGCCTATGTTTTGGCTGGAAGTAATGTAGTTTTATTATGATGGTGGTAGCACACAGAGCCCTGAGCAGAGCCAAACCCTCATTGTGTGAGATGCTGTACATATATAGATGTAAACATGATGACTTCCCCAATCCATTGGCAGTATAAGAAACTAAGCCTCATAGCTTAGGTGAGGGAGAGAGACAATATGTATACAACTTCATTTTCATTAATAATCTTTTAGTTGCATCAATAAGTAAATATTTACTTCTCAATATAAGAACATAAGAAATACCATACTGGGTTAGACCAGTGGTCGGTCTAGCTCAACATCCTCTCTTAGACAGTGGCCAGCTCTGGTAGCTCAAGAAGAGTACACGTACAGGTCATGAAGGTGTCACCCACCTCCTGCTGAATGCTCTCAACTACCAGTAGCCAGCAGTTTAAGCCCCAATTAGTACGCATTTATGGCTCTGTCCTCTAAGAATTTATCTAATTTCCATCTGAAGCTAGTTATGGTGTTGATTTTTACAGCCTCCTCTAGCAATGAGTTCCACAACTGTATTGTCCCCCAGTGAAAAAGTACTTTGTTTTTAAATCTGCTGGCATTTAACTTCAGAGTGTTCCCTCTGATTGTGGGAAAGGGCAAACAACAGTTCCCCATTTACTTACTTTATGGACTTTATAAACTTCTGTCATCATATCTCCCCCCACCCCCCATCATCATCATCAATTCTTTATTTACTTAGCCAAAGGCCATCGTAAAACTTAAAATATAAAATAATCATGCTACCATCAATAGCTACATCATACAATAACATTAAAACTATAATAAAATAGGACAAATAATATAGGGTCCGTAATCCATTATTTAACTCATTCCTTCTTTCAATTACAAATCTGAAGACCTGTATATGCTCCAAAGAGATTTCCCATATACCATGACATCATGACCTCAATAGACCTACTTATTCAGTAAAACCATCTTGCTTTTGTACACGAGAGAGAGAAGATTAGCAATCTCCACTGACACGTTGGGATCCTTATTCCTTACTAGAAAAATCTCCAACTGCAGGGCTGACAAACTCAAAGCCATGGTTAAAGGGGCGATATATAACTCTCGCCAATAGACATAGGCAGGACAGTCCAAAAGTATATGCCCTAAGGTCTCTTGTGGGGCATTTAGCACTTTGCTGCTACAATAATGACACGTCCTCTCAGCTCGCAAGATGCCCTTCAGTCTACCTTCTGTAAATGCTGATGGGAAGATATTAAATCTTGCAAGAGTTAAAGCAACTCTGATATGGTCCAGATGTGAATTATTCAAATAAGAGGCCCCCTCCCAGGGGACCATAAGTCTCGTATACATCGGAGCTATCCTTTGAGTGCCAATGTGCTCATAAACATATTGCGCTTCTTGATCCATAACTCTAGATTTAACTTCTGCCCAAGCTCTAGCATAAGGCCGAGATAAAATATAGGCACTCGAAAAACCCAGATCATGGAGCATTTCCTCGACCTTGGCAGGCCACTTGCCAACTGCCGCTAGAATAAGCAACCGTGCCAGAGATACGGAGTTACTTAATCTTAGGCGCAGCCAAAATTTAAGAATGACTAGCTTAGTTAACACTGAAACTCGGCAAACTGCAGCCTCTGCACTGAGCAATATTGTTGGAGTATATTTAGGTACCTGTAAAATTGCGTGTAACATTCGGATTTGTTCAGTTTCGAGCTCATTTAACATAGTTGCACTCCATACTTGGGCTCCATATAAGAATTGAGGAATCAATTTGGCCTTTAGTAATCTTAACGCCGGTCTAAGCAACCTTCCTCCTTTGGCCCAGTAGAAACTTATAATGCCCTGACATAATGACTTGGCCGCAACCCGAACGGCTTTATAATGCATTTACCATGAGGGAGTGGCAGAGACTATAACCCCAAGGTACTTATATTGTTTAACCTGCTCAATCCTATGTGTTTCCATAAACCAATGATGAGTAGTCTGGGCTCTGTTTATTACCAACACCTTGGTTTTAGTATAATTAATCAATAGCAATTCCTTCTTGCAATAGGAGCAAAATGCATCCATAACCCTCCTAAAGCCAACCTGAGAACGGGCTATAAGGGCTGTGTCGTCGGCACATAGTAGGGTCGAAAATGACTGGTTATCCAGCTCCACTGGATAAAAAGTAGGATTGGCAAGTTCCTCCTTCATATCGCTCAGATATAAGTTAAATAGTTCTGTCTTTCTTTTGCTGGCCATGGCGAAAGCTAGAGCCTAATAAACTAAAACTGAATTGAAGTTAAATAGTAGGGGCACCAGAATACAACCTTGTCTGATGCCCCTTACTACTTCTATTGACTGGGTGAGTCTTCCCTGGTTATTCATCCTAACTTGAAGGGAGGTGTTAGTTTGGACTGCCTGAATTAGATAAAGTAGTCGTAGGTCTATCTGATAGTTTAACAATTTCATCCACAGCTTCCGCCTCTTCACTGCATCAAATGCAGTCTTCAAATCCACAAAGCAAATATAGAGGTGTGATTTAGATCTTAAATGCACATATTTTGCAATAAGCTGGTCCAGTACAAATGTGGTCTATAGTTGCAACCACTTTCCGAAATCCTGCTTCTTCACTGCCAATTAAGTTCCTTTGATCAGTCCATTTTTGCAACCTATTAAGTAGGTATTTGGTATACAGCTTACCTACTATACTCAATAAGCGTATAGGTTGATAATTAGCAGGATCTTTGGGGTCACCTTTTTTAAATAGTGGTACAATTATGTTCTGTGTCCAAGCTTTTGGAATTTTCCCAGTTTCATTTATCGTAGTGAAAAGGGATGCCAGGACCCTGCTCCACCAATCTATATTGCCTTTTAAGAATTCGGCTGGAATAAAATCGATTCCTGGTGCTTTGCCAGATTTTAGTTACACAATAAACTGGCTTATTTCCGCTGGGGTAAATTGTTCCCATTGGGGCAAGGTATCTATTGAGAACTATACAAATTTCCACTTGTCAATAAATGACCCAGAAAATATGGACCTGTAATAGGTTTCCCACTTGTCCGTGGGAATAAACACTTCCTCTTGTATGGCACCTGATGCCCATACAGATTTAATAAGGGACCAAAATCTGGCTGAATTGCCCTCCCTAGCTGCTGACTCCAAATCATCCCCAAAAGCCAGCTGATACTCCCTTTTTCTTGTTTTTTAACAAAAAATTATACTCCCTCCGAGTTGTAAGAAATTTATCTAACAAGTAGCCATTCAAGCTACCGGTTCTCAGAGCATGTATGAGACGGTTCATTTTACGCGTAACTGCTCTACATGATCCATCATACCAACCTGCATTCCTATACACTCCCCCTATCCCTCCCCCTTAATCACCTCTTCTCCAAGCTAAACAGCCATAACCTGTTGAGCCTCTCCTCATATGGAATTCAGTCCATCCCTTCTATCATTCTCGTTGCCCTTCTCTGAACCGTTACCTTTTCCAGTTCTATTACATCTGTCTTGAGCTGGGGTAGTGTGCTAGAGCTGAAGTAGGTAGCACATTTGCTACCAGTGGATAATACCTGCATTTTCAGGCACCCCCAGTGGGCACCCAATGAGGTACCCAGCCCCACATTGGCTGCCCGGGACCTGAAAAGGCAAGTATTACTGGGGCATCTTGGGATGCCGATCCCGGCACCCACGACTTCCCAGGCTGACTCACCTCACTGCTGGGCTGCTGCTCCTCCGCTGGGTTGTTGCATCCTGGTTGATTCTCCTTGCAGCTCCCCAGCCTGCACTGCTCAGCTAAGCTGGGGACTTCCCTGCTCAGCTTTCTCGGAGTGTGTGTGTGGGGGGGAATGAGGAAGTGAGGAGGCCTCTTCCCACCTGTGTGCACCCCCTATTGGGTCCACTGTTCCCAGAGGGACTCAAAATTGGGGTGTGTGGGGTGTGCATGCAGGCTCTATGTACACCGGGGACCCATTAGGGGGTCCACGCAAGTGGGAAGAGGCCTCCTCACTCACTCCCCCCCCACTCAGAAAAAGCCAAGTGGGGAAGTCCCTAGCTTAGTTGAACAGCACGCAAGCTGGGTAGGAACAGCAAGCAGCAACCAGACCAGAGGAGCAGCAGCCCAGCAGTGAGGCAAGTCAGCCTGGGGGATTGGGTAGTCCATCAGGTTGCATTCAAGTACCAGTTGGTGCCTGAACACAATCAGGGCAAGTCAGGCACCCCAGATTCAGTGGACTGCCTGATTTGCCAGGTACTTGGCTACAGCTTTAAACTGCACACAATTTTCAAGGTGGGGTCGTACCAAAGATTTATATAGCGGCATTATGACCCTTTCCCTTTTATTCTCTATTCCTTTTGGAGTAATGCCTAGCATTCGGTTTCCCTTTTTGGCTGCTGCCACACACTGAATTGATGTCTCCAAGGAACTATCCATAATGGCCCCAAGAGTCTTGAGTGGCTATGCCCAGATCAGAATCTAGCATCATGTATGTATCATGAGAATTATTCTTCCCTATGTGCATCACCTTGCACTTATCAACATTGAATTTTCCCATTTTCATTTGCCATTTTAATACCCATTCATCTAGTCGTGCAAGTTCCCTCTGTAGTTCGTCACAGTCTGCCTGAGTCTTAACTATCTTCGAAATTTGGTATCATTGGCAAATTTAGCCACCTCACTCTTTACCCCTTTTTCTAGATCATTAATGAATATGTTAAACTATACTGCCTAGCTGAGTCCGTCTTAGCCCAGTATTGTCACAAACTGACACGGCAGCGGGGGTTTCAAATTCGGGTCCAAATCCAGCTCTTCCAGGATCTCCCACAGAGACCATCCCGGCATCCTACCTGAAACATAAGAACATAAGAAGTGTCATACTGGGTCAGACCAACGGTCCATCAAGTCCAGCATCCTGCCTCCGACAGTGGCCAGTCACAGGGCCTGGGAGAAGCACCCAATAGGTCACCATGCTATCCATTCCCTGTTGATCATCCCCAGGCTCCCAACAGTAAAGGGTTTTGTTCCCCAATCCTATCTGGCTAATAGCTGCTAATGGAACTATCTTCCAGAAACTTGTCCAAACCTCTTTTAAACTCAGCTATACTGCTGGCCTTGACCACCTCCCCTGGCAGTAAATTCCACAACCTAATTGTATGCTGAGTGAAAAAATACTTTCTTTTGTCTGTTTTTACTCTGCCACCTGTGAGTTTCATGGAGTGTCCCCTAGTTTTAGTACTAG
>QEPC01006106.1:444998-512484 GCA_003113815.1 Sphenodon punctatus | reverse complement strand
GCGGGTGGCCACCAATGTTAGATCTTTTTCGGTGGCCGTCCCTGTGCTGTGGAATTCGCTCCCAGAGGAGGCTCGGCTGGCTCCCACTCTCCTGCTGTTTTGGCGTATATGTAAGACCTGGCTGTTCCGTCAGGCTTTTGGCGAGGGGTGGGTGTGGGTGGGGATTTCCCCCACATATTGTATTTTTAAATTGTTTAAAAATTGTATAGTGTTTTAATGAATGTTGTTCGCCGCCCCAGGCTGCCTGTGGGCAGGAGGGGGGGATATAAATTTTAAATAAATAAATAAATAAAAATAAATTCCCCCCCATCCCCTCACCCACTCTAACAGAGGGATCTCCCACCCCCCAACGTACCCCCCACCCCAGGTGAATAGGCCCAGCGGAATCCCCAGGAACACATATGCACATCCACCATGAAACGGGGCAGGAGGTTGTTCCCCATGGCAGTGGCAGCCTTCACAAGTCGTAGGTTCATCACCCATCGGAGGGTGCCAAGTTCATATGTTGTTGGGGTCCCAGTCAGCAGGGGTCCTTCAACATCAGTGGGTGGCAGACCCAGCTCCGCAAGAAGTGCCTGGCAGTCTGATCACAGATGGGAGACACCACGGGCACGCAGTAGGATGCTGGTGTAGTCAGTAGCAACATTGGGACCCCCGGCCTGGAGGGCCAGCCCATACTCTGCACGTGTAGCCACCAAGCGGACAGCCGTGATCTCCAGTGCGGTCCAGGGCACTACAACTGTGGCTGGTTGGTCCCAAAGAGGCTGTTGAAGAAGGATGAAGCTGAGCTCCCTGCCATGCCTCCTGCAAGACAGACCCCCCCCCCCATGGATGTCCCATCACCCACATGTACTGCAACAGGAGATTGAAGTCATCCGTCACCGACGGAGTAGCTCATCAGCAGATGGACATTGCAGCTCTGCCACAGCGTTCCCAACAGTATGTTGTCACAAGGCGACCACGTCTCCTCTAAACCACTGCCAGCCTTGAGGCCTGTTCCGCACCCAGTCATGACCGTTCCATGGGCTGCTCCATGGCTTGCACAGGGATTCTATGGAGAGCTGCTGTGCTTGAGTGAGGCGCGAGAAGCTGTGCAGCGCTAGCCGGGCTGCGGCCGTTTACAGCTGATAGTGGGGCGGCTGCAAGGCCCGGTGAATCCCTGCCCCATGCACCTGGTGGGTGCATTCCAGTGGTAGCGATGACAGATCAGCAAGGCCATGGATGCCTCTAGCAGGGAGCTAACAAGACACTCCATACACCGTATTTTGATGGGACACAGCTGCACATTGCCATGGCCTTCAAGCGATGTGACCAAAGCAAGGCTGGGCCGAATGCACCCATCCCTGGGGTCATTGCAGGGGCAAAGGGAGTGGGAGGGGCCGGGAGGTCCCTGGCTCACAGAGGAGCCCCAGAGCACCAAAAGGCCCATGGATGCCAGGTGGTCCAAAAGGGGGGGGGATGTGCCGGCAGGCCGCCGAGGGGGGATTCCCATCAGGTGCGTGGAATACGCCCACGGTAATGTGCCAATTGCACAGCAGACATCACGGGCTGCCAGGGTACATATGTATGCTGATAGCTGTGGCTGGGCTTGGGGTGTAGAGTGAGAGGTGGTGTGAGCGAGGTGAATGAGAGGCCATAGCGAGGTTACTGTGCAATAGATCATTGGTGCTAGTGTCTAGAATGGGGTGCAGGTGCAGCAGAGGGGGTTGGCAGGTGTGCTTAGCAGGTCGCCCCATGCAGATGTTCCCAGGATCCTGGGACAGGCTATGGCAGGGTAGCAGGGGATGTGGGAGGCACGGTGCGGGTGTGCAGGGCGCACAGGGCTTGGGATCAGAGGGAACGGATTGCAATCGAGTGGTTGCTAGGTGCAGAGGCCGCTCACAGGGCGGGTGGCTAAAGGAGACACAGTCACAGCTGCACGGACCTGGGTCAGGTCCCCATGCGACATAACACCTAGGCAGGTAGCTGCTAGGTTATCCTGCACTGGTGCTGGTGGTGCCCCCTCCTTCCCCCGAGTGTGAGTGTTGTGGGTGGTACCATGCTGCCTGTTGATGAGCCCCCTGAGGGGCAGGGACCGTGTCTATCTTATATCTGTAAAGCGTCTGGTACATCGCTGGCATTATATAAATGCTAATAAATAAATAAATAATAATAATAATAATAATAATAATAATAAACGATCCTGTCCACCTGCTTCATGATCCTGACGCTGGTGTTTGAGCAGTGGGCTGAGCTACTACTGCCGGGTCACCGCTTCTACAACCATGGCGTACAGTGCAGGAGAGCGGCCAAACTGCACCAAGCTGAATCGTTGCGGTGGGCACAGAGGGTAGCTGTCTGCCGACAGTCTATGTTCAGAACAGCGGTGCCCCAGGACATGTGCCTGGTACTGTCCAAGTGGCCGTTCAATGTCTACGGGTGCCGTGTCACTGTCTCAACGCGGAGGCTGAATTGAATGCTGTAGCAGGGAGCAGTCCAGGGGGGCTGCTACCCCTTTAAGAAGGGGGCTGTGGGTGCCAGCCAGAGGGCTGGGCGCACGCAAGGGGTGTGTCAGAGCCAACCCCAGAGCTGGGGGTCAGCCTGTAGGGAGCACAGGATGAGAAACCCCTGTGACAGAGTGGGCAGGTTACTGGCCCTTTAAGGCTGGAAGAGTAGAAGCCTGGCCATGCCCACTCTGCTGTATATGAGAGACTAGGCAGAGAAGAAGGACAGTCTCTGCAAGGGAGGCAAAGGAGCAACATCTTCCTGAAAGCCTTCCTGCTCTACGCTCTTCAGGATGCTGATGTCTGGAGAACCAGCAGGACTCAGACAAGGTACAGAGGCTGTGCCCAGGAGGGAGCCTCTTGGCTGGGGAAGGCTTGGCCAGAGCCTGGGGTTTGAAGGCCTGGCTCAATGGACTTTGGGGACTTGTGGTTGGGTTGCTCCTGAGTCTGGAGAAATGTACCTGGGCCTGTAGGGTGGAGGTGGACGAGCCGGCAGACCCAGGTACACTGGACTGGTAGTGTCCAATAAAGACTGTGGACAAATACCCTTGGGATTGTGTGGTGTGTCCTGAGAGGATACCCCCTGCCTGGAAGGAGGGGGATCAGCCAAAGCTCAAGACTGATACAGCGTAGCAGGGGGGGAGCTAATTCCCTGTGAGTGCGACCCCAGTGCCCCGTGTGGTCCTGGGGGACCCCCCCTGCTACAGATGTGCTCTCGCACCAATGAATGGTAGGAGAACATGCTGGCCACCTGGATGGATAAGGAGTGGATGAACCACTTCCGAATGAACCGCTCGCTGTTGGGCCGGCTTGGAGAGCTCCTGAATCCATATCTCCAGAGGCGTGAAACCAACATGTGGTATCCGCTGCCGTCAGGGATGTGTGTGGCCATGACCGTGTGGAGACTGGCCACCCCCGATTCCTGTCGGAGTGTTGGGGAGCAGTTCAGGGTGGGGACCGTGACTGTTAACAGGGTGCTTCACGATGTGTGCAACCTGATAATTGAGCTACTACTTGAGCGGGTCATACAGCTCCAGGATCCAGAGGTTGTGATCCATGGCTTCGAGGATGTGGGCTTCCCCCATTACATAGGGACGATAGACAGCACCCACATCCCTATCATCTGGCCCCCACACGCCAAGACGGACTACCTAAATCGAAGGCCAGTGTTCTCGATCAATCTCCAGACCATGGTGGACCACCGGGCTTTGTTTACTATGTCTATACCGGCCACACTAGGAGGAGCCATGATGTTCGCATACTGCGGACCTCCCCCTTCTATGCATGCATGTTTGATGGGGAGATAGCCCCCAACCTGTACTGTGTCATTGAGGGGGTCTCCATGGCCCCTGTGGTGATAGAGGACCCTGTCTACTCGCTGAGCCTGTGGCTCATGAGGGCCTATCCTGTTGCGCGCACAGCAGAGCGCCAACTGTTCAATGAATGGCTCTCGTCAGCTTGGAGCATGGTGGAGTGGGCATTCGGGCTGCTCAAAGGGCGTTGGCATCTGCTCATGAATGTTAGGCGTGCACTCACCCGTGCGCGCACCCGGGGTCGCGGTCGGGGCCAGGGGAGACCAGGCCCCCGACGCCGACAACCGCAGCGAGAACAGGAGGCATCGGGGCCCCAGAAACAGATGCGGCGGCAGGCACAGCCCTCGCCGCCGCAAGCAATAGAGGAAGAGGGAGGGCCTGCAAGGAGCGTGGGGGCGGGGCCAGCAGGGACGCCGCGCCGCTCGGCACGCCTACAGGAAAAGGCGGGGCTCAGAGCAGGCATTCAAAAGGAGGCCAGAGACTGCAGAGCGGCGCCGGTGATCAGCGTAGCTGCAGACTGGCCCCTTGCGAGCAAAGCTTTGAGGAGGATTCGAAGGCGAGAGTGTGGTGTGGAAGGAGCGTGAGTGCGGTGGGAACGAGAGTGGTCGTGGCAAGTGTGTGACGTTGTAGTGGGAATTATAGGAAGCCAGGTGGGTGTGTGGGAGAATTGGGTGTTGGGCACGGATTCCCCCCTCACGGGGCCTACTTCCCTCAGCTTCTGTAAACCCCTCCTAGGGTATCCTGTGTGGCTGTTCCTTCCCCCTGTACCCTTATCCCCAAGTTGCACGCTGCACCTGTCCCCCATCTCCCCACGATCAGCACGTCCCCTTCCCCTGTGTGCATACCCTGACACGTATAAAAGTGGTGTATCTAGGGGGATTAAGGGCTGCCCTTGCAGCCAGCACGCTCGAGTGGGGGTTCACTCAGGGCCTCGCTGTCTCCCCCCCGATGATGATATAGGCCGCCGCTTCCTTGGAAGCCAGCGGCCCTATAAGAACCTGAGGGGTGTCCTTCCTTATTCAACTAGTGTCCCCCACACGAGCGTCCCGGGGCAGGTAATATTCGAATTGCTGTTGAGCCAGGTCCATTTCCCTTCTTACCCCCCTTCCCATAACAGTGAACAGGAGCCAGTTCAATCTGCAGCATACCCCCATCCTTGTACTGGCAGTCTGCATCCTGCACAATGTCTGTGAGACTGGGGGAGCTGCCCTTGACTACCCCCCACCAGTGCAAAGAGAGGGTTCCGTGCCCCTCTACCAACATGTCCAGGGTGGCGCGTTCTGGCGCATATCTGAGGAGAACCGGGATGCTCTGTGTCGGCGCATTGTCACCCAGATGGCAGGCAACTGAGTAGGCCTGTTAACAGCCCGCCACCCTTCACAATACCGTGTAACAGGTAACAATAAATCCTGTTATGTCTGTTCCCACAATCCACTTGTGGCCTCTTGTTTGGGTCATAGGGGTTCCCCGGTCCTGTGAGGCCTGTGCCCCGCGCCATTGGGTAACCCAGTGCCTTCTAGCCATGGCAAGTGAACCGCCCCAGGCCTTGGCACCTCACCGGCCGTCTGGTGGCATGCCCCTGTCAGTGGGGCCAGGGAAACGGGGGGAAAAGAGGTTTTGAGCCCACACACACCCAGCTCAGTCAGACAGCTCTGTAGGTTCAAACGAGGGTTCCAGACGCCCGTCAGGATAGTATGTGGGCCATTCAGCGTGCTTTCGCACCAAGAACTCGGGCCCCTATCATCATAGAGCACAGAGCAATTTGTAGGAAGGGGTTCCATGCAACAACTCTTCCACACCACGCGAGGGAGGGGAATACCGTGGGGGGGAAGGGTGACGGGCAACACGGGAGTCCAGGAAGGGCAGAGAACAAGGTCCAAGGGCTCTCACACTGGGTTCAGGAAGGAGGCAACCCAGGAAGGGGGAAGAAGGGGAGTTCACACAGGCCCGAAGGCCCTTTCACCATTTTCACTCTCTCTATGGGAAGGAGGGGGAAGGTACTCACATACAGCAGACACCGAGGATTCAGGCACAATAATGTTCACACAAGGTCAGGAAGGAGGGGAGATGGAAGGGGTATCCAGGATTACAAGGGAAGACCAACAAGGAATCACAAGCAAAGTACCCCAGACTACTTAGCTGTCAAATGGGGGCCAGTCTCTCTCCAAGCATCCGCTCTGTTTACCGGCACAGAGCTCTCTGTTAGGACAGCTAATAAAGGGCAAGCTCTGCCCACTGCATGCGCCTGGTGGCGCTCAGAGCAACGCAGGGGCGGGGCATGCCTCCGTAGCGTCGTGCGAAGGCCCATCTGGTTGCGTTGCTGCTCCATCGGGCATTGATGGTACCCCTGCATGCGCCCAGAGGCGCTCAGAGCGACACGGGGGGGCGTGGCTCCGCAGCATCGTGCGGGGTTTCAGCTGGTTGTGCTGCAGCTGTGTCGGGCAGTATTGATCTGTCCTGCGTGGTGCTGGGGCGGGGCCTCCAGCTGCTAGGTGCAGCCGCTGGGGGGGAGGGCGGTTGCGGCGGCGGACCGGCCGATGCTCCACTGATGTAACTGTGCAGACCTGTACCCGGCCATGGGAGCTATGCTGTTGCCCACCCAGCTGCCTGCAGGCCAGAGACGTATGCTTCCTGTACCTGTCTTGTGAATGCCCTGCCCACGACTGCATATGGAGCGACCCCTTGCCACCATGGTGCCCCCATTGACACACCGAACAACAGAGTGGTAATGTAAGACACAGTTTATTAGGGGTTCTGTACAAGGGGGTGGGTGGGTGTTACTATTTGCGCGGCCTTCCCCGTGCCCGCTTCGGTGCACCACCAGGGCTCGATCCCCTGTGGGCCCTTGCAGCCACCATCCTTTGAGAGCGGCGGCCAGACGACCCGGGCTCTCCGTTGTCCGCAGACCGCTCCATGCTGGGCTGGGGTGCTGGACTCTGTGGTAATGGAACGTAAGGTCTGTGTTACACCCTGCCTTCCACAGCCCTTTCTGTGGCCCTCTACTGTTCCCATTGCTCCCCACACAGCAGCCCCTCCCCCCCATCCCTCTGCTCTTTGCTATGCCCTCCCCACTCCCCCCTCCTTCCCTGACAGCTATGTGGTCCGGCTTACCGGAGCTGGTGGGGTGGCCGGCATGGGCGGTTGGTCAGCTGGAGGTTCTGGGTTCACTGGGGGAAGACTGTGGTTCCCGGAGGTGGGAGGGGTCTCAGAGGCAGCTGTGGAGGAACTGGGAGAGGTGTGGGCCAGAAGGGCAGTCCCATGGGTTCATGGTGCGGGGCTATGTGGGGGAGAGAGACCCTGCTGGGGAAACCATTGTTGGCCGAAGTGCGGGGGAGCACCTGCACCTGTGTGGGGGGGTGTGTGTGCCCCGGTGGCAATTGCCTGCCATCCCATCACCTGGACCTGGAGGGGGTGCATCCCGCCGAGTTTCCCTCCGCAGGAGCCCCACCGCCTCCCCAATGAGGTCAAGGGCCTGTGCGGAGGTCCTCTCCAGCACAACATGTCCCCTTGACCTCTCGGCTCTGTCAAGCTGCATCTCATGGTGGAGGGAGGCAGTCGGGTGCCCGTCCCACAGGTGCTCAGTGCAGGATCAGTTTAGCATAGCTGCCACTGTCTGCCGGTCCCTCTCTTCCTCCCCTATTTGTACCTCCCTTGTGCGGACGAGCTCCTGTGCATGCACCTCAGCTAACCTGGCTTCCGCCAGCAGCTCCCTGACTAGGTCCTCTCTCCTCCACCTGTTCCGGGCCTGCATCTCCTGATTCCTCTTGGCCCTGCTTGTGGCAGCTCCCCTCGCCGGACCGGGATGCTCATCTGTGGAAGTGAGGCTAATAGGTTGGGGTGTGAGGCTTCAGACGTCCATACTCTATGCCCATAGCTGTGTCTCCCTGTCACCCAGGGGGGTGCCCGTCCCCCCTTCCTGGCTGTCCCTATGGTGTATGTTACTGGTCGGGTGGGATCCCATGCAATGTGTCCCCTTTGTTGGGCCACAGAGCTAGCCCCATCAGAGGCCACGTTCACCCGGGTCCGTGCTATTACAGTTCCTCCTAGGGGCCAGTCACGTATTACCATCCCCTTACCCTCCTCCTCTGCGGACCCCTCAGGGGCTGTTAACCCGTATGGCTTGGTGACCCAGCGGTTCCGGTCACCGGCCCTTCCCTGTCATGCACTGGGGAGGGGGGCGTTGGTTGGTTCTAGGGGCTGCCCCTGTGTCTGGCCTGTCAGTCCGTTACCCCGGTACCAGCCGGGACCCATCCCTTGTGCATTGTGGCCTACCATCATTGTCCTGGTGCCCAGGTCTCGGGGGTGCCTCCAGTTCCTCCTTGACCACCTCCTCCTCCTCATGAACCTTCAGGACGCCTTGAACTGTAATGGGAATGTGGATCTATTAGTCAATCCCTGCTGCCCGGCTTCAGCTCCAGTCGCTGTGGCCGGGGCCCATTCCCCCCCCAGACCTGCCCCCGCAGGCCTTGGTTGCATTCCTACCTGGATCATCATCCTCCGCTTCCTGGGAGGCGTCCCTGGTCTCCGTCCACTCCACGTGCGCCCCCCTTCCCCACGGTCCGACGCCCTGTGTGTTTTGTGGGTGCACGCGGAAGGCAATGTTTGAGTGAGCGGGTTCCCAGGGCGCCTCCTCCCCCTGTGTGATAGGGTCACCCCCTCCCATATCCTGGCTTGCCTTGCTAGGGGCAGTGGCCTCCCCGTGCTCCGGGGGATCAGGCAGGGGGGTGTTGTGAGTAATCTCTGCCTGCCCCTGGCAAAAGCGGTGTCATGTAAGTGGGAGGCAACTATGTCCCCATCCATGCAGAGGAACTGGTCCAGCTCATCATGGAACTCCACTGTCCGCATGGCACGGACGGACTTGAGATTGTTGTCCTTGATATGTTTATATCTGGACCTCAAGTTCTTTGCCTGCTGCATGCACTGGGTAATATCGGACACGGAGAAGCGTATCATCCTAGCTTTAGTGTTGCCCACAACCTGCAAAGGAAGAGGACTGGGGCTGAAAGACCAAGGCATAGTGTGGGTGCATGGAGCCCAAGTTGTAAGAGGGCACAGTATGTGACACCATACAACAACTTCACTGCTTACAAGGTGTGCAAATTAAGATGGGAGCCTTAACATACAATTTCCCCAGTTTGTTAAACTTTGCTCGATGTGAATCTAACTTAACTAGGTTTTTTAAACTGTAGGTTTTTTATTTTTTCTAATTTCTTTGGGTCTTTTTTACAACACGATCCGAACTCCTGAGAGTGATTTCAGGAAGTATAAAGATGGCAAGAGATTGAACTACATCTATGTTTCGGTTACATTGTTTTTTTAAAAATGACATTTTCTGCAGAGATGGTCATGAAGACATTAATATATGCCATTCCTCCACCAAAAGAGTAGAGAACTTTGTAGTAGTGGACAACAAATTACGTTTTACATACATCTATATTAATGAGCTAGTTAGCTCCCTCCCCCAGGAAGCTCCATGGCCTGTACTGCAGTTAGGGACTCACTATTTGCGTGCATTACAGAACCAGTTGCACTGCCAGGTTGGGGGAAGGGGGCTTGGCTGGCTGCCTGAAATGCTACTTCTGCAATCCATGCTGCTTGTGTCTGATCCTGAACCTCCACTTCAACTCTGAGTCTGGGGGAGAGGCGCTGAAGCTGCCCACCCCTGCAGCACTTCCCTGGCTCCTTCCCCACACACCTCTGACTCCTCTCACCTTCCCACCTCCTCTGCAAACTCTGAGCCTGGGGGAGAGGCACTGAAGCTGCTCGCCCCTGCAACACTTCCCTGGCTCCTTCCCCGCACACCTCTGGCTCGTCTCACACACCCCTCCACTGAAAACCTGGAGCCAGAGGCACTGAAGCTGCCTGCTCCTGCAGAACTTCCCCAGCTCCCTCCCTGTCATGGCCAGACTGAGGAATTTTGCACTCCTAGGCCCTTCTCAGGCTGCTGCCCCCAAGCCAAGCCCCTCCCCTGCCAAGAAACCACCATGGATGTCAGGCTGGGTCTTGGGGCTGGAGTTGGTTTGACCATGACCTGGCTCAAGGTCTCCAAGACTCCTGAATCGGGCATTCATGCTGAGAGCTGGGGAGAGATTAAACTCTTCCTGTCTGGATTGCACTGTTGGGGGAGGTCAGGGAGCTGTGGTGGGTGTTGTCTTGGCTTGGGGGGGAGGCAGCCCCCATGCACTCTCCTTGCCACGGCAGGTCCAAGGGCAGCACCTTATCCACTACACCACACTGGCTCTCTATTTAGAAGGAATCAAGTGCATGCTCAGTCCTGTATGCCTCTTCCCTCTCAGGGACCACTTTAAAAATGCGTACAAACTTCAATGGCTGCAGAGAAGTTGGGGCAAAGAAGGAGGGGTTGAAGGGGTGCACTCAGCAAGAGGGTCCAGATCATGGATCTGTTCCTTGTCCTTGGCTGCATGCCCTCATCCCTGCTCCCTTACCTTGAGTTCAGTCTTTCAGTGCTTGGGGGCAGGAATTGGATCTGGGGACAAATCCAGGAACTAGAAAGGGGCCAAATGAAAACTAGCCACAGGCTGCATTTGGCCCTCAGGCCTGAAGTTTCCCACTACTAAAAAAGACCCCTACAAAGTGGGTAGCTACAGCATGAGTGCACACACACAAAACCGGTAGAGCTATCAATGTCGAGATTCAGGTATACTGTACCTGAAAACAGTTAAATACCAGATACAACATAACCACCACCTAATGCAGCTTGTGTTTCCCTCTCTGCTTGTGGCATCCTTCTGATGCTTCCTATTATTAGCTCCATTCCCACGGAGACTGCACGCAACTAAATTTTTGCTCTGCAAACTGATTTCAAGGCTCATGCTACAAGATGATCACCCCACTGGATCCCAAGCATCCTTCACCCACCAGAGACAGGATTCCAGGGTCAGGGCCCCATGCACAGGACTGGACATGAACCTTCGATGACCAACAGCAGTTAAAGATATTTTCTCTAAAAGGTAGTCTTTTCCCCTCTCACTTGATGACAGCAGCACTATAGGGGATTTAAACCTAGGACCTTTTTTCCTCTATGCAAGGATCCTATCTCTAGACCAACGTGTCCTTGGTCTTTGCAGCATTCAAAGAAGCAATATAGCCAAGAATGGTTTTGATCCATTGACCTCTGGCTTATGGGCCTGGCACAATGCTGCGCCACTCTGCGGATGCAGAGGTTGCTTCGATTCCAGGATCAGGACCTCATGCACAGAACTGGATGTGAACCTTTGACCGCCAGCAGCAAAAAAATGTATCTAGAAGGTACAGTATTTTTCTCTCCCACTTGATAACAGTATTACAGGAGATGTGAACCCCGGACCTCTTGCTTCCTAAGCAAAAGTCATACCTCTAGACCACTAAAGCTCTATATGCAACATTGTTTTTTTGTTCTCAAATCAAATAGGTAAGGAAGACTGCATGATGTAAGTATAAGGTTAAAGCATACAGATAGTACTTTAAAATCACAATTAAACATCTTATACCTATCCATTGCACAATCAGTGAACAGTGGCATATTATTATTATTATTATTATTAACAAACATTTATATAGCGCCAGCAGTGTACCTGGCACTTTACAAAGTAATAAAATAGACACGGTCCCTGCCCCTAGGGCTTACAATCTGAGAGACAGGAGCTGGGGGAGAGACTTAGGAAGGGGAACAGAGGGAGAGACAAGGGGTCTAACATTCATGAAGATGCGAGGTCTCAAGTGCACGTACTTGGCTTGGTTACGATGAGAATGACAGCAGGCAGGTCCATGTTGCAAGGATAAGGGTAAACCGATCGTAGGTATAGGAATAGTGGCTCAGCAGGATAAAGAGTCAGACAGAGCAGAGCGAAAGAGGTGAGTTTTAAGGAGAGATTTGAAGGTATGAAGGGAGGGGGCAAGGCGGATGTGGACAGGGAGGGAGTTCCAGGCATGGGGGGCAGCAAGTGAGAAGGGACAAAGGCGCTTAGGGGAGCAGGGAAGGCGTGGAAGGGTGAGAGAAGGGACAGAGGAGGAGCGAAGTGCACGGGCTGGAGTATGGAGGGCGATAAGTGCAGAGAGGTAGGGGGGAGCAAGGTTGTGAAGAGCTTTATAGGTGAAGACTAGGAGCTTGTGCAGGATTCGTTCAGGAAGGGGAAGCCAGTGAAGCGAAGAGAGGAGGGGCTGCACATGGTCGAAGCGACTGGCGAGGTAGATGACCCTGGCAGCAGAGTTTTGGACAGAGATGAGGGGAGAAAGGTGAGACCGGGGAAGGCCAGTGAGAAGGAGGTTACAGTAATCGAGGCGAGAGATGACCAGAGCATGAACAAGAGTTTTGGCAGACGAGACAGAGAGAAAAGGGCGAATCTTAGCAATGTTATGCAGGGAGAAGCGACAGGATTTAGCAACAGAGTCAATGTAGGGTTTAAAAGAAAGGGATGAGTCAAAGATGAAGCCTAGGCTACGGGCTTGGGGGACAGGCAGGATGGTGACTCCATCAATAGTTATTAACAGTGAGGAAGCATTTCCCAACTCTTCTATGCAAACCACATTCACTATTCATGGCAAAATCAATGAGAAGACCGCACCGACAGTGGGCTGCAACCCAGAGGAAATTGCCCCTGGGCCTTCCATTGAACTCAATGGGCCTCTCAATTCAGAAAGGTAGTGTGTGCGTGTGTGTTTTTTTCCCCTCTGGTCTCCTGACCAGCCCCTCTGGAGCTTCTTCAGAGTTCAAGAAAAGACTGAAACTTTCTCAGCTAGTTGCCTCTTCTTATTCTGGGAGAGTGGGCATGGCCAGACTTCCGCCTTCCAGCCTCAAAGGGGCAGTGTCCTGCCCCACTCTCTTTGTCACTCTGTTAAATTCCCAGCCTTGTTACTGGGCTGGCTCAGCTCAGCCTTCATTTAATCACCAGCCAGCCTGTCCAGCATGAGTTCAGGCTTGCAAACCACACTCTTAACGGAACCACAGCCCTATCAGGCAGCATTCTGCCACAGATGCTTTTAAGTGGACTCTGCGCCACCTGGGTGGCCTGATGTGCAGGCGGAGCAGAAGTGAAGTCCTGCCCTCCTTAACTCCAGTCATGCTTACCAGTGCTTTTGAACTTTCTGGAGCACTGCCAGTGGAGTGGGCTGCCTAAATTTGGGGCATGGGCTGGAGGCGGAGCTGTCTGCTTGGCAGATGGCTACTGCTGCTCTGCTCCTGACCGGGGGTTGCCCCAGGTAATGCGAAAGAGCTGTGGGCAGCAGCTTATAGTGTCAGGTCATCCACCTACAGCTCTATGGTGTGTGGGAGGGTGCGGCGCGCAGGCAGATTGCAGGCCGCAGCAGCTGCCAGGTCCATATAAACCTGACGCAGGCGGGGCTGTACACAAGGGATGCAGGGCTGACGTAGAGCACATTCCCACATACAGCAAATCAGCACTTTTTTCTTTTCCCTGCATATTTCCTTGTAGTGTGAAAGGCTATATGCGCTTCTTTGACCGTGCTTGCGCTTGTTTTTTAAGCGCATTGGCAAGCGGCAAAACCTACCTTTACAAGAGCGTGTTTCTAAACACCCGCATAAATCCTCCTGTCAGAATGTCCTCCACTCTTCAGTATCATGAGCGCTCCGTTTCGGCTCGGCTCTTCTCCCCTCTCTGCCCCTGAGAGCCTGGGAAGCGAAGCGCTGTGTATCTGACATAATACTGACTAGTCTAGTCAATATCATGTTACAGAGCGCCCTACTTAATGGCTCTCGCTCGGTTCCTCTCCCCTCTCCGGGAGCCGGGCAAGTGAGGCGCTCATGATACTGACTTAAGCTAGTGTGGGAATGTGAAATGCGCATTATTTAAAATGGTTGGAAAGCGCAAATTAAATGCTGTGTGAATAAATGCAAGCGCACTTTTAAATTGCCTGCATTTAGAAACACCAGCATTTTTCTGTACGTGGGAATGCGCTCGTAGATGTAAGGATTTGGAGGGAAAGATCAAGAGCCCCGCTTGGACATACTGAGCTTGTCATAATAGCTGGACTTACATCATAAAATGTCACAGAGACTATCTAGGAATCTAGTTTGGTAAAGAGATAGGTCAGGAGTGCAGAGTTGTATCTGTGAGTCATCTGCATAAATAGGATAGTTAAAATTATGTAAGCCATCACTATATTATGTAGTTGTCGTCATCATCATCATCATCATCCAGTAATTGTATTTATGAATGAAGTGGAGACAGAAGCTGTTTTTAAACTATACATAAGAAGATAGGTACTGCCATACCGGGTCAGACCAATGGTCCTTTGAGGCCAGCGGCCAATCTTGATTGCTTGAAAGAAGTACCCAACAGGTCACAATGGAGTGATCTGTTTCCTGTTGTTCACTCCCAGTTCCCAACCATAAAAGGTTATGTTTCCCCCAAACCTATTCGGCTAATAGCTGCTAATGGACCTATCCTCCAGAAACTCATCCAATCCTTTTTTAAACCCAGCTATACTACTGGCTTTGACCACATCTTCTGGCAACAAATACCACAAATTAATTGTCATTGAGTGAAAAAAATACTTCCTTTTATTTGTTTTAAATCGGCTACTTGTTATTTCAGAACTCTGGGGTGAATACTATCTGATGCTGGTGATTTGTTACTATTTAGTGTGTCAATTTGCTCTAGAACCATTTCCAGAGTCACATTGATTTGCAACAGCTCTTCCATTTCATCTCCTACAAAGAACAGTTCTGGCATGGGTATCTCCCCAACATCCTCAGCAGTGAAGACCAAAGCAAAGAATTCATTCAGCTTCTCTGCAATGGCCTTATCCTCCCTGACTGCCCCTTTTATCCTCTGCTTATTAAAGGCCCAACTGACTCTCTAGCAGGCTTCTTGCTTCTGATGTAATTTAAAAAGTTTTTATTATTAGTTCTTGCCTCTTAAGCAAGTCTCTCTACAAATTCTTTCTTGATCTGCTCTATTAACGTTTTACATCTAATTTGCCATTGCTTATGCTCTTCCCTTTTTTCCTCCTCATGACTAGCTTTCCATTTTTAAAGGATGCCTTTTTGGCTCTAATAGCCTTTTTCACCTCACCATTTAGCCATGTTGGCAGACCTTGGATCCTCTTGCTAACTATTTTTAACTGTGAAATACATTTAATCTGGGCTTCCAAGATGTGGCTGGAATACTTTCCATGCCTCTTGCAGACATTTAATCCTCACCACTGCTCCTTTTCACTTCCTTCACTAGCTTCCTCATTTTAACAGTCTCCCTTTTTAAAGTTAAAAGTTACTGCACTAGTTTTGTTTATCATTGTTCCTCCAGTAATTATGTCAAATTTGATTATATTATAATCACTATTGCCAAGCAGCTCCACCACTGTTACCCTTGCATCAGGCCGTGTGCTCCACTTAGGACTTGATCTAAAGTAGAAGGTGATTATGTCATTCTGAAGGTCTAGATTGTTGGAAAGTTAAAAATTGAGACAGTTCTGGGGTTTAGTACGTTTTTGTAAAACACCTTTTTCAAGGTTTTCTTGAAACATTCTAAAAGAAGAACGTTATACAACAGTCATTTTTATCTTGTGCACAGGTAGAATGTTCTAATCTTTTAGATCTCCTTTAGACATTTGGGAACTTAATACTCTATACAATGCCACAACTGGGGTCATTGAGCCACAGAAACTGAACTGATTATCAGGGATCCTAGTTTTCTGTTACAAAACATTGGAAATTCTCTGATAAAAAACCCATACATTCTCTGATTAAAACCCCCCAAATCTCTGTTTTTCTGTGATTAAATGTAAATGCGAGTTGACCACAATATATAAGTATGAGGTAGAACACCACATTTTATTGTAGTAATTTCATTTGTATGCAGTTTTGCAGCTACCTTTCCCACCAACAGTCCAAAAAAATAAAATAAAAATCCAAGGTCTGTGGCACCCTTCCAAATGCAGAGCCCACCCCCAGTACATGTCTTTAGGTTGCTTCCCCTCCAGGGCTGTGTGCTCGCTGCTTCCTCCTCCTAGCCTGGTCCCAGACCAATCTGCCAATCAGTAAGGGGGACCATATAGAGGCTGGCACTTGGGGAAGCTGCTATGAGCCCAATTAGGCCCACCTCCTGTCTCCTCTTCCCAAGATCTAGAAGACCTGACCGCCCCAATTCATAGTTCCCCTGCCCCCCAACCCACAGGAGGTCTGTGGCACTCCTCCAAATGCACAGACCCTGCCCCTCCACAGCACATGCCTTCAGGTTGCTTCTACTCAGTTCCACTCTGCAGTCTCACTGCCCTGCACTCGCTGTGTCCTCCTCCCAAACCTGTAAGTGTTTGCCATTTTCTGCAAAATTCTCTGGAAAAAGGCAAAATCTGTTTTACTCTCATTTTCCATCACAAAGAGAAAACTACGAATCCTGCTGATTATGATGATATTCATACAAGTCAGGTAAGAATGAGTTTGGAATGGTATAGTGTGGTCATTTAAAAACAACCAGAGTGTAGAGAGAAAAGAGGAGAGAACCAAAATGACAGAGTTCTGTTGGGCTGCGCTGAAAGCTTGAGTAGGGAAGATCCTCTCAATGAAACACTAAAAAGTGACATGAGCATTAAGTGGAGAAGTGCCCAGGAGGAAATGACAATGAAAAAGAACATGGTCTATAGTGCCAGAGGGAGCTGACAGACTGAGGATGAGGGGAATGGAATTATTATTTATATAGTGAAAGCAGTGTACCTGGCACTGTACAATCAATAGTTATAGACAGGTCCCTACCCCAAGGGGCTTACAATCTAAGGGCATTTTCACACAAGACACTCTCCAACCACTACACATGTTACAGGGCACCCATAGGGCAACACTGCAGCCCTGCAACATGTATAGTGGGGTGGGTGGAGTGTCTTGTCTGAACATGCCCTAAAGGGAGATGGGGGGGGGGGGGAGAAGGGAGAGGTAGACATTGGGAGAGACAAGGATACATTCATGAGGTTGAGAAGTTGTAGGTGCACATGCTTAGCTTAGTTACAGGGAATTAAATTAAGTCTTATTTAGATGGATGCTGTGGAGGTGGGGGACAAGTCTGTGTGCGCTCAGTGGAGTGCACCTGCATTTCCAGTGGGCATGGGAGGGTTTAGGTGGCAGCAAATGGTTGTGCGCTTGGTGTGCATCCCCCATCCACCCGCCAACCCCTGCACAGAGCAGCCCGGGTTTTTCCTGGTTTCTCCATGCGGGGAGATGGGTGGAGGTGCATGGGATGTGGGAGCACATGCCCACCCACCACCACTTTAAATGGGCAGTACCATGTGTCCACTGGGTGAACTTGCATGGTACTGTGTTGTCTAAAAATGGTGTTAGATAGTAACTTAGTTACAGGAAGGAATTCTGAAAGGGCGGGGGGTGGGGGGGGAGGATGACCATTAAAGCCAGAAAGAGTTTTACCACTGACTTCAATGGGTTGAAAATTGCCCCCTTAGAGTTGGCCTGGAAAAGATTCTTGACTCTTGATGACTTCCCTGAGAACTATTTCAGTGGAAAAGCTGGACTGAAGACTGTCAGTGTCAAGGATGAAGTTAGGAATAAGGAACTCGAAACAGCAGCCATTATAGACAATGGCCACAATCCTAAGCATGCTTAATCATAAGTCCAATGGATTTTAATGAGGCTTACTCAAGAGAAAGTGTGTTTAAAATAGCAGCCAATGTGTCTGATGAACTTAGACACCATCATCACCTTAGAGGAGAGAGATGGGACAATATTTGGAGAGGAAAGTGAAATCAGAAGGAGGATTTTCAAAACCAGATCCTTGTTTCTATCTGTCTATCCCCTGCACTGGGCAGAAGCTCAACAAAGCAATAAATCTGGGCCTGGGAGTTTGACTAAGTAAGGAAGATGCAGGATTTAAACTAGTTCAATCGCTTGAGTCTAAAATGCTTTAGGGTACAGTCTGAAAAAAGGTGCTGTGGTAAGAGCACTGACCTTTCGCCAATAAAATAAGGGGAAAAAAATAGTAAACAGGTAACAAAAATCTATATTTGTCCAAATGAAAAGGCATTCAGCCAAATTCTGCCCTCGTCTCAACCAGTGCCAGTGTCCAGCATGATGTCAGTCAGCATGCTTGCATTTCAAGTATGTGTTTGTTTGTATTTTGCTAACCTTTTCAATGTCTCAGAAAGTCACTGAAATAAAGATCTGGTCATTGTGTGATACCTTGTTTGCCTGGGGGTAAAATAAATATCAGAAATGGCTGTGGGGGAATGGATAAAGCCTGTTGCTTCCTGTCCCTGAACAACAGCAGCACATTCAACCTTCAGAAAGAGAGGATGTGGGAATACTAGTAGAGGGAGAGAGGATGGGGGTGGGGGTGGATACTGGACTATTGCAATGAGATAAGACTCAGCCTGGTGACAGGCAAACAGAAATAAGGGTGAAGGAAAAAATAAACTGAGGGTGCAATGAGGTTGTTGAAGGTCAATGGGAACTGAAAACTGAACCATTTATTTCAATAGAGGTGAATGAGACCCAAATTGGAAAAACAGAAAGAAAACACTGTGGGTGCAACCCTAAAACATTAAAGTGAGTGACTCAATTTCTATTGACTTTAGTAAGCTCAGGATTCTGTTATAGAAATAGGGGGAATGGTTTTGTGGCTAGTGTACAGCTCTGGGAATCGAACCTCATAGTTGGATTCCCAGTGCTTGCACCAACTCCTTAGGATAGTCAAGCTGCTGATTCCAGAGTAGGTCCTTGGTGGTCTTGAGGTTCCAAAGGACTTTGGTTCTGGGGGACTTCAACATCCACGCTGACACGGGTCTTGTTAGAGCAGAGCATGAGCAACCATGGGCTTGTCTCAATTGATAGATGGCCCGACACATGATGGTGGTCACACTCCAGATTTGGTTTTCTGCATTGGCCTAGAGGTGGGGGGTGGGGTCCGTTAGTGGGGGATGTGCTGAAAGTGTCCTTGTCATGGTTGGATCACTATCTCCTTCGGACCCAGCTCCTAGCGCACATCTGTCCCCGGAAAGGCGTGGAACTGGTTAAATTGGTTTGCCCTCGGAGACTTATAGAACCGGAGCGGTTCCAGAATGCTTTGGGGGAAATACCCTCTGATCTTGATGTCTGCCCGCTCAATGACATCGTTAGGTTTTGGAACACCTGGCTATCAGAGACTATTAACCAGGCGGCTCCCAGGTTTCCAGTTCCCAAACATTTGAGCCGTAGTTAAAACGTGAGGGGAGGCGGTTAGAGCGACGGTGGCGTCGTACTCCTGCTGAAGACGATAGATTGTGGCATAGAGCCAGTCTAAAAGTCTATGCAGTGGCTGTGCAGGCGGCAAAGAAGAAGTTTTTTGCTGCCATCATAGCGTCTGTGAAATCTTGCCCAGCGGAGCTCTTCCGCGTGGTGACGGGGTTGGTCAGTCCAGCCTCCCTCCACCTGGAAGTGGAGGTTTCCAGGGACCGCTGTGATAAGTTTATTGATTTTTTCATGGACAGAATTGCTCACATTCACCATGACTTAGCTGCCATAGTTGATACAGTTGGGGAACCAGAGGCTATGAATGCCCCGGCTTGTCCTCTTTTGTGGGATCAATTTCAGTCGGTGATCCCGACTGGGGGATGTCGTGGGGGCTGTTAGGGCCAGAACATGTGAATTAGATCCTTGCCCGTCCTGGTGGCTTAAGGCCGCCAGGGAGACAATGGATTTGGTGCTGGCACAGGTGTTCAATGCCTCCCTTGAGGAGGGCAGGGTCCCAGGGTCTCTTAAGGAGGCTGTGGTGTGACCCTTGCTCAAAAAACCATCCCTTGACTCCGACGCCCTTGCCAGCTACCGGTCTGCCTCTAACCTTCCCTTTTTAGGGAAGGCTATTGAGCGGGTCGTGGCCCAGCAGCTCCGGGACCATCTGGACCGGGTTGGGTTCCTGGACCCCTCGCAGTCTGGCTTTCATTCAGGATATGGAACCAAACCTGCACTCGTGGCCTTGGTCGACAACCTGCGCTGTGCTTTAGACCAGGGGCAGTTGACCCTTCTGGTCTCGTTAAATCTGTCAGCTGCTTTTGATACCGTTGACCATGAGCTGTTGGTGATTCAGCTGCAGGATCGTGCTGCAGTGGGTGGAACTGTTTTTCAATGGTTCTACTCGTTCCTGGCCGGTAGGACTCACTGTGTGGTCTTGGATGACTGTACATCTGCTCCCCGGGATCTTACATCTGGGGTCCTGCAGGGTTCTATTCTGTCCCCCTCCTGTTCAACGGGTATATGCAGCCTTTGGGGGAGGTTGTGAGAGGGTTTGGCATGTGTTGTCATCAATATGCCGATGACACTCAGCTCTACCTCTTGTTTTCAGCAGACTCAGGCCTCGCCGTCTCATTTCTTACCCGATGTCTGACAGCTGTGGGGAACTGGATGTGGGCAAGCTACCTGAAGTTGAATACTGACAAGATGGAGGTGATGCTGGTGGGGAGGGCCGAGGGAGTGGAGGCCCCCATCGCTGATGGGGTGTGCCCTGTCCTGGTTCCTCAAGTTTGTAGTCTGGGGGTGCTCCTTGATTTGCAGCTCTGCCTGGATGTCCGGGTGGCATCTGTGGCGAGGAGTGCATTTGCCAAATTACATCTGGTACGACGGTTACAGCCTTATGTCTCAGACTGCGACCTTGCCACTATTATCCATGCCTTTATCACCTCGAGGCTTAATTACTGTAACGCACTCTACGTGGGGCTACCCAAGGTGACGGTCTGGAGGCTACAACTGGTGCAGAATGCAGCAGCCCATCTCCTGACGGGTACAGGCCGCCTAAAGCACATAACACCAGTGCTCCATTCTCTGCACCGGTTGCCGGTTTCCTACCAGGCCCGATTCAAGGTGTTGACCTTTAAAGCGCTACACAGCCTGGGCCCCACCTACCTGCAGGACTGCCTCACTCCCCATGTTCTGGAACGGCTGTTGTGGTTGGCTGGGGGCACCCTTCTGGAGGTCTCTCGTGTTTGGCAGGGAGCCACACTGGAGAGGACTCTCAGTCACCGTACCTTGGTTGTGGAACTCCCTCCCGGCAGAGGTTCATTCGGCCCAGGGCCTTCACTCCTTCAGGAGTCAGTGTAAGACTTGGCTGTTCCACCAGGCGTTTGGTGAGAGAGACTGGTAGGGGGAGGGATGGGATAGGGGGGGGGGGGGGGGGAATTGATGGTCTTATTGGGTTTTCTAAACTATATGTATATTTTATGCTTTTAGATTGTATGTTGCCCCGAGCTTCCTTTGGCAGGAGGGGGCGGGATAAGAATTTTTTTATAATAATAATAATAATAATAATAAAAAATTTACTGTAGTTTTGAGGATTGCAGACAAGCCAATTTACTGTGTGGTTCAGTTTACAAATCTGTGAACTGGGCAGGCAACTTCCTGGTAATATGACCTGAGTGAAAATCCTATCAGCAGCGCTAGTGGCTGATTAGATGAGGGAGGGTGGGGGAAGACAGGGACCCTTACCTAACGGTATTCACAGCATAGCCACTCGAGGAGCCCTTTAGACCTTGGCCGCGGTAGGTCAGGGCTTGGCAAGGTGGCTGTCTAATCCAAGTGCGGTGTGCTGGGGGTCTGCGGACACCTCCCCGCAAATGAAGTCTGTGTGTGTGTGTGTGTTTGGAGGGAGGGGGCTGACAGTGCTGCTGGGGCCAGGCCGGCCCGGGGTTGTAGAGATGCTGGGGACACTAGGTGTCGCCCTGGCCCCGGTCTTCCCGGCGGCTCTTCCTGGCTCCGGTTGCCGTTGCTGGCTGGGCTGTCTCAGTGCAATCTCCGCGCTGGGAGGAGGCGGAGGCGTTAATCCGCAGGCGCGTCGCAGCCTGGCTCGCTTCGTGTCGCATTCACAACTGTTCCTGCTGCTGCTGCCGCCGCCGGTCGATTCGCCCGGCTCCCCCTACCGGGGCCCGGCCTGCGGGGCTGCTGTTTGGCGGCCGGGAAGAGTTGTGGAGGCGTCAAAGGCAACGGCGGCTCGGGAGCAGCCATGTTGGAGAGGGGGATAAAGTGACTCGTCGCGGCGCAGGAAGCGGCTCTCGGGATAGCGGAGCTGGGGGGCTTGGTACTCGGAGGCGGCTGGGACCATCGCTGCCGCCGCGTGTGAGCGGAGGGGAAGGAACCGCCCCACCTCTCGGACCAACGAAGACCCGGTGCCGCTGGTGAGAGGCGGCTTCTCATTGTCTCCTGCGCTAGGGTGCGCGTCCCACTCTCGGGGGAATGGGGAGTCTCCCTCTCCCCGCTCGGAACATGGGCCACGGGATGGGGGACAAGTCTGCAAGGGAGTAAAGTCTGCGGAGCGGGGACTAGGGCGAAGAGGCAAATCTCGGCCCGGAGGGAGAGGGAGTGAAACCCAGGCAAGAGCCGGAGCGAGAGTTTGAGAGCAGAAGAACCGGGGCCCGGGGGGCGCAGGCGAAACGGAGTAAATCCTGAAGGAGGGGGTAAAGTTTGGGCTGCGGAGCCAGATCTGTGGGGAGCGAGTGCAATTTGGGCCTGAAAGTGACGAGGAGGGTCCGGCTGCTGCCTCTCAGTGAGAGGCTGTCAGAGCGGCTCTTGGGGTGACTCTACCGGGCCTGGCTTTGCACCCACAGAGGTGGCGGAGCAGTTGGTTACCATTCCTCCCCTCCCCGCTTGGGTGTGTGTGTAGCAGTCATAGGGGAGTGCTCCCCGACACCATCCCAATGCTGCATTTCCGGGATGTCTGCCTGCCAGTGCCTGTCTGTGTGTCAGTCACTAACAGGTAAGCATGCAGCTTGCTGGGGTAACGCAAATAGGTTTCTCTGGCGTCAGCTTCATGAAGGCTGGACACAGGTATTGATTGGGACATGCACGAGGGTAATAATGCCAGAAGATTAAAGTTGTTCGGGGGAGGGAGAAAGAATGGCCGGGTTTTGTTGCTGTCAATTCAGAAAATGAAATGCCTCAGCAACCTGAAGGAAAAAGTTAATTATTGTAGCGAGTATCCTATGCAGCTTCTGTACGTGACACATAAGTGCTGTCTTTTTCTTCTCCCCCCACCTGCGAAGCCTTTTCTCTCCCTGGCAACTCTTTCTCCCCTCCCCTTCAGCCCCCACACTGATGACACATTCCCTTAGATTGCAAGATCTTGTTGTTCACCCTGTTATATTTTTTTTTACTAAACAGTTTTTGCTCTAAGCTTTGGGAATAGTTTTTAAATGACGGGATATATGAACATTATTGACCCTGAACTATGAACTCCATCTCTCCCATCCCTTCCTTTCTGGGATCTGTAGTGTCATGGAATAGCTCTTTTCCCATACAAACAGTGGAAAGTATTTGCTATGAATTGTGTTCTCTGTTCTGTGAAATCCATCCCACTTTATTTTATGGGGTCACAGAAATGGATTAGCTTCTTCTTACACAGTGTTTTGCTAACCTTGATCCCTTTTATTCACTTTCTCTGCAGCAGTTTTGGTAGCTGGAGAGAATTTAAAAGTTGTTTTAAGCTCTGTTCTGCCCTACACAGTTTGTTTATGACAGTTAACAATATTGTGACTGTTGTGAGGGAAAGCAGGCTGGGGCAAGATCATGGCCCAGGCCAAATCTTATATGCTTTTTCTTTTCGTGCTTTGTGCATTTGTCCAAAGTTAAATGTGTGTGTGTTTAAAATATCCACGTATTTGTCACTATCCCCTGTGTCAGTCAGCTGTGTCAGCTGTGTCTGTGTGGGTGAGCATTCATTGAGCCCCTACTTAATTTGAAATGAGAGGTTATACACTAGGATGCTTTGAGGCAGATTAAAGTATTTATGAAAACTAGAACTTGAAACTAATTTTGGCTTTATTTTTAATAAATATACAGAGTAATGTAGATTTGGCAATGAATATGTTTAAGATATTAAGAAAATTGGGATGGTACTTTACTCCAATCCTTTGTTTTTATTTTTATTAATCTGTGTATGTGTTATGACTTGAGACGCAAAGGGTATCTTGGTGGGTAGGGAGGGGAAGAATGGGTATTCAGGTATTGAAATGAGGCATCTTTTAAAAGCAGATTTTGCTTTTTTGTCTAAAAGGACAGTTTACAAAGAGATTGTGTGGAGAATGTAGGAATTAGTTGCATTAAGTTAGTAAAACATCTTTTGGGTCTGAAGGCCCAAGAGACATCCTTATTGTAGTGCAAAGAATTACATCAGAATTTTTTTTTAAAAAACAGGCTTTAGAATATACATTTTAAAAATAGACAGTATTTAAGCTCAGACTTAATTACTATACTGCAGAAAGCTTTGGAGCAAGTGGGGCTCTGCGTGTTGTGCAAATCCTCTTCCATGTTTGGACAAAATTATGAGTAAAAAGTTGCATTGGTGGGAAGAGAACAGTGGTTTACTAAAGGTAAGGGCTAGCCTTATCTCTTTATTCTTCAGGTGGGTGGTGTGGTGTATTCATTCAGAGTTTAATGTGGAAAGTCATTGTGGTTTGATTGTGTGTCCATTTAGACCAATGTCAAAGTTTCCACTGACCGATTCAGGGCCTGAATATATTTTTTTCTTAGTAGCAAGCACTATAAGCTCGTCGGAATATTTCGGATTGTGACCTGTAAATGTAATGAACTAATGATGGTAGAATTAATACCATCTGGGGAACAAAACTGTTCTCGCCCACCCATGTTTTAATTTCCCAAGAGTTTGTGTAAAAACGAAGGCTGATTACAGTGGCTGCAATCCCAATTGGGGTCTGCATGGGATACGCGTGGCACAATGTGCTCTCTATGGATATGCACGTGGTTTGCATACACGTGTGCGTGCAGGTTGTGCACGGTGCACGTGGGGCATGTGATTGACCGCAGTAGGAATGCTAGGAGCCAGTATTCTGTGTGCTTTAAATGGTTGTTGAAAGGTGTTACACTTAGAGCAGAATTGTGTACAGGTTTTTCCTTTTTGATGGATTAACAAAATTAAAACCCTGCTTATTATTTAAATTACTGCTGTATGCTAAGAGGAGAAATTAGGCCTTCGCTAGAGGGTTTTAACTTATTCATATCTGTTTCAACCAGTCCTTAATAAAACTAGGTTCAGTGTTCTGTATTTAAAGAGTCCAAACTAAAACAAAATTACCTTTCTTTTAAAAGTGGAAATAAGAGAAACCTTCAGAGAAGGAACCAATATTGAGTTCTGTTATAAAAATACTTTCCCTTACTTCTGCTCTTCAGTAAAAACATTGGCAACCATGGGAATTTCACATACTGACTGAACCAGATTGAGCAAATTCTGAAGAATTCATGACTGCAGTCCTAAAATGTCTTACTCCAGAGTAACCCCATTGAAATCAATGTAACTAACTCATGAGTAAGTGTGCTTAGTATTGCATACCATATGTTTAATACTTACGTATTTAACATTCCATCAGGCTAAAGATAGTGGATGATAGTGTCCAGAAACCAGACTTTATAATGAAAGTGTTGTTTCTAGCATAAATGTTGTCATGGAATGATTCTGAACTTTGTGTTTGTGCTGTATCTTATATATTTTGTACTTTGACATGAGAATTGTCAATAATAATCTTTCTTTTGCACCACCACATCTAGGACTAATACTTGTTTTATTTTTAAAATATTCAGCTATGTGTACAGTGGCTTATTTTGTAGTACATATTTTGATTAATTTCTTTACATGTTCATTTTATATACACCTTAAACAGCAGAGGAGTTAATTGAGACTTTGGCTCTCAGATGCACGTGCTTCAAAGAAAACAGTTGCAGTCTTTCTTTCCAAGGACAGGCAGTTGCTTCTGCCACAACAGATCAGTGCTATTTTGGTATGTTAGGTGCTGCTCAAAAGTGATACAGAGGCTTCTTTTTTCTTTCGCCTACTCCTTGCTTTAAAATTAGATTTGATGTTCCAGCCAACTATCTCTACTTTTTAAACTATACGTTGACCTGTGTATCTAAATTGATATGTGTTATCTAGTCTATTCTAAACTGACTGAACTATAGCTCTAACAGATATCTGTTTCTTTTAGTCTGTCAATAGCAGTGTTTAACTAAGCACAATCGTAACCACTTAAATGCATGCTCTTTTCTAAACAGCAAATTTAAACCCCAAACATCCTTGGATCATGAAATTTAGTCAATAATATTAAAGTCGATTGCAACCAGAAACAGTGCCAGATCCAAGGAAGTTGGGGCCCTCTGCAAGATGATAGTGCAGCTCCCCCTCAGAGGAATATTTGATCACCACTCATTGACTTTCCCATTAGAAAATGGAAAATGTTACAGCAATTTTTGACGTTCTGTTAAGCATAACATTTCCTTCAGGGACAAGAGCTCCTGCATTGTAGGCTCAAATGTTATGCATATGTTGTTAGTTCTAGTTTACTCATGGGCTCCATGTGTTGAGGCTGAGGCCCTCTTGAGTCACTGTGGCCACATAGTCTAGGGTTACCACTTACGCAAATGTTTAAGCAAAACTTATGAAAAATACAATGCAGGACCTGCAATATGTATTTTTATAAGTGTTCCTTAAAAAATTGCATAGATGACAAACCCTAACTGAGTTGCAGTCTGCACTTGCCTGTATCCAGCCCAGCCAAAGAACAAGCCAAATGGACTGCGAACTCAGTGCAAACTGCACAAGACTACAAAAATTAATTGCAGCGTCTGTTCTTTCATCTATTTTTCACAGGAATGAATCTGTCATTGATGCATAGTTAACCAACTTGGGCAAATTACTTCCTGTCCAGATTCAAGGAAACTTATAAAAGTGACTACTATTGGTAATTTGTAACTTATCACTAAAATCTGCCACTGTACCGGAGGACTGGAAGGTAGCAAATGTAATGCTAGTATTTAAAAAGGGCTCCAGAGGTTAGCCTGATGTTGGTGCCAGGCAAATTGGTAGAAATGCTTGAGGAAACATGAAATAAATAAAGAAATGTTCAAGACAGAATTACTGGGCATGTTGATAAACATGGATTTAGCTTAAGTGAAGGTGTCTCACTAGTCTATTGGAATCTTCTGAGGCTGTAAATATTAAGCATGTGGATACAGGTGAGGTAATTGATATAGTGTTTCTGGATTTTCAGAATGTGTTTCCCCCTTGAGGAAATTAAATAGTCATGAGATAGGAGGCAGTGACCTATTGTGGACTGGTAACTGGTTAAAGGATAGGATACAAAGAGTAGAACTAAATGGTCAGTTTTCACAATGGAGAGAAGTAAATAGTGGAGTGCCCCAGGGACCTGTACTTGACTGGTGGTGTTTAATATATGCAGATATTTTCAGATGACACAAAGTTATTCAAGGTAGTTAAAACCCAAGCAGACTGTGAAGAATTGCAGGAGGATCTTGCAAGACAGGGTGACTGGGCATCTAAATGGCAAATGAAATTTAATATTGACAAGTGCAAAGTGATGCACATAGAGAAAAATAATCCAAACCCTATGCACACAATGCTGGGTTCTAAATTAGGGGTTAACACTTGGAGTCATTGTGGTGAACACACACTGAAATTCTCAGCTTAGTGTGCGCTGGCAGTCACAAAAGCAAGCGATGTTGGGAATTATTTGGAAAGGGATGGAAAATAAAACTGAAAATATAATGCCTCCTGGAGCCAGGTGGGAAGTCCCTGAGGGGAAGTGGAGGGTTGGCCCCCCAGTGAAAGGGAGGGGTGGGGGGCTTTGGGGGGAGGGGACTTCGCTTGCCATTGGGGCGGAGCAGCCAGGAGGGGGGGCCAGTGATGGCGCCGGCCGGGGGGAGAACTGCAGCTATTAGGGTTGTGATGGGCTGGGGGAGATATGGGCTCCCTGGGAGGGGGGAGCGATCTAAGAGACGGGACAGGTGTTTGATACATGTCATGCTCAGCACCCCCCAAGCAGGTGGTGAGGTGGTTTGGGAGCAAGGGGCCCCATGCCTAAATCTGATTATGATGTTGAACGTGAGGTCGGTGGCTAATAAGTCAACCACGGTCCGGGAGTTAATCCCAGACTGTGCGGCTGGCCTCGTGTGTATACGGAAACCTGGCTGGATGCAAAGTCGGGGCCTATGACTGACCTCATTTTGGCTGGCTAAGGGGATGGGTGGAGGGCGGGGTGGTGTAGCCATTGCTTTTAGGGAGTCGTGGTCCATTAGGAAGTATCCGGTGCAATTGGTGTCAGGCATGGAGGTGCTCCATCTTGTGATTGATTTGGCAGGAGACAGAGTGGGGGTGCTGCTGGTATACCGTGCACCTGCCTGTTCGGCAGCATCCCTACACACTCTGACAGAGCTGGTGTCAGAGGTGGTCTTGTGGTCCCCAAAGACGTGGTCCTGGAGGACCTCAATATCTATGCCGATGCCAGTCTTGGAGGGTCTGAGTGTTAGTTCATGGCAACTGTAGGCCTGTCTCAGGTATTCATTGGCGGGGGAGGTTGGTATGTTTTTTGGCTGCATTGGGTGTTTAAATTGTATTTTACTATTGTATTTTATTATTTTTATTGTTATAATGATGTTTTTATGAAATTATGAGCCGCCCTGGGCTGCTTGGTCAGGATAGGGCAGGGTATAAAAATGTTGAAATATATAAATCTGTGATATGACTGCACCTTGATTATTGTGTGTAATTCTGCTTGCCCCATCTCAAAAAAGATATAGTAGAACTAGAAAAGGTTCAGAGAAGGGCAACAAAAATGATGAAGGGTATGGAACGACTTCCATGCAAAGAGAGACTCGATAGGTAAGGGCTCTTCAGCATGGAGAAGAGACAACTGAGAGGGGATATGATAGAAATTTATAAAATCATGAGCAGTGTGAAATGAGTTAATAGGGTGGAGTTGTTTACCTCCTCAAATAGTACTAGAACTAGGGGATACTCCATGAAATTAACTGGCAGCAGATTTAAAATAAAGTATTTTTTCACTCAATGTGCAAGTAACTTGTGGAATTTGTTGCAAAGAAGATGTGATCAAAGACAGTAGTAAAGCTGGGCTTAAAAAAGGATTGGAGCAGCTCTTCTGGGGTAGGTCAACTAACAGCTATTAGCTAAGTAGGTATGGGGGATGTAACCTCTGATTGTCAGGAGCAGCCGTGTTGGAGTGTGTGTGTGTGTGTGTGTGTGAGAGAGAGAGAGAAACAGGGAGTGTAATGCCCAATTATGACCTGTTGGGTACTTCTTCAAAATGACTGAGATTGGCCACTGTCAGAGACAGAATGCTGGGCTTGATGGACCACTGGTCTGACACAGTATGGCACTGCTTTTGTCCTGGGTATAGCATTGAGACTGTGCTCGTGGTGTTGGTCGACTATCTTTGCTGTGAGATTGACTGAGGAATATTGCACCCTGTTGATCCTTTTAGATATTTCGGTGGCCTTTGATACAGTTGGCCATGAGGTATTGTTGACATGGCTACAGGACCTGGCAGGGGTTTGTGGGATGGCTCTAGACTGGTTCCGTTCATTCCTGTCGGGGAGGTTTCAGTAACTGGTGATGGGTGACTTATTCTTCCCCATCTCTTGTGGGCTCCCGCAGTGTTCCATCCTGTCTCCCCTCCTGTTCAGCATGTATCTAAGGCACCTGGGTGAGATCGTGCATAGGTTTGAGGCGCATTGTCTTCAATATGTTGATGACACCCAAATCTACTTATCTTTTTAATCTGGCCCAGGCCCTACAGTCTTGGTGTTTACCCAGTGCCTTGTTGCTATTGGGGCTGGATGCAGGTGAGCTGTCCAAAGCTAAATCCAGACAAGACTGAGGTGAAGATGAATTGCTGACCCTGTGGCCTGGTGGGGGTGGGATATTGGGACTCCCATCATGAATGGGGTCCAACCTCCCCTTACTACTCAGGTGTGTAGCTTTGGGGTGCTCCTGGATCCTCAGCTGCGCCTGGAAGGTCAGGTTGTGGCTGTGGCCAGGAGTGCCTTTTACCAACTCCATCTGGTGAGAAGGATTTGTTCCTTTCTCTCCCATGTGGATTTGGCCACCTTCATCCATGCCTTTTTTCTCTCGAGGCTGGACTACTGCAATGCGCTCTATGTGGGCTGCCCTTGACGACTGTTCGGGGGCTGCAGCTGGTACGGAATGCGGTGGCCTGCCTCTTGATGGGGGTGGGTCACTAGGCGCACATGACACCAGTGCTTAAGAGTCTGCACTGACTGCCTATAATGTTCCGGGCACAATTTGACATGCTGGTTTTGACCTTTAATGCTCTAAACAGCTTGGGCCCTACATATCTGAAGGACCATCTTTCTCCTTATATCACTTTGCAGCCCTTAAGATCTACTGATGGTGCCCTCTTGCGGGTTCCATCACTGACCCAGTTTTATATGACTTGGACCCACAGAGAGGCATTCTCAGTGGCTGTCCCACAACTTTGGAATTCCCTTCACTTAGTTTGAGTGTGTTCCGGAGGCATTGTAAGACTTTTTATTTGGCCAGGCATTCAGTGGGCAGGGTTAGACTGGGGGTGGAGGGGGATGGTGATGGCGGTGGGTTTTAATTTTGTGAGGTTTTAATTATTTATTTTATATTTGTATTTTATGTATTTATTGTGAGCTGCCCTGAGCCTCGTGGGGTAGGGCAGCTTACAATATAAATAAATAATGTTTTTATGTACTGAAGTTAGTGGCTCTTTGGGTTGAGAGCTTTGGCCACTTTTCGACTATCAAAGGTTGCCTTATAAATGTGGTGTCTTATGAAGATTAAATTGTACTGTCTTTGTGTATTTCTACTTTTATTGGAGAGTTGGAGGCAAATGTAAAATGCAAGAATACAAATGGATTTTTAGAACTATGTTTCTAGACTTCTCTCTATCAACTTCAAGTGAACAGGTCTAGTCAAATCATCTGGTCATTTCCCTTGGCAGTGGAGGATTTTTAGATGATGCTTCCAATTTGTCCTTGAGAAGACTTCAGTTAAGGAGGAAAGCCAGACTACTAAAACAAAATTCTACCCAGGAATGTAGGATTACATTTATTTCCTGGAGGCGGACATATCGTGCTCTTATAAGGAGGAAACAACTTGAGTTTCAGAGCCTTCGCTGGTCACGGCTATTACATGCCACTAAACACAAAGATTTGGGGGGATTTGGGGGACCTCATCCATTCTGCTCAAATTGGAAAAGGGGATTCCCATAAGCCTAGTCTCTCTTCCCCCCCCCCTCCACCCCCGAAGTTTGGATAAATTTCTACAAGGTGATTTTTTCTAATCCTTCCCCTGGCTATGAGGGGGTGAAGTTGGTCCCAATAGTGAGATTCCCGTCATGGCAGCCCGTGTCTGTGGAGGAAGTAATGGATCTTATTTCTCACCTTTATATCTGGAAAAGCGACAGGTTCTGATTTTGTCTCTCCCATCCCGAGATGCTTAAGAGCACCCCGGAATGGTGGGCAAAGTTACTAGCTAGGCTTTTTACTCACATTAACGCTACAGGAGAATTTCCCAGGTCCTGGCTCAATAGTATTGTTGTTCCCTTCTTTAAGAAGGGGGACCCCAAGCTTCCATCAAATTATCGGCCCATCAGTCTGTTAAGTGTGGTGGGCAAAATGTACGCCAGTTATCTGCTGGGGAGGCTCCAAAATTGGTTAAATACAACTAATGCGATAGAACCTGAACAGGCTGACTTTAGTAGAGGGAAATCAACGGTCGAGCAGATCCTTACACTGTATCATCTAATAAAAAAGTATGTTGTGCGCCAAAAGAAAAATGTACTTATGCTTTATCGATCTAAGCATGGCATTTGACTCTGTGGATAGAGAGCGTCTGTAGGTCAAGCTAAGCTCCTCTTCGCTAGACCCCAGACTCTTGTTTCTAGTAATTAAGCTCCACACCAATAATACTCTCCAAGTTAGATATGCTTTCCCCAATCAGCTTACCAATAAGGTTTTAGTTCAACGGGGTGTCAGACAAGGCTGTATATTGGCTCCGGCCTTGTTCAACTTCTATTTGAATGATGTTATCTCCTTTTTGAAGAGAAGTGAAACCCACGTGCCCAAGATAGTGGAAAGAAGCGTCCCTGCTTTACTTTACGCAGACGACACAGTCTTGCTTGCTCAAACTCCGATTGGGCTTAGAAGGGTTATGCAGCTCTTTAACAAATACTGCCGAATAGAAAATCTGTCCATAAATTATTTAAAAACCAAAGTTATGGTGGTGAGGCATGGTTCACTTGGGAAGTTGCATCGCTGGTATATTGGTGTCAATAGTATAACAACTACTTTTAAGTATCTGGGAGTTGTTATAGCAGCTTCTTTAAGTTGGGCTTCTCACTTTAAAGCGGTTCAAACTACTACCAAGCAATCCACTGGTGCCATTTTGCGATTTTTTTCAGAAAGATGGGGGGAAATTAGTACCACCAGCTGTGAAACTATTTAACGCTAAAGTGGTTAGCCAATGCCTATATGCTTACCTGGTCTGGGGTGCTCGGTTTTTGAATCAGTTAGAGGCAATACAAAACGGCTTCTTGCGCTCTATCTTGGGGTTACCGAAAGGAATTCCCTAGGTAATAGCCCGCCGTGAAGCAGCTTGCCCCACTTTGAAATCTCGTGCACTTTTGTGTTTGGTCCGATTCTGGCTGAGGGTTTTTGTGTTCCCAGCTCAGGAGAATTAATCGATCCCCCTGGCTAATGCCAAGGGTTTCTTTGTGGAATGGGAAGCAGTTGCTAGACTGGAAGTACACAGGTTGGGATTTTCAGGGGCTACATTAAAACCTCATGGCCTGAAGGAGCTGCGGCCTTGGTTAAACAATGAATTGCTGACCAGGAGTTGCAAAATGAAAACTCGCTATTGGGATCGCAGTTAGTAGCCCCGTTGTATCCCAATCTGAGTCATTCTAGCGGTGGTTGATATTATTTAAATTCCTGGCAGTCTTTTAGCCGTAAAACAGCCTTTTCCAAGTTTCGTTGCAATGTTTTCCCTTCCACTCTTGTAGAGGGGAGATTTAGGGGAATTCCATGGCTTGAGAGAGTTTGTCCTCTTTGTGATCTTCAAGCCGTGGAAACTAGTTTACATATATTTTTACTTGTGCTGCATATGTTGCTCCTCAAAGTAAATATTTGAATATATATTTAGCCTCCTGGACTGATTCTCCTACTTTGTTGCCTATAAAATGTTTGGGCGCCCTTCTGTGAATCAGCAATAAGGATAAGGGCCCAGGTTACCTATAGCTCGGCTAGCGCTGAAAGACATTTTGTTATGGCTAGTCCCTAAGTGGATACCCTATGGGAGTCTGATAGGCGGTCTTCGGTGGTAGCTTTGTGCCTGGCTTAAAATCTAAGTCTTAGTACCTGTCGGAGGGTTTTTGTTTTTTTATGTGGATAGTGGGAACTTTATATTTGTAATAGTTATTTTATATATGTGTTTACGTGCCCTTGGGATGGAAATTGCCTTTGGGCTGTAATATTCAATCCCCGTTGTTGGGGTCATATTATCCAGATTTTAATATTATAGTTTCTGGTTGCGTTAATTGAGTATGTTACGGATTGCAAGGGATGTTTATGTCTGAGTGTATAGTATGATTTCTTTTATATTAAGAATGATTAAGAATTATTATAATTGTGTATTTGTGTTTAGCGATAACCATTTGATTATGCTTATCAATAAAATTGAATTGAATTGTCCTTGCGATCTGGCTACACGAGTGCAAGTTTTCCTAATTTAGACAAACACCAGGTCTTCCTTAACTAATCCCGCCAAACATTTCTATTGTGTTGGGGTTTTTTTTCCTCCCAGAATTCCTTCTCATCTGTTTCTTCCTGGTATGAATGTGCCTTGCTTTGTACACTGTATGTTTGTGGTGGTAATTATTTGGGTTTAAATGTTTAAAATGTCTCCTGTAATCAATTTTTAAAATTCTAACAATTTATGAAGTTATTTTAACATAATAATGGCTAGCCAGCAGTATTAAATACTTTTTTTTACCGGTAACATGTTGAGTAAGCAAATCAGAGCAATAATATTATTGTTCTTTGCCTTTGATCCCTAGCTTCCTGCCTCTTCTCCCCCCCACTCCTGTCTCCTCGCAATTATGTTATACCTTTTGCAACATATTTTGATGTGTTATCAAGTTTGCTCTGTATTTCGGAGCAGAAGGACAAGTATGTTTGGGAGCCCTCACCGAGAACATCCTCTTATTCTATACCATTTTCTTGCCAAATTTCTTTAGTTTGTTGTTCACTATTGCACCTTTGCCCTTTTTCATAATTATTGCTTTGTTACAAACTGTATCGCTTAATACTATTCTCTCTTGGATAATTACATTAGCCCTTTCATATGCTGCATTTCTTTTTTCTCATAGTCCCTCTGGATGTTTCCTCTCCTCACTGTTGTTCACGGTACCTCTCAGTTTATTTCTATATACATTTGTGTAAGTGTGTTTGGGAGCTGTTTTGCTTCAAAATACAATCCACACAAGCTGTGTAAGGTGCATAGTTTACTTCTTTCCTGAACTCATAATAAAGCAAATTGTAGCCCAAGTCCTCTCTCCAGGCCTGCCTGCTCCTAGTTTTCCTCTCTGAGTATTGTTCAACGTGAACTCTTTGTGCCAAGAGAGCCACTCCCTTCCACCTCCCTTATACCCAGTTAATGAAATGTACCCTGTAGTGAGTCAGCAAGAATATGTAATTTGTTCCAGGGTTCAATAGGGTGTGTTAGCAGAATTGCCACCCTGGTATTATGCTGGTTTCCTGCTCTTCCAGGTAACGAATGATTGGGCACAATTCTGGTCTTATGGATTTGCTATTTTCTACTGTCTTAAGTAGTGCAACACAGTGCTTTCATTACCCTTTGTTTTTATTCCATGCATTAGTGTTCATAACCAAGCCCATTTGAATGATCTTTTCCAAGTAGGGGCACTCAGTATGATCCTCCAATGGTGTTTTTCCTTACAGCAGGCATAGAGCAGGTGGAGGATTGTGCTCTGTACCAAATATTTCAGGTCAGGTAAGCATGTTTAAATAAAATGTAGTCCAAATTATTGTAACCATTTGGGAAGGCATCTTCTGTTCCCTGTCAGAGCCTGAAACTGGCATAATCTATTAAAAGGACAAACTACAAAGAGTAAAACAGGGATGGGTCACCAGGAGCACATTACACCAGCGCACTGTTCTCTGCACTAGCTACTCATAGTCTTTTGAGCCCGATTCAAGCTGTTGGTGCTTTCCTATAAAGCCCTATATGGCCAGGGCCCCATCTATCTGCCGGACCACCTCACTCCCCAGGCTCTGGATTGATCCCTGCAGTTGGCCGGGGGCACCCTTCTCGAAGGCCCCTGGGAGAGGGTGTTCTCAGTGGCTGCACCAAAACTGTGGAACTCCCTCCCAGCGGAGGCCCGGGTGGCCCCGGACCTCTCCTCCTTTCGACGTCAATGCAAGATATGGCTGTTCCACCAGGCTTTTGGTGAGGGAGATGGGTAAGGGGTGGGGAGACTGTGCTAGGTTGGGAAGGGTATGGAGGTTCTTCCTGATGCCTCCATTTAAATGAATTGTTTTATGATTTATTTTGTATTGTATTTATTGTTGCGTTTTATGATATTTTATTAGTGTATTTTTTTGCATCTTGTTAGCCACCCCAAGCTGTTTTAGCAAGAGGGATAGGGGTGGGACATCGGCTACCGGATTTACTCGTTACCGGATTTTTAAAAACCAGATTGTCGGATTTGTGTACCGGTTTACTGGTACCGGATTTGTTCCATTGATTTCAATGGGGAACTGTCCCCATTGAAATCAATGGAAAAAAACACAAAAAACCTCCCCCCTCCCCCTCCCAGACTGTGCGGCTAAAAGGGGGGGTACCCCCCACCCAGCCTGGCTTTACAATTTTTTTTCCCCCCCGAAGTCCCTGCTAGTGCGGGCTCCGGGTCGCTGCCGGTGACCCGGAGCCCGCACCAGCAGGTACTAGGGTGATCCCTGGAGTGGGGGGTGGTTTAACACACACCCCACCCCAGGGATCAGATCACCCTACCTACCTCCCCACCCAGGGATCGCCTACCTTGCGCTCCGGGCGGTGGCGGCGGTCCAACTCCGGCAGCTTCAGCGCTGGCTGTGGCTGCTGGCTTCAGTGCTAGTAGGCCTTCCGGTGAACTTCCGGGTTTCCCCGGAAGGCCTAGTAGCGCTGAAGCCGGCAGCTACAGCCAGCGCTGAAGCCGCCGGAGTCGGGCCGCCGCCGCCCAGCGCGCATAGTAGGTGATCTCTGGGTGGGGAGGTAGGTAGGGTGATCTGATCCCTGGAGTGGGGTGTGTGTTAAACCACCCTGACCCCAGGGATTGTACTTGCTGGTGCGGGCTCCGGGTCGCCGGCGGTGGCCTGGAACCCGCACTAGCAGGGACTTAGGGGGAAATTTTTTTTTTTAAAGTCAGACTGGGCAGGGTGGGTGGGGGGTGTCCCCCCTTCCACCCGCGCAGCCTGGACTGGGGAGGGAAAGTAAAGTGGGGGGTTTTTTGGTGTTTTTTTTTTTTACATTGCGGCCATTCATTTGAATGGCCGCAATGTAAAAAATCCGGTACGGGGGATTCCGGTAAATGGGCCGGATTACCGGGTTTAATCCGATACTGCCGGTACACCAAATACCAGCAGTATCGGATACCGGAAGATCCGGAATTCCCACCCCTAGATGGGATATAAGCCTGTCAAGTAAACAAATACATAAATAAAAACAGACAGGATTTGGGCCTACTTTGGCCCGGGACCCAGCGGCACGTGTAACTACATGCTGCCAGATGTTGGCCTGGGATTGCCCCAGACAGTTTTGGGGCTAGCCCGGGCTATGACCTCTGGACAACCTTTCTGACCAGGTCAGAGTGGGAATGAGCACATCTGTGCAGCTGCAGCTGCCTATCATGGCAGAATGCTGGCAGCACAGCGTGGGTGGGGCTGCCCTCCTGCATGTTTGTTGTGCTCCCAGGCCATGTGGCCAACAGGATGGCTCCCCAGCCCAGGATTTTCCACCCTGGGATGGGTTGTGACTGCAGTGTGCCACCATCATGTGTTTTTTTTTTAACTAAAGTAGTTAAGAGGATGCATTTTATTGGAACAACTTCTGTTTGCGTGTACAAGCTTTCAGATTTCACAGGCAGGTGAAAATAAGTGTTCTGTGATGTTGTTCCAATTGAACAAGAGGTACCATCTTAACTACTTTGTCTCCTGTCTAGCACTTAGAACAAGCACAGGAGCCATGCTTTAAACATCCTTTGCTAGTAGTGGATTTTATATGTATTAGGACTGCAACCCAATTGTAAATGTTAGTTGATTAAATGTTACAATTTGCATAAATCTGCATACATTTACATAAATAGACATACATTTGCATAGATTCACCTAATTTGTGTGGGATGGATAAATTTGCCTTCCGCTGGAACTTGTCCCCTTAAGCGACAGACTCAGAACTATGGACTGTCTTAAGATCCTAGCAGCTAACCGATTAATCAGGGGACAAATTTTAATCTGTTTGACATTATATATAATACAATACATTTTAAAAACCCAATAAAACTTCAGGTTCAGGAGCTATTTAAGGTATATAGTAACAAAGCTGAGCTCCAAAAAGCATGGAAATCGTGAGTTAAGGCCACAGCTGTAACTCGTGTCCCATGTAAATAGAAAAGACACTGTACAGTCTCGCATATTCCGCTCCCGTAAAACTTTGTTGTGCTTTCAGCCTTGAGGAATGAAAATGACCCTGCAGACTGCTGTGGGGAAGAAGCAGTGGGTAGTTCAGGTCCTTTATAGAGTTTGTTTTGTTTGGACTCTGGAACTATAGTTGTAAGTTTAATGGGTTTTGTTTATTATGAGACTGATATGGATGTTGATCTGGATCAGTGAGATGTGGATCTTAAGTTTGATATCTCAGTAATTTGGATTATGGTCACTGAGTCTTATCAATTCTTGGTGTGCTGATTGATAGATGTGGTTAATGGGGTGATGGGGATAGGAGGGGATCAGGAGGCAGCTTGGTGCCCCCTTCCGTTCCCATGTTCGGTTGGGGGAGGTTTTGTTTGTTTGACTTATTCAAACTTGTACTCTGCTCTTCCCTTAAGGCCCTGGGTCAGAGCAGTTTACAAAATAAGAACCATAAAGTGTCCTCTAAAAACTTCCCCAACAACCTGTCTCCACTATCATACTATTAACCAATTCTATCCATTTGGTCATAAAGTACTTGTGTGCTAAGGGACATGCTTGATTAACAGCATGAGGGGGATAAGAGACAGCAAGCTGACCCCTCCCCTTCATATATTATAGTGAGGAAGGGGTATGGGGTGGAGTAGAAATAGGAAGATAGCCCCCTTCTAGTCCTATTCTACCTTTTCTCCTTCTCCACTATATGGATCATAGGAATAATATTGAAGGTCTGACAGTAGGAAATTAACATTTAGAGATTAAAGTATAATATTAAAAGAGAGAACGTTAAGGGATGTCTGATAGCTTCAGGTAACACTGTTTAATGGCCCCGCCATGGAACACTTGTGTTTATAGCGTATTGGGGGCTTTGATATCCTGACTCAACAAATTTTAATTTTTTTAAAAATTAAGCTGTTGACTTTCTGGAGCCTCACACTGATGGGTATCTGCACTCAGGAACCACCCACTGTTTGGGGGTTCTGCCATTTCGTCTTAAGTCGGGTGGTCAGGCTTTTGGTGTGGCGGACCCCTCGGTATAGAACTCACTCGGATGTTTGTCTCAGTTCCTTTCTTCCCCTCCTTATCTTTTAAAAAGCGCCTGAAAACATATTTATTTTCTAGGTTCTTTTAGGATCCACTGCGGTTCCCCTTAATGTATTTTGTCCTCCCTTTTTCCTTCCCCTATTTTACCATTTAAAAAATATTCTTTTAAATTGCTTGTTTTATGCAAAATGCAAAGTGCTCAGAGTGCTATGTAGGCAGGAGGGTGCTATAATAATAATAATAAATTAATATCTTTTGAACACGAGGATTTACAGTCATTTACAGCACAAAACTGACAACCTTTTTAAAAAATTTTTTTTTACAAATATTTTCATGAAGGTTTGGGGCCTTTTTAGGAAACTTATTGATGTTACAAGAAAGCCCTCCGTTTTAGCCATCCTGGCAGGAGGGAAAGCAAAGCATGCAACCTAACTGAGGAAGAACAAAGTTCTTTGGCAGTTGACAAGCGAGAGTGAGAAAGCATCTATAGCTCCATAACCATCTGGAAGTAATAAGTCCTATTCTAAATTTACGTATAAGGGATGCAAGATAGATATGAGTACCACTGTGTTTATTTCAAAATGGCAGGGCAGAGAATAGACACTTTGATCCTTATTTCTCAAGTACACAATTTATGAGGAATGTGGTCTTGAATAAGGGCCAGCAAACTTGTTCACCAAAAGATGCCTACAGTGTTGTGGGTGGGAATGAAGGAAGGTGGAGATTGGAGAGCAAAATTGTGCTTCTTCAGACTGTCCACATCACTGGTGCTTTTCAGCAGACCATAACTGGTTTGCCTCCTCCAAAGGGTCTGTAAAGACACTTTGGCCTTTCAAAGGTATCTGGTGCCTAACTCATCCAAAATGGAGTGTATTCTCCTTGTGCTGGATTTGACTGGGGATAGATTGGGGATCCCCTTGGTGTACTGACCACCCCGCTGCACAGTTGATTCCCTGACTATTGTAACAGCTGGTCTTGGAGGTGCTGTTGAGGTCACCCAGACTTATTGTCTTGATTTCAACATACATGCCGAGTCTGGCTTTTTAGGGGCAGAGCAGGAGTTCATGGCCGCCATGACAACCATGGGCCTATCCCAGATAATATCAGGCCCGACGTATGAGGCGGCACACATGTTGGATTTGATGTTTTGTACCAGGCTGGAGACGGGGGTTCTGATTATCAGGGGTGTTGCTTACAGCACCGTTGTCATGGTTGGATCATTACCTTCTGAAAACCTGGATCCTCGCCCCCCTATGACCTCGTTGGGGTGGTGGACCGGTTAGGTTGGTCCACCCCCGGAGACTGATGGATCCAATTGGTTTTCAAAACTCTCTGGGGGGATATACCCACTGACCTTGACAGCTGCTCTGTTGGTGACCTGGTCGCCTTGTGGAATGGCATCTTGACCATGGCCATTGACACGGTTGCACCCAGACATCCGCTGCTACTGCTTCGTCAGTACAGGTCCTCTTGGTTTACCTGGGACGGGAGGCAGCTGAAGCGGAAGGGTAGGTGGTTAGAGCGCAGGTGGTGCTCGACTTGCGCTGAAGCTGACCAATTGCAGTATAGATAATTTTTTGAAGGACTATGCCATGACTGTGATGGCAGCAAAGAAAGCTTTCTTCTCTGCTAGCATATGAGGGGCCTGGTTTATCTGCTTGTCTCTACCAGGAAATGGATTCATCTGTTTCCCACTGTAAAATTTTTATTAATTAAATTGCTTGTATTCACCATGACTTCGGTGCTACCAGTTTAACTTCAGAGACAGAGCCGGGGTTTATGGAAGCTCAGTCTAGTCCTGTTTGTTTGGTTCAGTTTCAATTGGGATTGCCCACCGACGCAAAGGAGGTGCTTGGGGCGATAAGGGCAACCAGTTGTGAATTAGGCCGTTACCCATCTTCGCTGGTGAAAGCCAGCCAGGACACATTGGGTCCATTGTTGGCTGGAGTTGTCAACGCCTCCCTTTGGGAGGGGAGGGTGTTGGACACCCTTAAAACTGCAGTGGTCCACCCCGTGCTTAAGAAACCATCTCTGGATGCTGACTCCCCAGCCAGCTCTTGTCCTGTCTCTAAACTTCCCTTTTTAGGGAAGGTTATTATTACAGGTCCAGGCGCATCTCCATGCTGTTGGATTCCTAGATCTGTTTCAGTCAGGTTTTTGTCCTGGGTATGGCATGGAGACTGCACTTGTGGCTTTGGTCAATGACCTGTGCCTGGAGATGGACTAGAGGAATTCTACCTTGTTGAGCTTGTTAGATCTTTCTGCAACCTTTGATACAGTTGATCATGAGTTGACCTTGGCATGCCTGTGGAACCTGGTAAGGGTGCATGGGACTGCTCTTGAGTGGTTCCGCTCTTCCTTGTTGGGGAGATCCCAGTGGGGGGTGATGGATGGTGCAAAACATTTTTATTCGGGAAAGCATTTGGCAGGCAGGGGTAGGTGGGGTTTGTTTGGGGTTTTGGATGGGGATAGGGGGAGGGGGTGTTGTTTTGGGATGGGGTGAGGAAGGAGGTGGGGGAGATGATGTCTGGGATATTTTATGTTTTTATATTTTGAGTTTTTTATTTGTATTTTATATATTGTAAGCTGCCGTGAACGGCGGTTGGTGGGAAGGGCAGGGTAAAGATTAAAATAATAATAATAATTAATAATTAATATATTTGTGGTGTCTGAGAGAGAACAAGGTGTGTTATAGCAGCAAGAGACAGTATATACAGAATTAACCAGCTTTCTCAGTTTGTAGTCCTTGGTTTTTTATAAGTAATGCTCATATTAATTTTAAAATAACAAAGACTCTATGCATGAGATACAGCAACATGTCAAGACCCTTTTTAATATATGGTGGAGTCTGGGACTTTAAAAACATGGCAAAGTTTTTGTTATACTGGGCTGGGTGCCTGTGTATTTCCTGTTCTGTGTGAATGGAATTTGCAAAATGAAATTGGAAAAAACAATAACATGAAAATATCTTGTAAGGCATGTTGTTAAAGTAAAACTACAGTTTTCTTTTAATGTAAAATATGCATTCCTACAATATGGGACAAATTTCAGTAAATTATTCAGTTTTAATACAATAATAATATTATTGTATATAATAAATATATTATGTATTAATATAAACAATATATTATATTAATAATTATACTACTAGTAATATTATTATTAATAATATTACAAGTTTTAACTTGTAATATTACATAATTAAATTTTCAGACCATATCTATTTGTGTAAAATCATATTTGTGCACATATTTCATTTTAGGTTCACATAGGTAATATAAATCACAAAGATTTAAACAAATGTTTAAATTTCAACCAATTAGATCTGCTGCAGCTGGGAGTGTGGAAGTGGTGCCACTACTGCTCCTGAGAACAGATCCTGGGGCTCCTCATTGGGCAGAGTTTATTTCTTAACTTGATTTTGTTTTTGATCATTATTTTATATTAAAATGCTCTTAACAATGAAGAGAGAAACTTACTTGCCTTAAAATTTAAGTTGAACATCGGAATGCAGTTGACTCTCGAGGTGGTACTCTAAGCATGGATGCGTAGAACCTATGTGCCTTATGCCATTAGTTCTGTGTCACTGTCCAGTTAGAATCTGTGAGGAATTTTAGGGAAGGACTGGGACTACGGGGACACTTTCAAGGCAGTCGTTGCTCGTCTATAAATTCCCTCAGGATTGTGGGTGGCTTTTGGGGACTACACCCCCAACCTGGATCATCACCGGGAGATGGAGTGTAGTGCCTGAACCTCGTACACAGCGTTCCCGGGCTTGCATTCAGGGACCAGGGCCAAAGGAGAGGGAGTGAGGGGGAAGTGGGAGGAAAGGGTGCTCAGTGAGCCAAGGGGTAGGGAAGGGAGGATAGGGGTGACACACAGGACAGGGGAATCAGATAACCAGGATAGTGTGCACAGACAACAACAATCACAAACACTATTTCACCAGTCTTTTTCACACTCTCTAGCTTGCGCTCATCGTAGGGATACTTTCAGCAGGACAAGGGTCTCCACACAAGCAATGCAACAACCCTTGGGTGGGTGGGGGGGAAGTATCACAGTCTCGAAGGCACTGATCACTGGCAGAAGCTTGAGTCAATTAACCTCTTTTATCTCCTGCTGCTTGCAGGAGAGCTGGTGAAGACGCTTTGAGTGTCGGGGCTGCACTGCGGGGTGCGTGGTTGAGCGTGCTGACTCTAGGCGGGGCGGAGTGGCTTCAGCTATGCTGTTTGGCTCCGCCGCCGCTTGTGGTGCCTGAGGGGGACTGCTGTCCGCTTGTGCTCTCCTGAGCCTGGGAATGGGCTCCGCTGATAACACTCCTTTAGTAGGGTGCAGTGCATGGAAGCGACGTAGTAAGCAAGGTGCATGCTCATCAGAAGCCTTCTCCCAGGATCTTTCGGTGGGATCATATCCCTTCCAGCCAATAAGGTAGTATAACCTTCCTCTTTTCATATGAGAATCCAGGATCTTGTGGACTTCGTATTTCGTATCTGCCATCACAGGCGGAAGTGCTTGGTTGTTTTCTGTTGGGCGTAGCGAGGTGGTCGCTGGTTTAAGGAGGGAAATGTGAAAGGAAGGATGAATGCGATACTGTGCGGGTAAGTCAGTCGTGTATGCTACTTCATTATCTTTCGTTTAATAGGAAATAGTCCCATGAATCGATAATTCAATTTTGTGGAGGGGCGAGCCGACGGGTAATGTCATCGGTCAATCCAGACGAGGTTCCTGGGTTGGAATCCCGGGGCCAGCTGTCAGTGTCAATCCGCCTGTGCCTTATAATGTTGTTGGGCCGTAGTGAGTGCTGTCTTAGCAAAGGCATGTGCTTGTTGTATCTGGGAGATTAGCGCCCCTGCCTCAGGGACATCACTGGAAGGGAGGTCGGGTATGCAGATGCGAAGGTGGTACCTGTACGTAACAAAAAAGGGGATGATCCGATGGAGGCATTTAATGTGTTGTTATACACAAACTCTGCTAATGGCAACATCTCATACCAGTTATCTTGAAGATAGTCTGCGTAACATCAGAGATATTGCTCTAATATTTGGTTGGTTCACTCGACTTGCCCATTGGCTTGGGGGTGGTACGCAGTAGTGAGATCACATTTAACTTGGAGGATTGCTAAGAGGGCCTTCCAAAGACGCAAGGTAAATTTTGTGCCTCTGTCCGACACAATTTCCAAAGGTATTCCATGTAGTTTAATGACCTGTTGTAGCAATAGTTGGGCGGTTTGACTAGCTGTTGGGAGTCTGGGGCATGCCACAAAGTGGCCGAGGTTTGTGAAGTGGTCAGCTATCATGAGGATGGTATTGCAGTGGTGAGATACAGGTAGGTCAATGATGAAGTCCATGCCTATGCATTGCCAAGACCCTTGTGGTAAGGGGGCAAGGTGCAATAATCCCTGGGGGTGATGTTGTGGTACTTTTGTTTTTCTGCTTGTAGTGCACACCCGTACATATCATGCAGCATCTTGCCTCATCGAGGGCCACCAAAAATGCCATTGTAGTAGGTTGTACATTCTTTTTTCCCCTGGGTGCCCAGCTAAGGAGGCATCGTGATGGCTCCAAAGCATCATTAGGCGGGCATTCTATGGTACTGAAATCCTTCCTTGATGAAGGTACAGTCCTTGTTGTTGCTGGGGTTGTAGTGTTTGTATGAGGCCGTGGTCGGCATTTGATAAACGCTGTAGCTGGGGGCAGGATAAACATGCTGCGGCAAAGGTTCTTTTTTCCATCAAAGGTTCTCCTTTACCATACGTTGGGTCTTTCGTCTCTGCATATCGGGACAGGGTGTCTGCTAACAGGTTTTGCTGCCCTGGTCGATATTGAATCCTGAAATTGAAACGCACAAAGAACAAGGCCCAGCGTCCATGTCGTGTGTTGGATATTCGTGCGGACTGAAGGTACAGTACATTTTTATGATTTGTGATCACGGTCACTGAATATTTGGCTCCTTCAAGATAGTTATGCTAAGTCTCGAAAGCTGCCTTAATGGCTAGCAATTCTCGATCCATGATGGTGTAGTTGGTTTCTGCACTTGTCAATTATCTGGAGTAGAGCTCCCAACGCTACGTTTGAGGCATCGGTTTCCATCATGAATGGTTTATCAAATCGGGGTATTGGAGGATAGGGGTGCAGGTGAAGGCTGTCTTCAAGGCCTCGAAGGCGCGTTGTTCTTGATCTGCCCATTCATAAGCTGTTCCTTTTCGTAACAACTTGGTGAGTGGCTCTGTTCATCTCGCATAATTCGGTATATACTGCCTGTAATAGTTCGTAGTGCCAAGGGAGTGTTGAAGGGCCTTGACCGAAGAGGGGGCAGTCCAGGCCCTGATGGCAGCCACCTTTTTTGTGTCCATCTCCACACCCCAGGGAGAAATGACAAAACCTAAGAAGCCTATAGTGGCAACATGAAATGCACATTTTTCAAGTTTGCAGAACAAGTGGTGCTGGCGTATTTTTCCAATACGCTGCTAACGTGGTATATGTGGTCCACTTCGTTGGCAGAGTAGATCAAGATATCATCGAGGTATGTGATTACATACACGTCCAAAACCTCCCTAAATACGTCGTTAATAAAATGCTGGAAGGTAGCCGGAGCATTAGCGAGGCCAAAAGGCATGACCAGGTATTCGAAGTGGCCGTATTGGGTACAGAAGGCTGTTTTCCATTCGTCCCCTCGACGTACGCAGATACTGACTACTTTTCTTTTTTTTTTTTTACTGTTATAGCGTTCAGTCTTCGGTAATCAATACATGGCCGTAGTCCCCCATCCTTCTTCGGCACAAAGAACAAGGGAGCTCCTGTAGGGGAGGTGGAATGACGAATGAAGCCTCGTTGCAAATGTCATCTATGTATTCCTTTAAGGTGAGCAGTGCGGGCCCTGAAAGGGCATAGATCCGGTCATAAGGGGGTTCAGTCCCATGAATCAGTTCGATAGGGCAATCGTATGGCCATTGCGGTGGGAGCACGGCTGCCTCCTTTTCATCAAAGACGCCTGCAAAATCCCTGGTACATAGAAGGAATCTCGACGATTCTGGTGGCTTGTAGGATGGTGCATAGATGTTTTGGAGTGGTTTGGCCCACAGAGTTGGTCGGCGTGTCCCAGAAAAAGGCCAGTGCATGATACATCCAATTTATTACAGGGTTCAGGCGCTGTAACCATGGCATCCCTAAAATGATATAAAAAATCAGAGTGCATACAATATCAAACTGTATCTGATCAGTGCGTCCATGTATCATAATGGACAAAACGCGGGTCTGTAAGGTAATGGCCCCTGACACCGCGGGGAACAGTCTGTGGAATGTACCATTTCAGAGGAGACCCTACGGATGTGTGGAACATCATGCTGCCAGATGAATTCTTCATCCATGAAGTTTCCGGAGGATCCAGAATCAATCAATGCCCAGGCTATAAGGCTTCATGTGGGGCCAAGGTCCAGCATTAGAGGAATCCTCAGGTGTTTTACCCCTGTAGGCACCCTTGGAAGTCTGACCGACTTAAGGAATAGGGGACATGCAGGCTTTCCCGGGAAGCCCCCTATATGTCCCGGGTCTTGGTGTTTCCTGCTTCCCGTCGAGATCTGGGGAGTGCAGGGCAGTTGCGGGCAAAGTGTGATGATTCTCTGGAATAAAAGCACAAACGAGCTAACCGCCGCTGTTCACATTCGGCCGCAGTTAATTTATTTATTTATTTATTTTATAGATTTCTATCCCGCCCCCTCCTGCAATGCAGCTCGGGGCGGCTAACAACAGTAAAAACAATTAAAATCAATTAAAATACAAATATAAAACACATCAATAAAACAGGGCAAAGGACAGTAATAAATAAATACATAGGTGGGGGATTAAAAGTCACCCCCCCCCCCCCCCCTCCCAAAGGCCTGGGCAAACAGCCAGGTCTTACAGTTCCGCCGAAATGTCAAAAGGCTTGGGGCCAGGCGAGCTTCCTCCGGAAGGGAGTTCCACAGCCGCGGCCCTACCACCGAGAATGCTCGCTCCATCGTGGCCCCCCGCTTAACACGGGGGACCTCCAGGAGGGCACCCCCGGCAGACCGCAGGAGCCGTTCCGGGGCGCGAAGGGCGAGGCGGTCCCTAAGGTAAGAGGGGCCAAGGCCGTATAGGGCTTTATAGATCATCACTAGGACCTTGAACTTGGCCCGGCACACTATCGGCAGCCAGTGCAGCGCTCGGAGCACCGGTGTAATGTGCTCCCGGCGACCCGTCCCCGTAAGAAGACGAGCCGCCGCATTCTGCACCAGCTGCAGCCTCCGGGCCAAGAACAAGGGAAGCCCCACGTAGAGCGCGTTGCAGTAGTCGAGCCGCGAGGTGACGAAGGCATGGATGAGGGAGGCCAGGTCCGGGCCAGAGACATACGGACGCAGCCTACGTACCAGGTAAAGCTGGCGAAAGGCAGCCTTGGCGACTGCCTCCACCTGCCGCTCCAGCCGCAGGTCTGCGTCCAATATGACCCCCAGACTCCGGACCTGCTGAGCTACAGGGGGGCAAACCCCCCCAACCAGGGGGGCCACCACCCCCTTTAAGGGTCCTCTGGAAGCCCCTAACTTCATGGGCTCGCGTTCATCAGTCTTTGGGATATCTGTCTTAGATGGAATGGCCAAGGGTGGTCTGAGGGGTGTAGGTCTAAAGGTGTCTTGTCTCCTTTCCCCGTCTCCTTTCCCCTAAACATTCGTTGGTTTGTATCGCAAGGGTCACCAGCTCTCCCCACGTATTGTGTAACTTCGTATAGGCTAGCTGGTCTTACGAAACATTACTCTTAACACGTTATCAGGCCAATTGAGCTCTACTGCCACTACTTGGAATTTTGTGACATAGTCCAAGAGAGGACCTTTCCCCTGTTTTAGTCCTGTGATCATAGTCTCTGCATCCTTTAAAAGATGCAGGTAGTTGAACAGGAATTTAAATTCTTGCATGAACCCATTGTAATCCTGCAATAAAGGGCTATTGCTGGTCAAAGGGGGAGTTGCCCATGCCAAGGCCAGGCCATCTAAAAGTCCAATAATGAAAGCCACCGTTAGCTCATCAGTTCCATATATTTTGGGCTGCACTTTAAAAGTGAGCTTGCAAAGTGCAAGGAACCCTTGGAACTGCCGCCGGTCCCCTGTAAATTTAGAAATGGTGGGCCTCTTTGGCTCTTGGGGTACACTAGTGCTGGCCCCCACAGCAGGGGGAAACGCCGGTTCTTCTCCCTTACCCTGCTGTTCTTTGAGGTCGTTGACCTCCAGTGCCAGGGATTGCACAGCCTGAGATAAATCCCTGACTTTGGCCAACATTTGTTCCATAGTGGTCCTAGATACTGGTTGGTGCCGGTGATACTGTGAGGAATTTTGGGGCTGGGACTGCGGAGACACTTTCGGGGCAGTCGCTGCTCGTCTATAAATTCCCTCAGGATCGTGGGTGGTTTTTGAGGAGTACACCCCCAGCCTGGCTCATCACCGGGAGAAGGAGTGCCACACCTGAACCTCGTACACAGAGTCCCCAGGCTTGCATTCAGGGACTAGGGCCAAAGGAGAGGGAGTGAGGGGGAAGTGGGAGGAAAGGGTGCTCGGTGAGCTAAGGGGTAGGGAAGGAGGATAGGGCTGACACACAGGACAGGGGAACCAGATATCAGGGTAGTGTACCCAGACAACAACAATCACAAACACTCTGAGTTCACTCACCAGTCTCTTTCACACTCTCTCTCTCTCTCTCTCTCTCTCTCTCTCAACGTAGGGATACTTTCAGCAGGACAAGGGTCTTCACACAAGCAATGCAACAACCGGGGGGCGGGGGGGGCGGGGCAGTATCACAGGCTTGAAGGCACTCATCACCGGCAGAAGCTGGAGTCAACGAGCCCCTTTTATCTCCTGCTGCTTGCAGGAGTGCTGGTGAAGACGCTCTGAGTGTAGGGGCTGCACTGCAGGGGGCATGGTCAAGTGTGCGCGCTCTAGGCGGGGTGGAGTGGCTTCAGCTGTGCTGTTTGGCTCCGCCTCTGCTTGTGGTGCCTGAGGCGGACTGCTGTCCGCTTGTGCTCTCCTGAGCCCGGGTGTGGGCTCCGCTGATGACACTCCTGGTTCCCTGAGCGGCGGGGCCACTGTGGGGGAGATGTGGCTCCTGCGCCCACTGGCACGGCCAGAGGTACGGGGGGGACCCGGGGGACCTGTGGGTGCTCTTTCCCCATACCCTCAGGCCCCGATACCATGGCCTGACAGGATCAAGTGTATTATAACGGTAGTTTGAAATTCAGTTTTAGACCTGTAAACCGTCTCTGAAAACACCATTCTTTAAGTTATACTTTAATTTGATTAGAATCTAGTGCAGATGGAATTTCAAAGTATGACCCAAAGTGGTCTAAGCTAGTAACAAGTTTTAAAGTATCTGTATTATTCTGAAAAACAAGTCACTTCCTCCCATGCAACCTTGAAGTAAACTTCATTGTGTGTGAAGGGGGAGAGTTGGGGGAAGGGAATACTCTGTCTGGCTCTTACTGTAATAATGCACTAGATCAGCATGGTCTGATTGGAAGGCCGTGGGTTTAATTTTTCAGTTACCACAGTCATAATACAAAAAGATTTCTTTCACTACAAGTTCCTTAGTCAAATGCTCCTGCATTCCTCCCGAGACTGTCCCTTGTCTCAGAGTATCAATATGTCAGTTCTTGACCCTGAATGCAGGATATCTAATTCAGACATTTCCTAGTCAGGTTTCAGGAACTGGGTGTGGATTGGTTTTCTCCGTCAGTTCCTCTCTGACTTTCCTTGTTCTGTTCTATCCTCAAGCAGCCTGTTTTTGCCTGGGTTGAGGCTACTCTAGCTTATACCGTGGGTCCCAGTTACCAGTGGAAGAAGGGTAGGCACCTGGGGCGGGGTAACATGTCCTCTCAAGAGTAACCATTTATATTTCTGCTGGATCAACACCATCCTAAGATGTTAGGACTTGTAAACTATTTGTTTCTGAATTTATTCTTCTAGAAGTTGAATGGGTGAAGAAACAAACTTCCATCACATTAAAGGAGAGATGTAAAATGAAGCAGGCTGTGTAATTTAGTGAACGTGTTTGCTCTTGATAATTATAAACTAGATATGTTAGCAGTATCTTCTTTGCTGACTTGCACTGTTCTGTAAGATTTGGGCCAGTGAAATAAAGGTTCATGTGCTTGGTTGTTGGGATACCAAATTAAGAGACAGTTTGTAAAGTGCTTGCTGAAGATGCAAATCAATTTATTGTAATTTTGATTTTTTTTTTCTTTGTGCCAAAGTTCACATGTTTACAAAAGTGGGCAAGCATCATTCATCTTATTTTACAGAGAGAAAATGAGACAGAGAAGGGCTGTTTCCCCTTAAATCGCATGGCAACTAAGGTGGTGTGTTTAAATGAGCAAGGCTTGAGTGAAGTGAGTGGGGAGGGAATCTAATGAGCAGCTCCTAGCATGGCTACCTTGGTAGCTGCCTTGTACTCCCACGCCACAGACCATGGGGGAAGAGGAAGCGGACCTGGCTGGCCTTTGAAATTGACATATTCTGGCCATGAGCGCTGGGGAACTGGCTCCCCAGCGCTTGCGGCCAGTTCCTGTGACTTGCAAAGGCATTGTCCCCCACCCACAGTGCCTTTGAGTGGGGGATCTATCTGCTGGTGTGGGTGACTGCCCCAGTACGTACAGACTAGGGATGTGTGGGCTCCCATTGTCACACACTTTTTTGACTTGCCCCGCATGGTGCACTCTAGATTTTTCAGAAGTGCTCCATAAGTGGCCGTAAATGTATGCTGCATGGCTCATGGGAGTGCGCATTCTCCTGCTCCATCTTCAGATGGGCAGTCACATGAGTGGCTCCTGGGTGGCCATGCGTGATGGATCTTGTTTAAAAACAACCGTAAGTGGCAGCTGGGAATAGAGACCAAACCTGCCTCCTTCAGTGATTACACAGATTTAGTAGGTCAGTTTGGGAATCTGTGGGCTAGGGCCTGGAGTAGAGATATGCCATCTGTAGAAGGGATCACAATCCTGGTTAATATTGATAGACTTTGCATGTATTTGTTGTCTGAGGTCATGGGATTATAAATCTAAAAAAGGGGTCACTTGGGCATAAAGTTTGGGAACCACTGCAATGGGCATTGACCATCAAGTGACAACCTACCACTTATTCACTGCACAGTAACTGTTTGGTAAAATAAATAGCAACCAGCTTTGCTATATTCACTCCACATTAGCGGCATGCTATAAACATGAAGTTTGTATGGCAACATCTTTGTATTCAATGAGGTGTTGGGTGGGCAGTGCTAATCCAAGACAATTGGGGCCCCGTGCAAAATGATGATGTGGGCCCCTTCCTATCCTAACATAGGAATGTTTGATGGCAAACGGACTCATCCTTTTAGAAAAAGGAAAATGTTACTTTAACTTTTTGATGCTCAATTAGGCATAATCTCCCCTTCAAGAGCTAGGGTTCCCTGCATTTCTGGCCTTCTGGGCATGTATGTTCATATGTTGTTTCTAGTTTAGTTGAGGATCGTATTGGAGGGCCCCACTCTTGAACAATTTATTTATTATTTATTTAAATTGACTACCCCGCCCCTCTCGTCTAACGGTGAGTTAGGGCAGCTTCCAACATATATAAAACAATAAAAATATTAAAATATAATAATAATAATACAAATATAAATCCTAACATAACGCCAATTCTGTGCAACAAATATAACTCTCCCATTCCAGTCCATTAATCCATCCCCTATTTGCCCCCCATGCCAAATGCCTGACAGAAGAGCCAGGTTTTACATTGTTGATAGAAGGCGAGAAGATTCAGGCTGAGGCGGATCTCCACCTGGAGGGCATTCCACAGCGACAGAGTGACTGCTGAGAACACCCGCCTAGCCGTATGGATCCGTCTATAGCGTTAGACCTCTAGGAGGGCACTCCCGGATGACCGCAGGGGCTGCCCTGTGGTCCAGGGAGTGAAGTAATTCTTCAGATAAGCAGGGCCCAGACTGTGTAGGGCTTTATAAGTCAAAACTAGCACCTTGAATCAGGCCCAGAAGACAACAGGTAGTCAGTGCTCCCTGTGGTCTGTCCTTGTGAACAGACGGGCCGCTGCATTTTGCACCAGCTGCAGTTTCTGGACCGTCACCAAGGGTAGTCCCACGTAGAGTGCGTTACAGTAGTCTAGTCTCAAGGTGACAAATGTGTGGATGACAGTGGCAATATCGAGTTGGAGACATATGGACAGAGCCTCTTAACCAAATGCGGTTAGCGGAAGGCCCCCCTAGCCAGAGTTGACACCTGCAAATCCAGGTGCAGCTGCGCATCCAGGAGCACCCCAGGCTCTGGACAGATGGAACCAATGTAGGATGGACCCCCCCCCCAATACAGGGGGTGTCTCCCCCCCGATCCCTGACCCCGCCCACTAGCATCACCTATGTCTTGTTGGGATTCAGTTTCAATCCACTAGACCTCATCCAATTGTCCACAGCAGCCAGACACTGGGACAGCAACGAGACCGCAGGGCTGGGTTGACTGAAAATGACAAATACAGCTGCGTATTGTCCACATATTGGTGACCGCGAACCACCCCCCCAGCTGCGCACAACCTCTCCAAGTGGTTTCATATACATGTTGAATAAGAGAGGGAACACAATGGAACCCTTTGGGACCCCACACAGGAGACCTCTACGGGACAATGTATAGTTCCCTTGCATCACCCGCTGTGATCTGTCCACCAAGTATGACTGGAACCACTGCAAGATGGTACCATCCACCCCAGCCAGATCCTGCAGGTGAGTCACCAGCATCTCATGATTCACGGTATCAAAAGCTGCAGATAGATCCAGTAGGACCAGCAGGGTCATACGACCTTGGTCCAACTCTACAAGGAGGTCGTCGACCAAAGCCACAAGTGCGGTCTCTGTGCTGTAACCTGGCTGAAAGCCAGACTGTGTGGGATCCAGGAAACGGGTGTGGTCCAGATGTGCCTGCAACTGCCAGGTCACTACCCGTTCAGTAACCTTCCCTAGAAAGGGAAGGTTAGAGACAGGTTGGTAGTTTGCTGGGGCACCAACATCAAGCGATGGTTTCTTGAGGAGTGGCCGGAGCACCACTTCCTTGAGGCAGTCTGGCACCCTCCCCTCGCACTTCAGCCAGATCCTCCGTAAACCACGGGGACCAGCAGTGACAAAGTGCCAGAAACAAATGCCTGGGAGCCGATCAGTGGCCCCCGCCAGCCAACCGTTCTAGAAGGCCATGAGGAAATCCATTGGCGTGGCCGTTGAGGTCAACAGGCACATCCGCCAGAGCATTCCGGAAGCCAACTGGTTCCATAAGTCTCTGGGGTGGACCGTGCTAATGGATCCCCATGCCCCCATGGTCAGGTAGGCACACTGGACTACAAGCCCAAACGAGGTAATGATCCGACCACGGCAAGGGTGAACAAACACTACCCTCAATCATTGGCCCCTTTGCCCCAAGGTCGGCGCAGAACACTAAATCCAGAGTATGCCCTGCCTTATGCGTCTGGCCAACCACCATCTGGGGACAGACCCATGGTTGCCATGGCGGTCATGAATTCCTGCTCCACCCCAAACAATCTGGTCTTGGCATGGATATCAATATGCTGATGACACCCAACAATACTTCTCGTTTTCATCTGACCCAGACCCTGCAGTCTCTGTGCTTACCTGGTGCCTGGCTGTGGTGGGGGATTGGATGAGGATGATTCGCCTTAGGCTGAACTCCGACAAGACAGAGGTAATGCTGGTGGGTAAGCGTGTGTGTGTGTGTGTAGGCTCCCATCATTGATGGGATACATCCAACTCTGGTCCCTCCAGTGTGGAGTCTGGGTGTTCTCCTTGACTCGCAGCTCCACCTGGACGTCCAGGTGGTGGCTGTGGTGAGGAGTGTCTTTAGCAAGTTACATCTGGTCTGTCATCTTCGACCATATATTCCAGGCCCCAATCTTGCTACCATCATCCATGCGTTTATCACCTCATGGCTTGACTACTGGAACGTGGTCTACATGGGGCTACCCCTGGTAAAAATCTGGAGACTTCAGCTGGTGCAGAACGCAACGGGCCACTTCCTAACAGGGTCGGGCTGCCAGAAGCACATTACACCGGTACTCCATTCTCTGCGCTGTCTGCCTATAGTCTTCTGGGTTCACTTCAGGCTGTTGGTTATAACCTTTTTAAAGCCCTGTACGCCCTGGACCCTGTCTGTCTGCGGGACTGCCCCACCTCCTCATGTCCTTGATCGACCCCTGTGGTCCTCCGGGGGTGCCCTGTTAGAGGTCCCCTGGTTTTCTCGGGGGTGTGTGTGTCACATTTGGAAGGGCATTCTCAGTGGCTGCACTGCGACACTAGAACTTCCTCTTGGCACAGATTCGACTCTCTCGGAACCTCTCCTTATTTCGCAGTCGATGCAAGACCTGGCTGTTTCACCAGTCATTCGGTGAGGGGGGTGGGGGGGAGGAGAGAGTTTAAGTTGGTGTTTTTAATTGAGCTTTTACTGTATATTTTTATCCTGGATTTTATACTTTACAATTATTTATTTATGTTGGTTGTACACCGTCCTGAGTCTCTGTACAGTGAATAGGACTGTATAGAAATGTTGATAGATAAATAAAGTAAAATAAAATAAGTCCTCCAAGACAACAAGCTTACGGGATCACAAGACCAAATCCGAGATGGGAGCAGCTAGAGCAGTCCGGGATGATGCAGTGGGGTGCACAGTACGTAAGCAGCACCCCATATCTGTCCCCGGCTGAACCCCCCCCCAGTCCATTACTCTCCAAATCAAACATGAGGTAGAGGCCCTCTATCCCGGATTCAGTCTGCACTGAAAACCTCCAAGCGGTCAAGCCTTCTTTGAAAATAATGGCTATGCCTCCCCTTCCCTCCGGACCCCTTAGGCTGATGCTGGACGGAGTTCGTGGTTGGAACGAGGTCAGCCACAATTGACCCTGACACCAGCCGGGTCTCCATCACACACACAAAGTCGGCAGCCCACGCCAAGATGGAATCATAGCTGATTTATTGGCTGCCGACCTTGTGTTAAATAGCACCAGTGACAGGCCTAGGTTGCTTGAGACGGTGAGTTCCTGGTTACCCAAATTGGGGAGGGTTGAGCGTGGGACAGACACTAACCACCTGTCCCTCTGCTCACGATGACAACACCCTCCCCCCCCCCCCAATCGTACTTCCTCCAACCCAGGACAACCACTATCACCACTGCCCCACCCCAGTGGGTCACCCCCAGCTCGACATCTGCCCCCCGGAAGCTCCTCCTCCACCAGATCTGTGAGGGAGGGAAACCCCTCCCCCTATCCCTTACCTGCCTCCTCTCATCGGGGGCCTACCCAACCTCCCCATTCCCCAACAACTCCCAATTTGCCCCAAAGGGACAACAGTCACCCCCTTCCTCATCTCCCCCTTTAACCGGGAGATGAGCCCATGCCCCTCCATGCGAGGAGGTAGCCCAGTTGCTCTCGTCAACCATGGCTACCCCCCACCCTCCCCAGTGGGACCCCTTCCTTCTCCCCCTCTTACCATCACAGAAATTAAAAGTCTCTGCACCAACCAAAGTCCCCCACCCAACCCCCCCCGATCCCAAAGGCTCTTTGGGCACGGCTCTTCGGTGTGTGACCTGCGGTCCTGCCGAGCAGCATACCACTTTAAAAGTCCTCTGCCTCCTCCCCCAGCCAACAGGGGATCCCTGGCCCCACCCCCATTAGAGGGGGAAAAAGATAGTAACGGACCCCAAGACCAGGTGTCCCGGTAGTGGCAACAAGCAGGCAGAGGTGGCCTGGAGCAATGGGGAGTGGGGGGGAAACGGGTGAGCCTCCAGGCTCCAAGACCCTTGCCCCAGGTGCAGCTTCCTGCGGTGGCTGAACAGTGTGCCGCTTTAGAAGTCCTCCACCTCCTCCCCAAGCGAACTGGGGGGATCCCTGGCCCCACCCCCTGGGGTGGGGGGGAGACAGTACCGTCCAAGGGCTCGGGGGTCCCTACCCCAAGGCCAGGTGTCTTGGCGGTGGCAGCAGACAGGTAGGTAGAGGTGGCCTGATGAGGGGACCAAGGAGAAGCAATGGGGGGGGAGGGGCAGGGACTCAAACAGGGGCATGCCTCCAGTCTCCCAGCCCCTTACCCTGGGTGCAGCTTATTCCTCACCCCAGGTGCAGGAATCATAGCTGTTCCTCTGTAGGCCAGGACTCCCTGCATTTGATCTCTACGGGTCCATATTTTATGACACTGTCCCTTGTACTCATTTCAAGTTTATTCAGGGACCTCCCTGTATTGAGGGCCCCCATGTGTCACTTACTACATGGGGCCCTATGTGGCCGCACAGTTTGCTCTTGCCTGGATCTGACCTTGGGTGTGGGATTGCCTCGTTCGTCTGACATACTTACATGCCAACATGCAGTTGGTTCTTCTAAAATACTTGCTTAGGGAGGGGATTGGGTTTCTGCTGTTGCTCTCTCTCCCTGTTTTGGGAGCGGGCTATTGCTGAGATCCTTACATCTATTTGCCATGGGAGCAGGCTCAAGAGAGGAAAATCTTCTCTTCTGCTTATTAGCAGGGGCAGCTGATGCTGGAGGAGACTGTCCATGCATTCAAGAAAGGTACAGAGTATGCTGGTGGCATGGCCTATGTCTTGGCCGGATTGGGCAAGGAATGAGGGGGGCTCCGAAGAATGTGTCAAAGTGAATCTGACCCCATGGTCTATCCATTTTGCCATTCAGAAAAGTACAGTACACTACAAGTCCTGCTGTATACTTGTAGTTCTCAACTGTCAGAGGTTATGTTCCCTGACTAACTTGACGAATAGCCATTTATGGACCTGTTCTCCAAAAACTTTTCCCATTATTTAAACCCAGCTATGATACTGAACTTCACAACATCCTTTGACAATAAGTTCCACAATTTTATTGTAAATTGAGTGAAAAAGTACTACCTTTTGTTTGTTTTAAATCTGCTGCCAGTTAGGGCTGAGATGAGAGTTAATTGTTCCTATTCCAAAGGGAAATACCAACCTTCCGGGAGTGCTTGCAAGTGTCCATCGGTACTTGGTCGGTTTCCATTGATTCTGCACTTCTGCCATTTTTTGGTCTTTTTCATCACTTTCCAGGAATTTTACAACAGTTTTTTACAACATTGTTATTGCAATTTCCAACACGTCCCTGGTGCTTAGCCATCAAACGTTTGTCTTTGCAGCCCCTGGGGTGCATGTGTGGCGCACACAGGGCTTGGGACTGGCCCTATGGGTGCCCTGAAACACGTATATAGTGAGTGGGACGTGTCTTCTCTGAAAACACCGGCAGTCTTGCTGAAGTAAATGAGACTTGTGAGTTCATAAGTAGTTTCAGGATTGTGGCCCTCATTTTTAAAAGGTGGACTAGTGTACTAATACAAAACAACTGTTGTTGATATGGATTCAGTATTAATCTGTGTGATGTTCAAAAACAAGCTTTATTTTTTCCTCTCCAAAATTTTGCATGCAGCTAGGGATGGGACTTTCAGTTTTGGTTTAAATCAAAAGTGCACCAAAAAAGGCATTTTCAGTTTAAACCAAACCAACCATAAACAGGCCTGCCATTTACGGGTGGTTCTGGTTTTGTATTTTTCCCACTGAAGTCAATGGGAAATCTGTGCCCTGGCGGTCCTTTTGCACATGTGAGCTGCGGGACAGGGAGCTTGGCAGCATGCCACGGTGAGACCCCACCGCAGCAGTGGCAGATCCTAACCTTAATTCTCCAAGGGCAGTAAGTAAGATGCCAGGAGCCGTTGCAGAGAAGACACGTCCCACTCACTATATACGTGTTTCACGGCACCCATAAGGCAACAGTGCAGCCCTGCAACATGTATGGGGGGGGGGGGGGCAGGTAGTGGGTGGACAGTTTCTTGTCTGAAAATGCCCTCAGAAGCCTGTAAAATAGCTTCAAGGTTGTGGCCTAAATCTAGTGGACACCCCCCTTATACTGTGTTTGTTTGTTTCTATATTATAAGAGAAATCCACTGCTCTTAGGTCACTTTGTTTGATTTGGAGGATATAGTTTTATGGACTTTAATACTCCAAATGCCAGTCCTTAATGTTTAGGACTTTATTAGGACCTTAATAGACAACGGTGAATATTAGTTCTGACATGTCATAGTAGAAGAGTCATTTTATATGTATATAAAAGAGAAAGCTAATTTACTAATAAACCAGCCTGGCCAGTTCAGCAACTTAAAAAAATAAAATTAAAAACAAATCTAGACGGCTTGACTACACAGGACTTGAAAACCATATTTGGAAGCTTTATTTTTTTTATTGGATTACAGAGGAGGAGGTTAAGCCCAGTGTTTTGAAAGACTGAAATAAAATGAGAGATCAGTAGAAGCTGCTACTATTCTTGAAGTTAAAGAACATGAATTGCAACCGAGACGACCATGTTTTAAGGGTTTAGAATGTATTTAGGGTTTCTTGATGAATATAAATAGTATGTATTTGACTGCTTAAAGCAGGGGTGGGGAATTTTTTTTCCTCCCAGGCCACTTTGAAGATAGTACAAGCTCCAAGGGCTGCATAGAAGTTGGGGGATGGGGTACACTCAGGAAGAAGAGCGTCCAGATCATGGATCTGTGCCGTGTATCTGTTCCCTATCCTCATGTGCATATCCTTATCTCTGTCCCCTTAACATGAGCTCAGTTTTTCCAGGCATGAGGATAGAAACTGGATTTCAGGGCTGGACCCGGGGCCAGATCCAGGAACTAGAAAGGGGTCAAATAAAAACTTATTGAGGGCTGCATTTAGCCCCCTGGAACTGATGTTCCTCACCCTGGCTTTAAGCCTCGTGATACAGCACAATAACTAATACATAGAAATAAGCTAATACAGTTTTAAAAATACACAACTCCATCACTGCATATAGCGTGGAGATGAATAAGAGGAACCCCCATGACTCATCAATCATTTAATTTTCAAGGCCGCAGTCTACAAACTACTTACTCTGAAGTAGGTGACTTGTGCATTGTAGCTTAGGTCTGGAAAGTGCTTAGATACCACACTGAGGTATAAGAACCTGAATAAAATAGATTATAAAGGCAGTAACTGAAACTGCGACTGTGAATGTATTCAAAAGGAATACAGTGAACAGCTATTCAGATAATGTAATATTCCTGATTTCTGTGTGTCTAGGACTTAGATGGGCTGCAGAATGTTCTTCATTCCTGGATTCATCTAAAGTAATTTGGACAAAATAAATTGTGATACTTAAATTATCCATGTAATTCTGAAAATGCAGTGCTTTTAACATTTTCTTCCCTTTCTCTTAAGCCTAAGGTTAGAATATATATAGTTAGAAGTAAATTTTTTACAGACAGAACATCAGGAATTTTCATGGTATTTCATTACGTCTGTCTACAAGGTTGTTATGGCAAGGAAGCCAAATATTTTCAAGCTTATGCTATTTTCCTTCAGGATTAAGCAAGATAAATGGCTTATAGTGTTCTAATTTGCATATGTCACGGTATTTTTAAACCTGCAGCCTGTTACTTGGTTGTTTATCAGAGAATGCTGTTTCTTTTCCAGAACTAGACAAATTAAATCGATCTTATTTGTTTATAGGAAACATAACATCTTTCTGCTCAGTAATCTGGTTTTGTTGACATGACATAAAGAATAAAATGCACTGTGCTTTTATAGTTGTCTTACCTGTATAGAGGACAATATTGTATTGTACCAGAAGTACAATACCATTTAACCATGCCTCATTTCCCCAAAATACCTGTCACTGAAATAATCAGCTATAACGAAACATAGAGACCACCTATTTGAGTAAGAAAATGCTGTATTTGCATACTCCATTCTCTAAGGAGAACCACTTTATTGTGTGTAAGATCCACTCAGTACAGCTTTTTTCTTTTCTTTTTTAATACAGAGGTAGACTATGTGCTGGCTGTTTTTTCCTTAAAACTAACTTATTTTGATTTCATATTTTTAAGAGTATCCTAAGTTTCCCCCCCCCCCATGATTTTAATTTTTTGTGTGAGAAATTGAATAAAAAGTAGCTTTTTGTTTTGTTCAAAAGATGGTGAAATTTGATATTCTGATACCCACTCCATTGTAATCTGGGTACTGACAAGCTCTGCCCTCTACTACGCATTTTAGATTTTGTGGTTGGCCATTGTACCAATGAGACAAAGTGGTCATGATTGTGTTTCGGAAGATTGTTCATTCGTTATTCCAGGTCCCTCTGTGGAGGTGTAGTACTGTTAGAAACGAGGATGTGCAGTCCTCCTTTCTGCAGTTCCTGCAGGTGGTTATGTAAGCAGAGTTACGCAGTTGTGTATCAAGGTGCCACACTACATTTAAGTGGGTGTCAAATCTTTGTGAAGGCAGCAGCAATGTATGAATGCACTATCCCCCTTTTATTCTGCAAGATCTCAAGTCATTGTAAAGACTGAGCCACCAACTGTGGCTCTTTTTTTATATATATATATATATATATATATAAGAGCCACAGTTGGTGGCTGTAGTGACAGAAGTAGTTACTTTTTAATCTCCCCCCTAATAGTCATGACAAAGAATAATTTACTTCAAAGTAAAAAGCAGGGGAATGTATGTACTCATTTTTCAGGAGAACCTACTTCTCCTGAACAACCCTCCAAAGAATTTGAGTACTTTTGCTGCCTCCTGCTGCCCTGTCCAGGTAGGCTCTCTTGCCACTCCCGTGCTCCCCACATAGGTGACTCTCCATCTCGATTCTCTCCCCCCTCCCCTACCCTTGCCAGTCTCCCTGCCTTTGCCCTTCTCCTGGTTGGCCCCACCCTGGTGGGCCTGGTAGCCCCAGCCTCCCCTGATCCTCCCATCTGGCCCCCAGGACAGGGAATCCTTACTAGGTGACAAAATATCTAAGGTTGGCCCTGGATAATGGCAGCAGCCTTGCCTGATCCTGTAACATGGATGAGATTCCATGCACCCATGCTTTGCCTTGGTCTTTCAGCCCCAGTCCTCTTCCTCTGCAGGTTGGGCAGAACATTGAATGAAGCTAGGGACAGTGCTGTATAAATGTTGAATAAGTATTTAAATTTGGGTACGTGTTGAAATTAATAACATGGAATGCCCATTGAAAGGAATGGAGGCAGTAGCAATACCAATTTGGAAATAAATCCTATTGGTCACAACCCTAAACCCCTCTATGTGTAATCCACACAGCAAAATGCATACCCAACGAACATGTGTGCATGTGCGTGCATGCGGGTTGCGCCAGGGTTTGCAGAGTATGGGACTAGCACCACCATCATTCACAGATCCCATTATGTGGCTGTGAAAGAATAAAATGGAGCTGCATATTTGGGAGTTGTGGGGACAAGAGGGTGTGGAATAATGGGGGCACCAGGGAGAGTGAGTGGAATGGGTGGAATGTCAGGAAGGAACAGGAATAGGGTGCAGTAGTAAGGAACTGGGGGGAATGACAGGAGGAATGCCAGTAGAGACAAAATAGTGTGGAGATATCTTTTATTGGACCAACTCAAGATGGTGGAGGTGTGCAAGCTTTGGGACCTCACAGGGACCTTTGTTAGGCAGTCTGAGGAGTGAAGGTCCGAAAGCTTGGGCACCTCCACCAACTTGAGTTGGTCCAATAAAAGGCATCTCCACACTATTTTGTCTCTACTGCCTGTATTTGGGACCAACATGGCGACCACATTCTCTCTGCTACTAGGAGGAATGCAATGACATACAGGTAGAATGACCTATCGTTTCATCCAGTTCTCATAACTCCCTCCCTCCCTGTTATTCCAACTTCTCTCTCATTTCTTCTTTGTCATCGCACGCACGCACGCACGCACGCACGCACGCACGCACTCCTGTTCCCTATCAGAGATACAGCTCATTGCATTTCCCAGGATTCTTGGAGGAGAATGGGGACTAGTGAGTTAGTGGGGTGTGTGTGTGAGACTGGGAGCCAGGACTCTTGGTTTCTCTGGGAGGGGAGTGGGTGGTTGTGTGTTGGGGGTAGGGTTGAGAGCCACGACAAATGGGTTCTCTGTAGTGGATTGGGACGTAGTGGATTAGAACAGGAAGGTCATGACTCCTCAGTTCTCTGGGAGGTCAGTGGGAGCTAGTGGGTTAGAGTGTGGGGGGTGGGCATGGGAGCCAGGACTCCAGGGTCCTCTGAGATGGCAGTGGGGACTAGTGTGTAAGGGTCAGGGGCTGGGAGCCAGGCCTCCTCGGTTCTGTGTTATGGGGTTGAGAGTTCTTGGATGTCCTGTTGTCCCCAACCCAACTCAAAGCACATAAAATAATACTTTGCCACCAAGCCTTGCTGTCCCCATAACCTTGTCTCCAAATATACAACACTTACACCTCAGACTTCTACCCCAATATACACCCCTCCCAACACCTCTTGGCCCTTTGCCAGTACATACGCTTCCCCCCTACCCTTGCCTGCTTCCCAGCCTCATCTATGGAAACACACCACCCATTTTTCTGCATTGTCTTCCATAAACACTTGCCCAACACCTGGATTCCCCCTCCTGATATAAACACTTCTCCCACTGCTTAACTGCCCCCACTTTTTTCTGCGTGTACACATCCATCAAACTTGTTTTCCCTATATACAGCCACCCAGAACTCGGCTGTCCTGTTCTCCCCAACCCAACTGAGTGAATATAGGAAAAGGAGATGGTGAGGGGGCAGCAAGCTGCCCCTTCATCCCCTCTTATCCCCAGCTTCAGTGTTGCCCCCAACCTGCAGAGGAAGAAAATTGGGGCTGAAAGACCAAGACAAAGTGTGGGTGCATGGAGCCTGAGTTGTAAGCAAGCACAATATACGAGATTGTACAACGTCTTAAGTTAAGGTAGGAGCCTTAACGGACTATTTCCATGCTTTTTAAAGCATTGATTGAATCTGTAAGGGTCTTAACTTTTTTCTTAAACTGAAGAGTTTTTTGTGTATAGAATATATACTATTTTTCAGATGCGTATTTCCTTAAGAGTACCATTTAGATATATTGAAAAAAATATTATTGAAATTTTACAGCTAAGTGAAGACTGTATAGCATAAATGAGTTGTAAAAAAGTGATTTCAATTTTTTTTTCACACATGCAAGAGCTGAATTCTACAAATATTTTGTGTTATTTTCATGGCACATTTCCCCATGCTTAGTAAGTGCACTCTGAACTTGTTATGAATGCATATCAAGGGTATAAGGATGTGATTTATGCTGTGTAATCATAAATACTTCATTCACTATTTTCACTGCTCATTACACAGAATCTTCTGGCATCGCTTGAGAGAGGAAGGCAATCCCCTAAAGAGCTAACTGCTGTTGTCAGCAGTGTCTCCTCATTAATGCTCTCTGCACTGAAGTCTGCACATGCTCTGCCTGCTTTCTGAAAATATAAATCTACAGTGTGAATAAAGAAGTTTCTGATTTAAAGCCATTTGGTACCAAGCTTTTGCTAGAATAAAAAAGAAGCAAAACATGTGCATTTTTAAGCTGGTATAGCATTTCTTTATGTATATTTGAACTGAATATTCTAACAAATAGACATTTTGTGTCAAAACAATGACAGTTTAAAAAATGAAACCAAATACTTTTCTTACATGACTATGCTGAGTTTTTGGTTTTATCTCTTATTTCTGAAAAGAGGAAAACCCATTTCAGTTTTCATCCATTAATTTTAATGTACACAGGAAAAAATTCAGTAAGATTGATCTACATGATCTATTTTGCCAAAATAATATACAGTGTTATCAGGCAGCAAGCTTTAAATATCTGGGATGTCTTAGTGAAACAGCCAAATAGCTCTAGGACATTGGAAGTACTTCTGTCTAGGCAACTAAATGAGTGGACAGAATGTTTGGATTTAAAAACATCTGTTAAGGTTTTTATAACATCCTTTGAAATAAAAGAAAGGGAGACTCCTACTAAGCATGCAGTATGACTTCTTTGTGTGTTTGAATAATGTGTTCCTTTTCTAGATATATTTTATAGTAGTCATTCTACTTGGGATGAAGTAATATTTTGAAGGTGGCTAAAAAGTATTGCCACCATAAGTATTTTTTAAAATAAATAAATAAATGGTGCTTCTTGTGTAACTTTTTGATTGTGCCAGCTAGTACTCTTAAAAAGCCAAAACAGTAAAACCATCAGTCAAACATTTGCTATAATGCAGTCTTAGAAACATAGGTCCTGAAGGAACCCCAATATTATCTAGTGCAGCTGATTGCCAGTATGCAGGCATTATGCCATTATGTACCTACACCATTCCTGAGAGATGTCTGACGGTCCTGTTTTTAAAAGTCTTCTGTGATGGGAACTCCACTACCTCTCTTAGCAAATTAATACCAATAAAAGATACCATTCGAACCACTTTGTCCTAATATTTTGCCTCATGCAGAATAAGAAGTCTGTGGTGGAGGGCTACTTAGCATTTCTAAGAACTTTCTCTTAGTAAATTAAAAATACTTGCACATACTAAACCAACTAACATGTGAGATGCCTGTTTCCTCAACAACTCCTTTTCTCTGGCTTCATTCAAGTTTCTTTTGAAGATACAAGGATGCTTTCTTTTGGAGGGGTGATGCTAGTGATTCTTCCTTAGGTGCAGATTATTTAAAATTTATTTATTTAAAGTTGTAACCTGCCCTGAGTAATACTTTTTGTCTCCTGCTGGGATGTTCTCTTTCAATTAAAGGGAAAAGAAAAAAATAAAGATAAAATTAAAATACGTTTTAAGAAAATGCCAATACTGATATGTACTGACCACGAATCCTCTCTCCCCCCCACATGTAAAGTCTGTCTGATACCAGATAACCGTAAAGTATTTCTCCAAAAGGTAATTTTTTAACAGTAGGCTGTTTCAGGTGACTGACAATGCAGATTAAGACCTGCTGTGCAAAGTTTCATCACACAGTCCAGAGTTCATCTTGCACTGACTCTTGGAATTACTGTCCGATATTCTGCAAAGAAGTTGTAATGTATATGGAAAACCAAAAGCCTGCAATTCCTTAAAGACCCTGATTAGAAACCCTAATTGAAAGGCCCTAATGGAAAACTTGAATAATCTTGACTAGAATTTTGTAATTTTGCAGTTTTACCAGGAACTGTTATGAAAAATATTTCTAATTTTGGGGGAATTGCCACTTAATTATGAAATTATATGATAACTTGTATAGATAAGATGAAATCTGGTCACTGCCAAAGTCAATGCAAGTTCAATATTGATCTCTTTAAAGACCAGATTCCACTTGTTTAAATAGGATTATTATTATTATTATTTTATTATTATTAATAATAAGCATTTATATAGCACCAGCAATGTACCTGGTGCTTTACAAAGTAATGGAATACACATGATCCCTGCCCTAGGGTTTACAATCTGAGAGACCTGGGGGGGGGGGAAGGAGACGAAGGAAGGGGAACAGAGGGAGCGACAAGGCATGTAACAGTCACAAAGATGCGAGGTCCCAGGTGCAGGCGCTTAGCTTGGTTACATCGAGAATGATGGCTGGCTGGTCTGTGTGGTGAGGATATGAGTACACAGACCTCAGGCAACAGATTGTACTGAATGGAGGGTATCAGCAGGAGTTAGGTGAAGGGAGCGAGGAGTCGGGGAGGGCAGAGCGGAAGAGGTGGGTCTTGAGGAGGAATTTGAAGGTATGAAGGGAGGGGGCGAGGTGGATGTGGGCAGGGAGGGAGTTCCAGGTGTGTGGGGCAGCTAGGGAGAAGGGATTACGGCGGTTAGGGGAGCAGGGGAGGCATGGGAGGGCGAGAGAAGGGACAAAGGAGGATCAGAGTTCACGGACTGGAGTATGTGGAGGGAAAATAGCGCAGAGAGGTGGGGGGAGCGAGGTTGTGAAGAGCTTTATAGGTGAAGATTAGGCGCGTGTGCAGGATTCGTTCAGGAAAGGGGAGCCAGTGAAGAGAGGAGAGGAGGGGCTGCACATGGTCGAAGCAACGGGCGAAGTGGATGACCCTGCCAGCAGAGTTTTAGACGGAGATAAGGGGAGAAAGGTGGGAGCGGGGGAGGCCAGTGAGAAAAGAGGTTACAGTAATCGAGGCAAGAGATGACCAGGGCATGAACAAGGGTTTTGGCAGAGGAGACAGAGAGAAAAGGGTGAATCTTAGCAATGTTATGGAGGGAGAAGCAACAGGATTTGACAACTGAGTCGATGTAGGGTTTAAAAGAAAGGGGTGAGTCAAAGATGAAGCCTAAGCTATGGCTGGAAGAATGGTGACCACGTCGGTAAGGAATGACAGGGGAGAGGAAGGATGAGGGGGGAATATAAGGAGTTCAGTTTTAGCCATGTTGAGTTTGTGTTGATGATGAGACATCCTGATAGAGATGTCAGAGAGACAGCTGATGAGGCGAGCTTGAATGGATGGAGAGAGAACGGGAGTAGAGAGATAGAATTGAGTGTCATCAACGTAGAGGTGATACTGGAAGTAATGGGAGGCAATGAGTTTGCCTAGGGACAGGGTATAGATAGAGAAGGGGAGAGAGCCAAGGACAGAGCCTTGGGGAACACTAGAGAGGGGAAGGGAGGTGGAATTAGCAAGAGAGACATTGAAGGAGCGGTCAGAGAGGTAGGAGGAGAACCAGTCAAGGATGGAGCCATGGAAGCCAAGGGAGTGAAGTGAGTTCAGTAAGAGTGAGTGGTCAACCGTATCGAAGGCAGCAGAGAGGTCAAGGAGGACAAGAATGGAGTGGAGGTGGATAGATTTAGTCACAAGAAGATAGTTGGTGATCTTAGTGAGAGCAGTTTCAGTAGAGTGAAGGGGGCGAAAGCCAGATTGGAGGTGGTCAAGGGAGGAGTTGGCAGAGAGGAAGTCAAGACAGCGGGAGTAGACAACACGTTAAAGAAGCTTGGCAGCAAAAGGAAGTAGCGAGACAGGACGGTAGCTAGAAGGGTTAGAGGGGTCAAGAATGGACTTTTTGAGGATAGGAGAGAGAGTGGTGTTCTTGAAGGCGGAGGGGAAGGAGCCAGTAGAGAGGGAGAGGTTGATGATGTGCAGGAGGGAAGGGGCAACAGTGGAAGCAATGGAGGTCAGGAGGCAGGAGGGGATGGGGTCAAGGGGGCAAATGGAAGGGTTGGAGGAGGAGAGCAGATTTCCTCAAGAGAGGTGGGAGGGAAGGAGGACAGGAGAGAAGGAGAGGGAGTAGGAAGAGGAGAGGAGCAGGAAGTGATGTCGAGGCGGATCTTGTCTTGTTTTTTTGTACGCGCCAGGTACATCGCTGGTGCTATATAAAGGCTTATAATAATAATAATAATAAAAATAAAAAAATCCTGGTGGTGAGGAAGGAAGCAAGATCCTGAGCAGGAAAAAGAAAGGGAGAAGAAGGACGGGGGGGCTTGAGGAGGGAGTCAAAGGTGGAGAACAGGTGGCGAGGGTCCCGAGAACAGAACTCAATGTGGGAGACGTAGTAATGCTGTCTAGTGAGGGAGATAGCAGAAGTAAGGAAGGAGAGACAGAATAAGGGAGGAGAAACATCATTACATACTTTACTGATACATTGGGAAGGATGTTAATTTTTTGAAGCTTATTGTCGTGGGAATATATAATATTGTGTCATCCTTATCTTGAATCATCCATAAATACAATACATAATCCATAATGCCCGCTGTGATATTGTTATTAACTACTTTGCAGACAAAATTCGTTGTATCCACCCCAACGTGGGTGGTGTTTTTTCAACTGCAGAGTTAGAGTTTGGGACTGTGGAAGCTCAGCCTTGTTCTGTTTGTTTGGATCAGTTTCAATAAATACTGTCCACCAATGTGGGCAACCAGTTGTGAATTAGATCCTTGCCTATCCTGGCTGGTGAGACGCTGGGGCCATAGCTGGCTGGGGTTATTGGACCTCAGCTGGACTTTGGGGTCTCAGCTGGGGTTGTTTGACCCCAGTCAGACTTTGTGAGGGTAGGTTGTTGGACACTAGGGGTGGGAATTCCAGATCTACCGGTATCCGATAATGCCGGTATCGGGCATACCGGCATTACCGGATTCGACCCGGTAATCCGGACCCGGTACCGGATTTCGGTGTACCGGTTTTTTTGCATTGCAGCCATTTAAAAATGGCTGCAATGTCAAAAAAATTGAAGCCCCAGCAAAACAGTTCTTTAAAAAAAAAAACCTCCCCGAGTCCAGGCTGCGCGGGTGGAAGGGGGGACACCCCCCACCCACCCTGCCCAGCCTGGCTTTTTGTTTTAAAA
>QEPC01006106.1:396495-444143 GCA_003113815.1 Sphenodon punctatus | reverse complement strand
AAAAAAAAAAAAAAAAAAAAAAAAAAGGAAATTGATGGGGCAGCAATCCCGGGCACGATCTTGGGTTTCGCTTTCTAGGTTAGTTTTTTCTGGTGTTTGATTCTAATCCCCTGCTGGCTCCCTTGCACTGCACCGAGGAGCGAGGGAGGCCGCGCAGCTTCCCCCCTAGCAAGAGGCTCACAGTCCGGTGCTCCCCCCGCCTGAGGACGGGGTCAGTGCGGCTTGACCCCGTCCAGAGCAAGAATCCAGGGAATTTTTTTTTTTTTTTTAAAAAGACAGATAGTGATCATGAGCCAGTTTCCCCCCCCCACCCCCGCTGGCAGGTCGGGAACGGCGGTGAACGAAGGAGGCCCCCAGGACACGCAAGTACCCTCCCTGGGCACAATAGCCCAGACCATGGGAGAGATTTCAGTCTCCCTAAGGGAGCTGTCCCAATCTAAGTCATGGGGCAAAAGAAAAAGGGACCCCCCCCTCCTCGGGCAAGGCCGGCGCCAAGCCCAGGGTGCCAGTAAAAAAAAGCAAGGCTCCACTAGGGGGAGTCAGAGCCCAGTTGTTGCTTTTTCCTCAGGGCTCTGAGGAGGAGGATCAGCTAGAAGGTACCAGTCACGGCTTTAGGGCCCAGGCACTGCCCGGTTCAGACTCGGACTCCTCGGGTTTGGGTGCTGGTCTGATTTAGAAGAGGGGGAATGCATGGACTCCATTGCAGTCCCCAGAGATAGAGATAGACATTCCCCAAATAAGTGCAGAGAGGAGCTTATGGGGCACGTGATCAAAATCCTGCAGCTCAAAGAGAAGCCCTCTAGGGAGGCCTCCTCAGATTCACAGGAGGAGGAAACAAGGGAGTTGATCTGTACCCTGCATGGCAGGGATCAGGGTCTGCCCCTGGACAAGGCATTGGAAAGATTGGTGCAGGAAGAATGGAAGCACCCAGACAGGGCGATCAAAATGAACAAGACGCAGGACTTGCTTTACTCCTTTTCTAGGAGAAAGGAACCACTTTTTAAGAGTCCCAAAATAGATGCAGCAGTGGCCTCACTGGCTCGTCAGACTATGTTTCTAACAGAGGGAGACAGTCATCCTAGGGACCCCACAGATAGGGGGGTGGACTCCGCACTTAGGAGGGCGGTGGATTGCAATGCAGCTGCCCTTAAGGTCAACCTAGTGGCCTCTTATGTCTCCAGGGCTCTCATGGCGTGAATGCAGGAAGCCCAGGACCCTGATCTATCAGAGAGGAAATCACAGAGGCTGTCTTCCCTCATCTGCTTGGCTTCTGCCTTTTTGGTGGATGCAATGACAGATGCCCTGGTCTGGTCAGCCAGATCCATGGCCAATGATATAGCAGCCAGACATAGGGTTTGGCTGCGATCTTGGCAGGGAGATGCTACAGCCAAGAACCTCCTCTCTTCGGCTCCTTACAAAGGCTCTAAGCTCTTTGGGGTTTGCCTTGATAAGGTGCTGGAAGAAGCAAACCTTAAGGACAAACCTAAAACCCTGCAGCAGGTCACACCAAAAGTTTTTTTTTCATGGCTACCCATTCAGGTTCAGGGAGTTTGGGGCACCTCTAGACAGACTCACTCCCAGGGCCCCAGAACCCATACAAGTAACTTTTCCTTTCGAGGAGAAGGGTTTCAGAGCGGGGAGATATGACAGACGGAGGTTGAGGGGGTTTACTTCTGCCCAAGCCATGCAGGAGGCCTGACTATGCCTCCGTGGAGGTAGGCCGCAGTCTTCAGCAATTCCAGGCAGCATGGCAGGTCTCCATGACAGACTCTTGGGTCCTATCTTGTGTCTCAGAGGGGTATATGTTAGAGCTGGAGCGCACACCAAGACAAAGATTCGTTGCCTCGCTGGTGCCAAGAGACAATTCAAAACACATGGCCCTGACAGCAGAGATTCAAAGACTGGCAGAGATTCAGGCAGTAGAACGAGTCTCTATACTTGAGGATTTCTCAGGCAATTATTCCATCCTGTTTCTAGTGACCAAGAAACGGGGAAAATGGAGTGTGGTTTTAGACCTGAAAGCTCTCAACAAATTTGTAAAGAAACGAAGATTCAAGATGGAAACAGCGGTATCAATTTGTCCTAGCCTTCAGAAGAAGACACGGCTTTGTGATAAACAAGGAGAAGAGTCATCTCACGCCAAGTTGCAGGTTGGAACACCTAGGGATCATGGTGGATACCTCCGCAGACCGCGCGTACGTTCCCACAGATTGACAGGACAAGATCAGATCGCTAGTACAACTGCTAAGGCTCTGAGACCACATGAGATTCAAGCAACTAGCAAGATTGCTGGGACTACTGATATTCTGCATCGGGCAGGTGACTTGGGGCCGTTTCCACCTTCGTCCCTTGCAGAGGCAGCTAAGGGGTTTTCAAAGAGAACTTACGCTTGGGCTCCACCCTTGGGTCCCCATCCCACGAAGCCTAAAGGCCTCAATGACCTGGTGGTTAAGGCCGGATACACTCCAGGAGGGCATACCGCTCACAGGACCAACAAGAATGGTGCTGACAACGGATGCCAGCCTCCGGGGATGGGGGGGCTACTCAGGATCTCACTTGGCCCAGGGAATCTGGATACAGAGGGATGCAGGCAAGAAGATCAACTTACTCGAGCTGAAAGCCATCCGCCTCACCCTACGACATCTGGCTCCGACTTTTCCCTCCCGACACCTCCTGGTGTACACGGACAACGTGATGGTGAAAGCCTATCTCAACCACCAGGGGGGGTCGAGATTGTTAGAGTTGCACCGGGAAACTGTAAAACTCTTTTTATGGGCCCAGACTCATCTGGCCTCCATAAAAGCCCTACACATCAGGGGGCAGGACAATATACAGGCCGACTGGCTGAGCCAGCAGACCTTGGATCTATACCAATGGATGTTGGACAGGACCGTGTTCCGGCAGATAGTAGAATGGTTTGGTCTCCCACAAGTGGACCTATTCACAACAAAGGAGAATGCCCAGGTGCCTCGTTTCATAGCACGGGCTCATTACACGGAAGCAGAGGGGATCGATGCTGTAGATTACCCCTGGCCCAGGGGCCTGCTATATGCCTTTTCTCCGTTTCCTCTAATCCAAAGGACAATATCCAAGGCAGTCAGGGAGCAAGCATGCCTGCTACTGGTAGCACCGTGGTGGCCCAGGAGACCGTGGTTCTACGAGCTGATAGAGCTCAGCCAGTCTCGGTACCACAGGTTACCCCTCCTGCCGATGTTGCTCTCCCAGGGTCCAGTTTGCTCCACAGAGATACAGGCATTAAAACTAACAATATGGAGCTTGAACGCTCAGTGTTAAGGGCAAGAGGCTACTCGGAGGCGGTCCTATCTACAATCCAGCTTTCAAGAAGGGCTGCCACTAGGAGAAGCTACAGTTACACGTGGAAAACCTTCGCTTTGTGGTGTCTCCTGCATGACCAAGATCCTGTTCAAGCGGGGGTCTCTCGGGTTCTAGAATTCCTACAGCAGGGTCTGGATAAGGGTCTCAGGGCTCACACGCTGGCTAGGCAGGGAGCGGCCATAGACTCAGTCCAGGGTGTGCCAGGCCTTTTCCTTAGGATTCCCCCCCTCCAGATTTGGGGCCACTCCGTGCGCAGTGCAGCCACGTCTTACGCCTTCCTAACTATTATTACTTCTAGTTTCATCTGGTGGTGGAACATAGTCTTTGGAACGGACTGGAGACAGCCGGGTAGTTCCAGTGACGCAGGCGCAGAAGAAAGAAATTAGTCATGTGCCTCCTATCGGTGAATGGTAGAACTACCCAGCAGGAGGAGTATGCTCAGTGTATGAGAGAGAGGAATTCACCGAAGGTAGGTTACCAATTCTCCTTTCTCTGGCCCCTGTTCAAGTAACCATCTTTAGACGTTGACTCCCCAGCTAGCTATTGCCCTTTCTCTAACCTCCCCTTTTTAGGGAAGGTTTTTGAATGGGTGGTTGCCCAACAGCTTCAGACTCCCCTTGATACTATCAGTTTCCTGGACCCATTTCATTCAGGCTTTCATCCGTGGTATAGTATGGAGACTGTGCTTGGTCAATGATCTACACCTGGAGATAGACAAGGGGAATTGTGCCCTGTTGATCTTGTTATATCTTTCAGCAGCCTTGATACAGTTGGTCATGGGGTGGCGTTGACACAACTGCGGGACCTGATAGGGGTGTGTGGGAATGCTCTTGAGTGGTTCTGTTCATTTTTGTTGGGGCGGGTGTGATGGGAGGCTGCTTGTCATCTCCTTGGGACTTCCCCGTGGTGTCCCACAGGGTTCCATCTTGTGTCTCTTCTTGTTCAACGTGTATCGGAGGCCTCTGGGTGAGATCATTCAGAGGTTTGGAGTGAGGTGCCATCAGTATGCTGATGACACCTAGCTCTACCTCTTTTTCATCCAGCCCAGGTCCTGAGGTCTTGGTGCTTACCCAGTGCCTGTCTGCTATTGGGGACTGAATGAGGATGAACCAGTTGAAGCTGAATCCAGATAAGACTGAAATGATGGTGACTGATTGATTTGGAGGCGATTAGGACACCTGTTGTTGAAGCGGTCCAGCCCCCTCTGGTTACTCAAGTTCACAGCTTTGGAGTGATTCTGGATCCTTTGCTGCGCCTGGATCACCAGGTTGTGGTGGTGATCAGGAATGCTTTTCACAAATTTCATCTGGTGAGGAGGCTGGGTCTCTTCCTTTCTGATATTTCAATTTGGCCACCATTACCCATGCTTTCATCACCACAAGGCTAGACTACTGCAATGCGCTCCACACGGGGTTGCCCTTGGTGACTGTCTGGAAGCTGCAGCTGGTGCAGAATGTCTTGGCCTGGCTCCTTTTCAGGAGTGGATTGCAGCAAGCATATTACCTGTGCTTTACAGTCTGCACTGGCCACCTATATAGCTTTCTGGGTGCGATATAGGGTGCTGGTCCTGACCTTTAAATCCCTAAATGGCTTGGGCCCCACATATCTGAGAGACTACCTTTCCTTTCATGCTCATTGTGACTGCTGTGGTCAGCCGGGAGCACACTCTTGTGGGTACACTTGCTAATCTTGTCTGTACGAGAAGGGCCCACAAAGAAGTGTTCTTGGTTACTGCCTCTGTATTATGGAACTGTCTTCCCCTGGAGGTCCGTCAGAGCCTGAGCATTTTCTAGAGGTGGTGCAAAGCTTTTCTTTTTTGCAAAGCTTTCGGCAGGCGAGGTTAGGGGTTGAGGTGGGAGGATTTAGGGGTGAGGGTGGATTTTTTAATGAGGCTTTTAAATGGAGTTTTATTGTGGTTTTATGTTTGTTTTTATTCTGTAAGCTGCCCTGAGCCTTAGGGGAAGGGTGGGGTAGACATTTGAATAAATAAATAAATAAAGTAGTATTGTGTTAGTCTTAGAATTAGTAGACTTTCTTTGCATGCGTCACAAAAGAAGTTTTGTTCTGATAAAATAAAATATTTGATTGGGACAATTCTGGTGTGCAAAGTGATGCACGTAGGGAAAAATAATCCAAACTATGCATACACAATGCTGGGTACTAAGCTATGAGTTACCACTCAGGAAAAGGATCTGGGGGTGGTTGTGGACAACACAATGAAATCCACAGCGCAGTGCGCAGCAGCAGTCAAAAAAGCAAATAGAATGTTAGGAATTATTCGGAAGGGGATAGAGAATAAAACTGAGGATGTCATAATGCATCTATACAAGTCAGTGGTGTGACCACACCTCAAATATTGTGTGCAGTTCTGGTCACCCCATCTAAAAAAAGACATAGCTGAACTAGAAAAGGTACAGAGAAGGGCAACAGAAATGATCCAGGGTATGGAACAGCACCCAGATGAGGAGAGGCTTGGTAGGTTGAAGCTCTTCAGCTTGGAGAAGAGACGACTGAGAAGAGATATGGTAGAGGTCTATAAAGTCATGAGTGGTGTGGAACTAATAAACAAGGAGTAGTTATTTACCCTCTCAGCTAGTACTAGAACTAGGGAACACGCCATGAAACTCATGGGTGGCAAGTTTAAAACAAATAAAAGAAAATATTTTTTCACTCAGCGTATAATTGGGTTGTAGAATCTACTGCCACAGACTGTGGTAAGGGCCAGTATTATAGCTGAGTTTAAAAGAGGTTTGGACAAGTTTCTGGAAGATAGGTCCATTAGCAGCTATTAGCCAGACAGGATCAGGGAACATGACGGGAGCTGGAGGAAAACAACAGGGAATGGATCCCCCATTGTGACCTGTTTGGTGCTTCTCCTATGCCACCGTGATTGGCCACTGTCAGAGATGCTGGGCTAGATGGACCATTGGTCTGACCCAGTATGGCACTTCTTATGTTCTAACTTTCTCCTTTTTATATTCTTGTGTGACTACACTAATAGATTTATTCATTGTGTGGGCAGACAGGCTGTAACTTCCTATGCATGAAGAATGTAAGCCTAAATGGTCACGATATCTGTTTGAATCATTAGTGAAACTTTTATCATTGAACATGCAGTGTGGTATTGCTGACAGAAGACTTGTATACAGTTAAACAGGAAAATTGTTAAAAAGCTTTTGCCTGTAGGCCTATGTATCATACTGTTTGAGAATGGTTGGGTCAGTTTTGGCTAATTCTGCTATCTTCCATTTTAGTGTTACCTCTGAGTAATATATTGATAGGTGGTGTCTATTCCTAATAAACAGGAGACTTTGTCACTAGAAACACCAATGTAGTTAACATTTGTTGCAACACAAGAAAGATCATGGAGGTCAAAACTCCTTCAAGGTGATGTGTCTAGCTTAGAGGTAAACCCTGGTGCAGAGTAGCGTATGGAAACCTGCTGTTCCAATAGGTCAGCTGTAACTGTTATGTTAAAAGGAATGCTCAACATGAATAAAAACAAAATTTACTTGAGGGGAGAAGAAAGGATATGCTTTTGCATGTAATGATTAACGGGTGGGAACAGAGCTGAAATGTGCTTAGTTGCTGCAAATCTGAGTATAACGTAAATGCTAAATCTAAAACATTGGCCAAATTTTCTCAAGAGATACATGTATTTTATTAACAAAACCAGTGAAGTTGCTCTATTCTGAGTTGTTCATGGGAACGGAGAAAGGACACTGTGAGCATATTTATAAATAACAGGAGAACGGATTGAAGCGAGGGAGGTCCAGAAAGGAATTATAGGCAGGAGGAAGGTGTGAAACACTAGAGGCAACTACAGTCTAGCCTTTCAACGTATTCCACATATTTAATCTGTGTACACCCATGGCATTCTTATTACAAAGAAAATTCTTTCTGTCCTTCTCAAAACAGACATGTCTGTTTGCCATTCTTCATCCTTTGGGCTAGATTTTGATTTCCAGTATTGAAGAACAAATCGTCATTTTTGTTCATGCGCACAGGATGTATGGATGTGCAGCCAACATCTTTCCACCCTTACTCCCCACCCTTATTTATTTTATTTTATTTTGATTTTCTACCTGTTCTTTCCTGAAGGCTCAGGACAATTTTCTTTCTCTCTCCATCTCTCACTGTATAAAATATAAGAGAATAAAAACCTATAAAATATAAACGGTGTGAAATTATCCAATTAAAACCAATTTCCAAACCCTATCTCCACTTGCTAAAGGCCTGGCCAATAAATAGGTCTTGCATTGCCTCTGAAAAATGCTCAGACTTGTGCTTTGGTCAACTTATGGGTGGGTTTTGGGAGTGGGGGGTTCCAAAGTTGTGGAGCAGCCACCACGAATGCTTTTCTTTGTGCACTTTCTGAATGGATTTGGTGCAGTATGGAACTTGCAAGGTAGTGTCCCCAGCTGGCCTTACGGAGTGCAATGGAACCTATTAGAGAGGTGTCCGGGTAAGCGGGTTTCTATTGTATGTATCCTAACAATCACAGCTGCAGGGTGAGTTAGTTAGCTCAATGCCCTTAGGTGTGATCCACCCTTCACCCTGTCTGACAAAGTGGCCTGCAGGTCAACCCTACTTCCATGGCAAAAACAGTAATGAGTTCCATGTCCACTCCATATTTAATTGATCTGTTTTCATCCTCTTCTCCACTGCCCAAGGAGAGAGGGCACTACGTTTCTTATAGTCTAGGTGAACTGTCATTCTACATAAGAACTAAGGAGTTCAGGCAGAAGAAAAATCTTTTTATTTCTGCTGCAGAAGGGAATAAGGGAAAAAGTCATCTCTTCACAGAGACTGAGTGTATGAGATTGTGCATCACAGAATGTTGCAAGCAGGCTGGCAGAGACCTCCCTGAGGGTATTGGATTCATTCAGATAGGGCCAAGACAGCGTCTGTCACTTGGCTGGGAAATGTGCCTATTCAAGACATATGTACGGCTGCTACTTGGGCGCCAGTCCATACCCAGGGATCTATGTTCACTGCATTTTCCGCATTTCTACCAATAGGGAAAAGACAGTGAACGCAGTGCCCTGTCCATACTTCAAACACTACTCTGTGTGCATGGGGAACCAAGAGGAAATGCCCAATTTGAGAGTTCTCTGTCTAGTCTGGGGTGAGAAACCACCCATGCGCCTACTTTTAAATCTACTGACCTTCCATAGGCTAGATGGAGGCTGGGATGTTGGGGAAGGGTGGATTTTGGGAAAGAAGCAGGCAGAGGAGAAGACCAGTGCAGCTGGAGGAGATGGAACAGTATAGCAGGGATGGTGATAATGGATGTCAGAGGCAGTGAGATGGATCAGTGGTTCAGAGCCTGGTACAGCACACAATATGATAAAATCTTAGCCAGGAAAAAATGGCACCTACCCTCCTGAACCTAGGCATTTTTGGGTCCTGTTGCTGAAGCTCCACCTCCTCCTGCATCAGCTAGGTCTCCCAGACTGCCTATCTTCCTTGTGTCCAAAAAAAGGAGATGCAAGAGGCTTTTGAGTTAGAAGTAGGAATCATCAGAGGCAAGTGAGCACTCCATTCCTCCCTTTGCCCTGGGGCACACACTTGGGCATGAAGGGAAGGGGAGGAGCTCTGATGGACACTGCTCTTCATAATGTTCCTACTCCTGTTGCATACACATCCATTATCTGAATATGCAAAGCCTTTCTCAAAGAACCTCAGTTGCAGATAAGTAGTTTTTGTTTGTAAACACTATTAGTGTTGTAATGAGGCATTATTTTGTAGTGTAATCAAATCCACTATATCTAATCATCCCAGAATGGCAGAGTAAGGAGTGAGGTGATAAAAGTTGCAGATGATACCAAGTTATTCAAGGTAGTTAAAACACGAGCAGACAGTGAAGAATTGCAGGGGAATCTTGTGAGACTGGGTGACTGGGCATCTGAATGGCAGAAGAAATTTAATGTGGACAAGTGCAAAGTGATGCACATAGGAAAAAACAATCCATACTTTATGTATACAATGCTGGATTTTAAATTAGGAGTTACCACTGAGAAAAAGGACCTTCGAGTCATTGTGGACAATACATTGAAATCTTCAGCTCAGTGAATAGAATAGAATAGAATTTTATTGAGACATCCAGCTTTCGCCATAGCCAAATCACAACAAACAAAACACATACCAAGACCTAAAGGTCTTATACATCACAATAGATACATTGATACCATGTGGATAGCAAATCAAAATAGGGGTTGCCACCATCATCAAACGGTCTCAAGACCTAAATAAATACAAACTCTAATGGTTGCAACCCTACATACAATATAATGCAATCCATTTATTACGGCTTCCGCCTTATATCAGTACCAATACAATATTCGATAAGTCAATAATTCAATAAAACACCAAAACAGGCAATATACCAAACTTATCACTCCATATATTATTGCTATCATGTCATAGCATCTCTATTTACCACTGTTTACCACTAATATTAAAATACAAGGCACAAAAACAAAATATATAATTAAATATTGAGAACTCAAACTTGCCCTCTATCAAACTCCCATGCATCTACTCACAGCCAATGAATAATACCCGAGCATCTATAATTCGAGAACACTCAACAAACCAACCTCAGGCTGGAATGGGGTTTAATATAAACTCCTCTGGATAGTCTATACTGCTGCCCAATGGTGGACAGTAAACCGGTAACTAAACCAAAGAAAAGCCTACCTACTAAACTTGGGGAAAGATTTGTTACTTAAGGATTGGCGAAGCATCTCAAACTGCAACCCTATCAATTTCCTTTTCTTTATGGCCAATCCAACAAATGTTGCCATTGCCGTTATATTTTCCACCAATGACAATTTTTAAAAGAAATTAAGTTTATCAGCCACCTTTATCCCTTTCTCTTCCCCAATAAGGGAGCAACCCATGTGTCCCTCAGTGTATGGTAATAAGGGCACCTTAGTATGAAGTGCTCAACTATTTCAATTACGGCGGTCATACTGTACTTTATTGTACCGATCTTCTGAGACTGCAGTCTCGATTAAGCCAAGTCGGAGGAGTGTATAATTCCTTCTCAGAGTTTTCTTAACAAGCATATCCAAATATAGTTCTAAGCTCAGTTTGCGACAGCCATCAAAAAAGCAAACACAACGTTAGGAATTATTCACAAAGGGATAGAGAATAAAACTGAAAATATCATGCTACCACTATATAAGCGCACCTTGAATACTGTGTGCAGTTCTGGTCCTCCCCCCAATCTCAAAAAAGAGATTATTGAAATAGAGACGGTACAGAGAAGGGCAACAAAAATGATAAGAGGCATCGAACGGCTCCCTTATGAAGAGAGGCTGGATAAGTTGGGACTATTCAGCTTGGAGAAGAGATGACTGAGAGGGGATATCATAGAAGTCTATAAAATCATGAGTGGTGTGGAACATGTTAATAGGGAATGGTTATTTGCCCTCTCAGATAGATAGTACTAGGACTAGGGGACACTCCATAAAACTTACAGGTGGCAGATCTAAAACAAATACAAAAGTATTTTTTCACTCAATGCACAATTAAGTTGTGGAATTTGTTGCCAGAAGATGTGGTCAAGGCCAGTAGTATAACTGAGTTTAAGAAAGGTTTGGAGGATAGGTTTATTTGCAGCTATTAGCCAGGTAGGTTTAGGGAATGTAACCTCTTAATATCGGGAGCTAGGAGTGAACAACAGGGAATGGATTGCCCCATAGTGACCTGTTGGGTACTTCAAGCAACCGAGATTGGCCACTGTTGGAGACAGGATGCTGGGCTCGATGGACCATTGGTCAGACCCAGTATGGTACTTATGTTCTTTTATATGGATCAACAATACTTTTATCATGATTCATTTTAATATTACCTCGACAAAAAACCTTTGGTTTAAGAAGCTTGTTAAGGTGGCATTACCAATTATACTCAAACGTTAACATGACAGTAAATTGTATGTTAAGGCAACATTATTAAATATCAGACCAATCTATATGTTTTTCTTTTCTTCTTCATTAATTTTTTTTAAATGACTTAACTGAAATTAAGCTACATATGTGTGGTATGCTGACTGAACAATACTTATACGTGATGAGAAATGTATACAGTTTAATTTCAGTTGTCATAATTTTTTTATTAATGAATAAGAAAAGAAAAATGGATAGATTGGTCTGATATTTAATAAAGTTGCCTTAACATACAACTTACTGTCATGTTAACATTTGAGTATAATTGGTAATGCCGCCTTAACAAGCTTCTTAAACTGAAGGTTTTTTGTCTAGGTAATTTGCTCTTCTTTTGAAACTTAATAGTTTTTTTAATGCATAAGCTTGCCCTAGACACAAGAATATTGCAGGTGCACGCAGGCACACACCCATCCCCCCACATCGCAACCTGTTTTTTCACAGGTTTCTCTGTGAAACCCTGATGGGTGAAGTTGCGTATTACACAGGAGAGCACAAGCAACTGCTTTCATACGAGACATACCCACCCATACCACTGCATGGGTGCATCTTGTGTAAAAGAAGTGTCACGCACATGCTCGCTTGCGCGCTCTCTCTCTCTCACACACATACATTCTAACTGATCTCAGACACAATCATCCATACACACTACACACACATGCTCTCACCTCACACACTCATTCAGATTGATCAGTCACAATAGACCAGGAGCGTAGCTAGGGTGCCATTGGCCCCTGGCCAAGAAGTCAACATGGCCCCCCCTCTTTGTGTCCTGCCGACGTGCCTAGGGGTACCACCCAGCTCGGTGGGCCTGGGGGCGTTGCTATCAAACAAACAAGACACCCAAAATGCAGCCAGCCTATTGAGCGCATTATGCCATGAAAAGAGTCCTATACACAACCAGTTTAGTTGTGCCCCCATAATCAATTCATGCTGCACCCACCTCATAACCAGTTCATTTATGCCCATGGGGCAGCGTGAATTGGGTATATGGGGGGTACAAATGAACTGGTTATGGGGTGGGGGTTTACAGACCGTATTCCTGATAGCAATAACTTCATTAAGAAGAGTTTGTGAAAAGGCAGCCATAATAATCTCAGAACCGTATTTGCAGATTTTCCAAGATAGAATGGATATTGCTTTACATCCTAAATTCCTACCTAGGATAGTATAAGTAAGACAGTTGTGAGAATGTGGCCCGTTTTACATGGACCTCTCCCACCCATAAACAAGCAGATTTCTGCGTGTTCATGGGTGGGGGGAGTACTGTGTGAACAATGCGGCACTTGCCCCCGCAGTAAGTGAGGTGCGTGCGCTCGCTCACCCAACATGCATCCCCGCTCACCCGCCATCTCATCCCCATGCATGGAGCAACCAAGGAAAATGGCGGTTGCTCCGTGGGTGCAGATGAGTGGTGGTGAGTGGGGATGCATGTGTGGCCGTGTGCATGCCTCGCCCATGCACCGGTGCCCCCACAGATCCACCACCCGGCGGAGCCATGTAAAAACAGCCTGTGAGGAGCCACTCAAAGAAGAACAGAAGGTTACTGCCTTGTAATCAAGGTTATTATTATTATTATTATTATTANCCCCGCTCACCCGCCATCTCATCCCCATGCATGGAGCAACCAAGGAAAATGGCGGTTGCTCCGTGGGTGCAGATGAGTGGTGGTGAGTGGGGATGCATGTGTGGCCGTGTGCATGCCTCGCCCATGCACCGGTGCCCCCACAGATCCACCACCCGGCGGAGCCATGTAAAAACAGCCTGTGAGGAGCCACTCAAAGAAGAACAGAAGGTTACTGCCTTGTAATCAAGGTTATTATTATTATTATTTTTCTTATATTCCTAGAAAGGGTTGGAAGGAACTGTCATTCTGAGGGGGAGAGTGCTTTTTATACTAGAGGAGCGCGAGACCATCACATGGTCTTTTTGAATAGAGTGAGCATGCACAACCCAGTTGTGAGAATGTCAGGAGCCATCTTGAGGAGTTGTTTGTAAACACTTTATTTCCAATCGGTGTCCTGGTGTCCCGCTGCTGCTGCTGCAGCACTACTAGCAGGCAGAGGCAGGTGAGGAATGGGGACCCCCCCCCTTCAGCCCCCACCCTGCCTTTGGACTCACCTTCATTGTTTGTAATCACAGAACACACGTGCTGCTAAAATGGTCACCAACCGGAAGATTTTGCTCTGACTCCCATTGAACAGCATAGGCGCTATTCAATGAGAGTTTGCTACTGCCTTAACTATAGGGCCAGAAGCAGGAGGGAGTGGGATAGAAGAAACCTGAAATAAATAAATAATACTTGACCAATCTTTTGGAGTACAAAGGTTCATTGCAGTTCAGTTCAATAAGGAGAGTAGTGTTATTTCATAAACTGGGCAAAAGTAATCGCATTCTGGGGCAATCCTTTACCTTTTAACACTTTTGTTACACTGTTATATACTGTTAAATAATAACTTGTTACATCGGATACTGGATAGCGAAAAAGCATCGCTTGATTAAGTCATATAAGAGACTGTATTTTTCCCAATTTTTAGCGTTGTTTGATATAGCTATACGTACCTTTGTGAAGTCACATAGTACAAATGTTGTAAATAAATGACTCCTTACTGATGATGCAGAAAGTAGTGCTTGGATACCAGTTATTGTGCACTGTGAGCCTCTGTTGGTTTTAAGTAAAAGTGTTTGAGAATCTTAGTTTGTGTAGAATGACCTAAAGATAAACACTAATAATGGTACGCATGGTGTTGGGTTTTTTAATATTTTTTTTTATTTTTTAAGTGTTCCTCATATGTAATTTTTGTCAATTCTTCATAGTTTACGTATTGCATATTTTGCATCTGCCACCAGATTTCTTTTCTAAAATTTTTTTGAAACTTGACAATAATATAAAATGTGTTAGAAGGTTGTGTATTTTGTGTTTGAAATGTAGTGTAATTACCCTGTAAACAAAAATGAGTGTGCTTTGTTAATGTTCTGGTTTATGGAAGTTTGACATTTTAACATTGCAGCTTGTAAACTGTCTAAGCCATTTAATTTCCTTTTACATTTATGTATGTCTTGTCTGTGTCTTATGTTATATGTTGGCCATGGTGAGAGCCCATGCTTAAATAAATATTACCATTACCATTTAATTTCCCTCAACCTTTTGCCCAGACTCTCTCTCAAGGAAAATGTTACATAGAGAACAGTGTAGTTGGAAATAATATTGGGGGGCTCTGTGTGTTGCTTTGAATTATGCAAGTTGTATGCATTTTAAATTGTCCCTTTCTGTTTAAGGAGCTGACCAATGATAATAAATGGCTATGTACATTTTTCTGGTTGCAGGGACTACATGTGTTGCATGTGAAAAACTTTTTAAAAAAGAAAGTGATCAATATTATTATGCAGAATCTAAAAATATAATTAATGTGATTTAAAAATAATACAAAAGTATTTTTCTAACAGAACTAAGTTGTTAACTCATAGATGTTTGACTTGGCACAGAGATGTTTCTAATGGATAATTATGTAATGGGGGTGGGGAGACAGGTCACAACTGGAAGGAGCTGAGAGAAGGGTCCAAGAGGAGACAGGACAGTGCTAGGGATGACTAGAGGAGATAGAAACCAGGAACAGGGAAACCTCTCAGCAGCTCTCCAATGGCTTCAGGAAGAAGGGAAGAGTGAAACATCACTGAGTTTATACAGGAAGAGGAATTTAAAGCAGGGTATGGGACTGGGCAGACTAGAGTGATGGAAGGGCAGGCCAAGGAAGCAGAGCAGAGAGAACATGGACTGAAAGGAACAAGCCGGCAGAGCAGAGGGCAAGGAGACTGAGTTAATGGTAGAGCCACAGGGAGCAAGGTGAAGAAAGCTCGGAGATCAAGAAGCCAGTACTCAAGGGAGCCCGGGAGAAGGGGAACCAGGAGATCATGGAGCCAAGGAACAAGAAGCAGAGCCAGAGTCGGGAATCAGAGGAGTAGCAGGGGGAACATCAGAAGAAGGAGTTGTTGTGGCCAGCTTCCTGTTGGTACCAGGATGCTGGTATACTGGCTGAGAGGCAGGGCCACAGGAAGAAGAGACAGGAGATGGGTGTGGCCAGGACAGAGACTGGGAAGAGAGATAAGAAGGATGGCTGGGTTGAAAGACAGACCTGGATCATAATGGTGGTGATTGGCAGGCGCCCCAAACCCTGGAGGCCAGGGGTTCAAGACTGGGGTCTTACAAAATGCCATTGAGTAGAATTGTTAATTGTAGATAGTTGTCGACGCACCCCCCAAGGAAGACACGACACCATAAGTGGGTTTAAAAATGGCCGCACTCTTTATTTCAGATTGAACAAATTCTGATATCCGAATCGTAATGGTGGGGGCAATTCGCTACGTTGAATTGGGTCCAGCACCCATAATTAACATAAACTCTAACTCAAGGATTGGCCCAATATCCCATTGGGTGCCAATCCCTCTTAACCTTAAACGTCTCCCCTTCCCGCTACAAAATTCATGGAAAGGGGACAAGAACCCATGTGGGCCCAGGAAGGAGGATAGTGCCCTCAAGCCGGGAACAGTACATGTCCCTACGGCCTTCGCGGTCACTTCTCCCAAGGGGTTGACTCCGCCGCTTGCCCTACCCTGCTATTGCGGCTGGGCTCCCCTCATCTCTTATGGAGATGCCCAATCAAATATTTACCCTACCTAACTTTGGTGCTGGACCCCTGCAGAGTGCGACAAATCAATTGGGCAGCAATTAACTCTCTTATATGGGTAATGCAATCAGCCAAATGTACCCCAAACACTATGAGGAAGGCGAAAAAACGAACAACAAAAACAATGGGCCAAATAAGTTGTTCGCCAAAATTCCTTCCTGGCCCTACTAAGCGACCGCTCAGCCACAGTGTTGCATGGGCGGGTGGGAGGGTGCTGCCTGTCTCGCCGCTGCCTCCACTCTAAGGAGACACGCGGCCGGCTTTGCTTTTCTTCAGCGCCCGTTTCGGGCGGCAACCAATCAGGCGCCTGCTTAGCGCTCCTCGCGGCGAGGGTTGCCTAGCAACCCACGCCGGTTCAGCTATCGCGTTCCCGCCATGCGGGCTTTACCACACCACCCCCTCCCCTGCTGCAGGGTCAGATACTCCTGCAAGGAGGGGGTGCACACATCCGGCCACCGCAAGCGTAGAGGGGATGCCACAGCCCTCCGCTTAAACTCCCCTCTCCCTACCACCATCCCTGTCGTGCCCCCCTTTCCTGCTGGGAGAGGGGCGCGACAACTCGCCTCTGCAGGCAAGGTGCCTGCAAAGGATCAAATTTAGGAAATTGTTTGGTCAAATTACATTAGTAAAGAGCATGAATGGAATCCATCCTGTGTAGGTGCTTCACATTCATCTTGGGCTAGCTATCTACATATAAATCATTTCAAATGCGACAAAATATAGAAATTATGCTGATCTTCTCACTTGGATTGAACAAATTAAATAAATGAAAACAAGCATAAGCCTAAGATACCATTGAATGAAATCAGAATTTGTCCGTCCCCCCCCCCCCCCCCCAGGCTTGTGGCGTTCCAAATAAATCTCTTGCCCAACTTAGATCCCTACATTCCAGTCCTAGTCCCTGCACTCATCACTATTTTCCTGAAGATTTGGCAGGGCAGCACAATACAGCTGTACCATATGATGAAGGCTGACGTCCAGCCACGTGGCAACAAGAGAGCAAGTCCACTTTGTAGCCCAAAATGGACATCATCCATCTTGGTAAATGCTTTGTTTCCCAAACACTCCCTCAGTTGAGTACAGAGCAGATCCTCCTCATAACATATTCTCCTCATAACATATTTTAATACTGTTCTGGCACTTCTTTATTAGAAGTATCCTACGGAACATCACACATGAGGTTCTAGAGCTGTCAGAATCTCATGTACTCGGAGGCTTCAGAGTTGATCTGTGAACTCCAGAACCAGATGAACAGAAGTTACCATGCATATCAATATTTAATTTCAAGATGATAGGTTCTGTGGTTGTGCGCATATATCAATAATATAAAGGTGAAAAACAAACCCCAACTACATTGTTGATGTGATTAGTTCAGAATCAAGGAATAAATATGTAGGAAGTTCTGAATTAACACTCATTAGAAACTCAGATATGTTGAATTAAGAAAATGCAAAGTTTAGGCACCGTGCCTCAACCATAATGTTCCCCCTGTAGCTTTGTCATGCAATAAACACAGGATTAAAAGCATCTGAGTGTTGCTGATTTCATATTAGAATAAACTGATTTAAGGGTATGTTCAGGATATTTTGTAATTTTTCCACTCATGATATCCCTATCAGGTAGAGTTTTTTGGACTGGATGTTTTTAAACAGTGCCTTTCTGTATAGCTTTAAAGTGCAGAACTGAGTGTCATGGCAAAGAGATTTTTCTCTGTTTTTGTGGCTTAAAACCCCACTTTGTGCTTCAATTTTTTCTTAAAATGAAATAATACGTATCTTCCAAAAGATTATTAATGATGGAACCTAGGATTAAAAAAATATTTATGTATTTGCAAGGTTAACAAGAACATCTACAATACCAGGAAGATACTTTCTGATATAGACTACCAACCTTTGTATTTCATGGCACAAGTTAGCCACTGTTGCTCTGGAGGCAAGAAGAAAATTCCACATGGGCAAGTTATTGCTTAATTTTCTACTTACAGCATATTGTATTGGGTTAGATTACATGGGCTACTTCTCTGCTTTGGTGTGGCAGCTCCTATGACTGATTCTGAAGTGGATCATCACAGTGCTGGCACTCAGATAGTAAAAGTGCTGTCAGACTCAGAATAATGTTTTTGATCTGTGTGCAGTTTTACAAATGGGCTAGTTGGAGAAGAGGAATACAAATCCTGTGCATCAAAAACCTGTATTCTGCTGTATTTTATTTGCAGTGCATGTTTAAAACGTGTAACCTTTTCTTGACATGTAATTTTATGTATTTTAACTTGGTCAATGTCCATAGCTTTTTGTGAAGGACTAGAGTCAACAAAACTCCCAGTGTTGGCCTAATTCTACTCCTGTTGATTTCAGCAAGAATAGAGTCTAGCACTTCACACCAGTAGGAGCATTCTGGGCAACGTACCCTAAAATCCATTTTAAGATAAAGTAGTAAACACTTGAAACTACTAAACCTCAAATAGGATGGGATATTGTGTAAACAAACTGTAAAGGAATGCAGTTTACCTGTAATTTTGCTGCTTTGAAACTGCCATCTGACTCCAGAGCCCTGTATGTCAGAGCAAGACAGATGAGGAAGCTTTTTTCCTTGTGAGAGAATGGCAGTTGAGCACTAGCTCTGAGAGAGCACATTCTGCTCCAACTGCCCTTTGAACCTTAAGGTAAGAACCTCCTAGTCTGACCATTTCTGCCTGCTCATAATGAAGTAGTTACTTGCAGTGACTGCTCTGGACCATAATGCTTTTTTGCAGTATCCTTCATTAATTTTTCACTATCCTATTCATTCTCCATAGTGTCTATCTTTTGTTGATGAGGCTCTAATCATCACTGAAGGCAGTTTCTTAATCTTTGAGGTATATGCTGGGTGAAGCCGCATGAGCCTTTACCATGGTTTGGGCAGCCGCACCCCACGCTGGGCAGTCTTAGCGCATGATGCAGTGGATCACCTGCCCAGCAGCTGCCAGATGTTCACCCCACAGTGGGGTGGACAGCTGGCTAATATGCCATGTGTCCTTGAAAAAGGCCGGGGATGCAGCGCATTGCAGCCTTACCCAAAGTAGGGTAAGGCTGCCCAATGTGTTGGTGGCTGCCACTGCTTGTGAGACCGGTTCCTGTCTGTCTTGCCATATGGCAAGGTCTGCTGTGGGACTTTGAGCGGCGGGCACTCCCTCCATTCCCACGTGGCCACATCACTGCTGGGAGAAGGATAGTGGGTGGGGGAGGGGGTGTTGGGCGGGGATGGGCAGCCACCTTGGCCCTTCTGTGGTTGTGCTGGGACCTCTGACAATGGCCTGGCCGCCAGGCTTCCGGGGGTGTGTGTGAAGGGAGGGGGCAGACCCTATTCCCTGATCTCCATGGTGGCCCCAAAGTGTGGCAGCAGTAATTGCTGGTCCTAGGCCACACGGGGATCAGGCCCACCCCAGCTTGTGTGGCTGCACTCACAGTGACTCTTACTTAACTATGGCTTCTAATATACTGCTTTATAATATGTCATCTTGTCAACTACTGAGAGTTGTGCTGGATTTTTTTTTTTCTTAAATGGGCATTAAGGTAGTAATCCTAAGTTCTTAAGATGGCAAACTGTATTTGCTCTGTTGAACTGTTACAACTGAAACAAACTGATTTGTGATTCTCCAGATGAGACCATATTTCACTTAACTAGCTGTTCGCAGGAGGGGCGGGGTATAAATATATTAAATAAATAAATAAATAAATAAACTACAGTTAAACTACAGAACAGTTTTTGTGTACATTGTAAAACGTGGACTAGATAGAGAGGTGCAGTTTTGCACAGTTCCCAAGTAGTTAAACTGAACTATAATTGTCAAAACAAAATCTGTTGAGTTTATTTTGGTGATGGATAATCCTTGCAGTTTTGTTTTATTCACTTGGTAACTTGTAAATTTAATTCATATTACAATGGGTTTTGAATTCAAATTCAGGCATTTCAGTCTTGGTCAACGTTTTACTTAAAATACCAACTGTTGTGACTGGCTAGCTTTATGAAGATTAGACTGGGGTTAATAATTACTTAACTCGCATACTAATTGTGGCAGGGAGCAGGCACAAGAGAGCTGATTCTACTTTAAGAGAAGCAGCTAGTGCCAGACCCAGGGAGCTAGTAAGGCTGTAGCCACTGGGGGAAGCTAAACAACAGTGCTTAAACAGAAGATAGGGAATGGGGTATGGAGAGTGTGGAAGGACAAGAGCTGGAACTGGAAGGGCTGGCCATGCTCATTCAGTGTGTATAAGAGAAGGCACAGCCAGAAGAGAGAAGGGGTGAGGCCACATGAGACAGGGAGGAGAGACTGCCCTGCCTTAGATAGCCAGCCTTACCTCTTCCTAGGCAGCTGGGCCACATGATGCAGTGCAGTGTGTGGCCGGCAGTCACCAGAAGTCCCCCCCCCCCCCCCCAATCCCAGGGTGAATGCCTGGCTGCTATGTGATACGTCCTTGGGAAAATTAGAAGGACGCGTTGAGGAGCAGTCCTATCCCAACTGGGGTAAGGCTGCCCAAAGCAGGACTTCCCTGCGTGGAGGGACCGTGCTTGCCCCACCACATGGAGAGTGCCACTGCGGGGTGTCAGCGGCAGGCGCTGTCACCTGCAGCCACATCACAGCCAGGGGTGGGATCTCAATTGGTCTGGGAGGGAGGCTCTGGCCATGGCGGGAGCTTCAAGAGTAGCCCAACTGCCCAGCTTCCTCACAGGAGAGGCGACTGCTCATGTGCCCAGCTCCCCATACTGGCCTTGCAGTGTGGCGGTGATTGCTTACCACAGGGCTGTGTGCGGATCAGGTGTCTACAGCTCATCTTGCTGCACCCATAGTCCGTTCCTGGCTGAGAAGGAGGAAGGTTCTCTGCTTGAGAGCGGCTTTGCTGAGGATCCCTCTCCATGGTGCTGACACTTAGGCTAGGCAGCTTGGGGAAACCTGATGCCTGAAGTTGGATGGACCTGGGGATTAGGAATAGCCTTAGGCACTTTATGTTCTCCAAGGTGCTGAAGGAGGTGATGGTGATGAGTAAAGGCTAATTTGGATAGAGATTGATCCCTTGTGTGGACTGCTAATTCCTTGTTCTAAGATACACAACTATGGACTATGTGAACCATATATATATGGTGGAGGGTTAAAAGACTGTAAATAAACACATGAGTTGATTCCACTAGAGAAAGTGACTATCTGTGGCATAATCCTGAAGGGACTTCCTCTGGGTAGTTGCACCTGTGCACCCTCTTACACTAATTAATTTGTAATGGCCAATTCTGGCTCATATGTTTTGAGATAGAATGGTGAAAGCAAATACCAGGATGTTTCATACTTTAATTTTAGACAGACACATTATGTTTTTCAAATATATGAACATCAATTGGGTAAATTGCATGCTTGTTTTCTCAAGTCAAATGACTGAGTTGATTTAAATAACAAAGAAAACAAAAAGCAACATTTTTCTTCCCAGGCAATGTATTGTACTCCATCCCAGTGAAAACTCTAGATTTTCTTGTTCAGTAGTTGCACTGAACAGTCACCACTCACATTTTGCATCTGGGTTTTGATTCCACTGGTACAGAACACATGGTTTGCTACGACTGTGTGTGCAATTAGGCAATATTACAGGAACTGGTCGCTGGGAGCATATAAGACAGTGTTCCGTTCACAGCGCTGACTGAGTATAGTCTTCTGGGCCTGATTCGAGGTGTTGGTTCTTAACTTTAAAGCCCTATATGACTTGGGCCCAGCCTACTTGAGGGACTACCTCACTCCTTGGGTCCTTGAGCGGCCCCTGCAGTTGGCTGCGGGTGCCCTTCTCGAGATCCCATGGGTTTCCTTGTGGGGTGGGGATGATGGAGAGGGCTGCATTGGTGTCAGCAACGTGGCTGTGGAATTCCCTTCTGGTGAGAGTTCATTTGTCACCGAACCTCCTGTCCTCCTGACATCAGTGCAAGACATGACTGTTCCGCCAGACATTTGGTGATGAGGACGGGTGATGGGTCAGTAGGGATGTGGGGTTGGGATTTCTATGGACCCCAGACTTGGTCTGCATTAATTGCAACTGATTTTGTGTTCTTGTTTTTATTGTATTTATTGTTTTATATGGATTTTAAATGGTCAGCCACCCCAAGTTGCCATGGGCAAGAGGGGGTGGGGTATCAAAGTGTAATAAATAAATAAATCAAAATGATATAACCAGTGAAAAGCTGTTATTTTTTCACTTTTCCTTTTTAGCCATGCTTCACCCTCTTTCATAGCTCTCAGCAAGGCAAATGCTAAATTTAAGAGGGAAGAGAGAGCATTCTGCAGCCCCTACCTTTTTGTTTTGGACAGTGTTTCTTGGTGTTGGGATTTGAGTTGGTTACCTTCCTGGTGGTGTTTGACTCTTGTTTTTGTGTAGCCAGTGTCATTTATGGAAAAACCCTATTCACCCAAGGACATTTGCTAATTCATGACCAAAACTGACTTATACTTATTGACATAACTTGTGAGAAATATGTGCAAAAATTTGAGCATTCTGTGTCAAGAAAATCATGGTGATACCCAGGGGGAAAAAGAAGTCTTTATAGCTCATACAGTATGTGGTCAGCAAATTTCCAGCAGTATACTAAGAGGAAGGTGTGGCCAAGGAATCTGACGATTCCTTTTTTGTTTCCTCCTTTAGCATTGTTTTTCTTAATAAAAAAAAGAGAGAGAGAAAAGCCTCTCCCTAAAGTGTCTAGGTTTTCAAAAATCTGTTCCCTTATCCCAGCTGAGGGAGAGCAGACACTTTTTAGTTCTGCAGACATTCCCATTACCTGTACGCATTCTACATTTTTTCCTCATGGTTTTATCTTTCATTGTAAACTGGTGGTCTTGCCAGATTTCTCTTCTAATCTCAAAGCAAAGAAAGAAGTTGAAGTACAATCTAGACTTCTTTAGACAGTAAGGGTTTTTATTTGATTTGTTCTCAAGAGTTGTTTTTAAGCAGTTTACGTCCCCTTTAAAAAAGCAAAGGAAGGGCTTACCGACTTCCCAGTGCAATTGCCAGATCCATTTTCTTTTTTTGGTATTTGGAAAGAGTTGGTTGCTCACCTTCCTTCTTTACCTGCTTTATGAATTATTGTGTGGAAACTAGTGGAACTGTATTGGAATGAGAGAGGAAGTTACAGTAAGGAAGTCATAAGGTACAAATATTTGTCATTGCCTGCACATCTTATCCAGAAATTTGACCATTACATACTTCTGGATTAGTATTCTCAGTGAAGTAACCCACTAGCTTTTTGTAATCTGTTTAGTCATGAGTTTGCATGGAACCTCAACTATTTTTCATGATTTTCTTTTTCCTGCTAAATTTTGTTGGAACAGGTTCTGGAAATTTTTGTCTTCTCTGGACTGAGGAATCCTGAACAGATTCCCAGCTACAGTGGGATCCACATAGGTCAAACTTGGTTAACTATAGTCAAACTGCTGTCTTTCCCCAGCTCCCCATCTATGTCAATTAACTGTGCTCCATTTTGCAAGGGATGACTTGAACTTGGATTGTAAGCCCCTTGGGGTAGAGACCTGTCTAAGTACTGATTCATTTTATTTATTTATTTAAAGGTATATGCAGCCCTTCCCAAAGACTCAGGGCAGCTTGCAGATAATAAAAACATTAAAATATAACACACACCCCAACCCTACCATAACCCCCAGCAAATACACCCATCCCTATCCCCGCCCACCTGATGCCTTTTCAAATAAAAAGATCTTGCACCGTCTCTGGAAAATGCCCAGGCTCTGGCTCAAATAAACGTCTGGTGGAAGGAAATTCCAAAGCATTGGGACAACAACCAAAAACGCCTCCCTGCGAGCCCTTCTTGTACAAACAAGGCTAACAGAGGTTACCCACAGGGAGGAGCTTCCAGCAGATTGCAGGGGCCGCAATGGGGCATGGAAAGACAGGCGGTCTTTCCGTATGGGACCCTGACTGTTTAGGGCTTTAAAGTTAAAACCAGCACCTTTTGAATTGTACCCAGAAAGCTATAGGGAGCCAGGGCAGACTTCAGAGCACCAGTATAATGTGCTTCCCGGTCCCTTGTTTCCAAAAGGAGGAGAGCTGCCGCATTCTACACCAGCTGCAGCTTTTGAACAGTCATCAAGCGCAGCCCACGTAGAGCACATTGAAATAATCTAGCCTTGAGGTGATGAAAGCTTGGATGACGGTGGCCAGATCAGAGTCAAAAGTAAAAGACTGCAGTCTCCTCACCAGATGGAGTTGGTGAAAAGCGCTTCTCGCCACCACCTGACAATCTAGGCATAGCGGGGGGTTCAGAAGCGCTCCAAGACTGAGAACCTGATTGACCAGAGGGGCCAGATTCCATCAATAAGAGTAGTCCAAGTTCCCTCCAGGTCACAAAGTCGGCCAGTTATCATCACCTCAGTCTTACCTGCATTCAGCTTCAATCTGGATTCAAACTGATTGTACAGTGCCTGCTAGGTACGTTGCTGGCACTATAGAATAATAACTTCCCACTCCAATTTCCTGATATCCCAAAGCTGTTGCCCTGAAAGCCCTATTAAGTGTTAAGAGTTTAAGTGTCAGTTAACATATTGTGTTTAATTCTGCATGCCACAGTTTCATGGTTCAAATCCAGCCCTTGGTCCTTAATGAAAAGTGTCCTTAGTCTGGAGCCAAACAGGCTTAAAATGCTTACTAATTTCTACTGTACAGTGTATTGTTTTCTAGTGTTAATAAAGATTTGTATCAGCTTTTGTTGAATTGTTGCTTATTTTGAACATTGGACAACATACAGCACCAAGGACAGGTCTATTTCTTTAAAGACTACTTTAAGTTGAATTGCCAGTATATTGCATTGTTTTAAATGGACCACTAAATTCAATTTAAACAGAGTCCTCGGTATTCTGCACCAGTTGAACTGGGACCCAGAAAGGGTCTATTTCATTACACCTAATTCCTTTCTGGGTTCTAGATTCCATCTATAGAGATCCTGCTGTGGTATCTAAGTAGACGTTCCATATATATGGGGAAGCGTGTAGAATTCGGTTGTTGTTGTTGTGGAATGTTAGTGACATGATAGATAGGGGTTTCGGCAGAATTTTCATTTGCATAGGAGAGAAGCAATCCCCAGTTAAGAGTATAAGAACTCAAAGTTCATGAGACTAGTTTATCAGCCATACCCATCATCTTACCAGTTCATTTGAAAAGGGCATATTTTTCTTTGAACCAGTTTGTCATCCAGAGATTCCATGCAGACAAGACATCATCACCTGGAGCTTAGACTTTCTTCCTGTTTCTGAACATTTTCTTTTGGTATGCTGAATTTCAACCTCTTGAGATAATAAGAAAAAGAGTTACAAAGGTGACGAGATGCTATCTGTAGTCTCAGAGGTTAAAGGGTAAGGGCGTGGTTAAAACACAATAAAGTTGGCATGTTTCTTAGGAGCATTAGGGTATGTTCTGTTTGTTTTCTACACAACTGCTATTTCAGTACAAACATTCTTTGGGTCATTCCAGAAGTAAATATGTATAAATGGTGAAAATAACCAAGAAAAGCAATGTTCAACAGGAGTATCATCTGTTTTTGTTTGTTTGTTTTACTTGGTGGTCTTGGTGCAGGCTGTCTGTGAAGAAGTTGCTTTATAGTTACTTAGTATGCACATACACCCATATCTGTGTCTGTGTCTGTGTGCGTGTGTATTGTAATGTAATATGAGAGGGGTGTGTGTGTGTGTGTGTATATATATATGATATCTATATATTGGAGAGGGAGCTTTCTGATGAAATAATCGCACAATCTTTTGAAAATGAAAGCTAAGATTATCAAGAGTACCAAAGTACAATTTTTCCAAAGTGACTTAGGAATCTAAGTCTAAATAAAAGCCCAGGAGGCTTTACCTTGTAAGTCTTTATTACCCAAATTGCATGTTGCATATTACTGCTGAAATGCAGCAAGAAGACTTCAGCCATCTTCTTTCCTAGCAGATGAGAATACAGAGACGAAGCCATTCATCATTAGAAACTTAATTTTTATGAGGCTACATTACTGATTTTGAAGGGTGCTTTGCATTTGTTTCAAGCTAAGTACTGCTTTAGACTTTAATATATTATGCATTATTGTAAGTCTGTCAAGAACTTAAGTATTACTAAATGAAGAGGGGTTATCATTTTTATACATAGAGTAAGTAAGATTTATATAGAGGTATTATTTATTTGTAAAACAAGGGCGTAGTCAAAGCCATAGCCCGGATAAGTAAGAAGCCAGATATTTGATGCTCTTATGCAGATGCCCTTATGCAAATGACTGCTGGAAAGAACCTAAGTGTCATACTGGTTCACACAAATGTTCCATTGAGCCCAGCATCTTGTCTCCGATTGTGGCCACTACTCAGTCACTTCGGAAGAAAGAAGTTCAAAATAGAAGGCAAGTATACTGACTTACGGTATTCACGACTGTACAGCCACTTTTCTGGAATATTAATTGGAGATTTAAAAGTGCAATTTTTCTCCGGTGCTAACCATTAGTGTTGATGCATGTCTCATTCACCTCAGCGAGACTCACGTGATTAGCGCTGTTGTAAAGCAGATAGAGGATTGCACCCATCAAGTCAAACCCATGAAAAACTGTTGATACTAAGATGAACATTTTAGATTTTGAAAAATCCATACAAATCCCCTTATGGTAAATACAATCCAAAAAGGTTTACCTCAGTAAATTATAGTTTTAGTTAGTGTATTTAAATACATCTGGTCACTAGTAATGAAACAAATATTTATTATGATTTAAATTATCAGAATAAACAGATACCAGATACTAACAATAATAATTTTATTAAGCTAATGCACTTGGGGCACTGAACAGTACAAACTCTTAAAACCAAAGGGCTAGAGACTTCATTGCATATAGGCCAGTGTTTGTGGCTTGTGAACAGTGAGTGCTCAAGCCAAAATAAAAGGAAATTATTTCCTATAGTAAGCTACGTTTAAATAGTGCCAAACCCTGGTTTACCTGGTCCTCAGAATTGAATCTAGTTTCCTGCCCCAGCAGCCAAACACACATCCATCCTGTGCTCCACAGCGGACAAATCACAACTGCCATGGAATCTTATGTCCCTCCTCGCTGCTGACCTAAATTACATCCCTCTTGTTTTGACCTAATTGAGGCCATTATCTGTCACTGTGGTTTTGGTACACCTCCCAATTGTCCCCCCCCCCTGTTTTTTATTTATTTATTTAAATAGTAACTATTTCTCTTCCATCCCATGACACTAATAATGTGAAAGTTAATAGAGTGAAGTATTGTGTGTATTCATGTATGTGTGAATTTTAAAAAAGATCCAAGTGTCATGAGAATTAGCTGAATCAATCACCATACTTCTTGCCTCCCACCACCTGCCTACACTGAGCTGCTTGGGGATACAAATGCTGAACACATACTTGATTGCCTGCCACTGTCAACTCCAGCTACCTTACAGAGATGGCTGATTAACTCTGCTACTGTAGAAGATTAATTCCTGGCTTCCACCAGGAAAAGTGTTGAGCCTATCCTCTATCTGATCAGAGACATTGAATCCCAGCAGCCTCCCCTCTGTACAATCAGGCAGTTCTTCGACTGGGGTCTGTATTTACACCGCTGGGGTCCTGCACCAGCGCAGATGGCTCAGAAGACTTTCTTCTAGCAGTTTCCAGGCACTCTGATTGGCTCCTCTCCTCTTCGTGCCATTGGCAGGCACTTAATGTCATATAAAAGGGAGGAGGAGAGCGTGCCCTCAGTTCATTGCCAACCACCACAGCAGTAGGCTAAGGGAAGTTTCTTCTCAGGCTCGCACCTCAGAGTCTGAATAGCAGTTGTGGGTGTTTTGTGTTCTTTAAAAATATATATATGGTTAAAAGTTTAGCTTCCTCAGTTGACATACTTCATTAGTTACAGTTCATATAGTTACTTCTTTAGTTAGTAGTATAGTTAGTTATACAGGCAATAGGCAAACTACTTCAGAGTCTGTGGAGTGACAACCCATATCACCCACATGAGCAATACTACCAAACAGCCCCACTTCAGTACTCTGATCAAACATTATGATCACTCCATCCTATCTCAGCACCTGTTACGGCTACTGGAGTCGCATCCACTCCATCACAGCCTCAGACTCCAATTATGCAACTGACTGCATCTCTGCGCTCTCTCTTGGCAGTGGTCAATATGTCACCAATAGTCAGGGACTCACGTTCACTGCGTTTTCCCCATTGGTGGCAATGGGGAAAACAGAGTGAACACGGGTCGCTGCCAGTAGGTGAGCCAGCACCGAGACAGATGCTCCCACAACCAGAAAGTGTGTTGCAAACCACTAATTTGGCGACTCTCCAAAGCAATGCTGCTTTGCAAACTACCACTTCTAATTGGGCTAGCACCCAAGTTACAACAGCTTTATCCCCAGCCATTTCACATTTATTGACTATGTCTGCACCCCATCCCGATTTTGACACCAGAACCATGGGTACCTTCACCTGTGCCTACACCAGCACCGCTACTGGCTCCAACACCTACAGCACCATTTCTGTCAACACGTACGCCTCAACATAAAGGGGATACATCAACGAATCTAGCCATCACACTGTCCATACATTCAAAAATCAAACAACTCTTAGAACAACATCATCACGTGGGAAAACCACCCCATACATCAGCTTCAGTTTCATTTAAGAAAGAAGCCACTATATCTGATTCTACTTCATCTTCTTCACCAAGAGACTCTGATGACTCTGCCTCACCATCATCGGACACCATAGTAGACAGTGTAACTTTTCCTATGAAAGAGGATCACAAGAATTTCCAAGCTTTACTAAAAAATAAATAAATAAATTTAAAAATGGCTGCTGCCCTGTCTCTCAAAACTGTTGCAGTGGAAGAAGAAGAGGATGATCCTCCAAAAGGATGATCGCTAACTCCAAAAGGATGATGAAAGGATCAAGAGTCATCTGGAAGACACTAACCACCACATCTCCTATAGATGCCCAATTTAGCACTTTCTACCCTGTGATCCCCGACGAACATGAAACGTTTACTAACCACTCAGTACCTAATTCCATGATATTTTAAGTCTCTTTGGAAAAACAACAAAACAAAACATCAGACACATCTCCAACTGACAGAGAAGGCAGGAAAATCACGGTCTTCAGCACAAGATCCTTTCCCTCTTCTGCTATTATCCTTAGGGCCTCAAATTATGCAGTGGCTATGTCTACTTATGGGCACTTACTATGGGAAAGGATGACACCACTGATCCAAGCACTTCCTGCTGACTTGAGAAAAACAGAAGCAATCGGAACAAAGGGTCTTTCAACTTGCTACGGTAACACACACTGGATTCTGCACCTAGGTCAACAGCCAATGCCATAGCCATGATAAGGCATAGCTCAGAGCAACTGCTTTGTCCTACCGTGACAGAAATCACATAGAAAATCTTCCCTATGATGAACAGGAACTATTTGCCACAACACCAGATCACATCTTAGAAAAACCCAAAGACAGAAGGAAGCATGCTTACACACTGGGGGTCTCCTACAAAACAAAAAGTTGTTATCCACCTCATACAGGACAAACAAGTTCACCTCTGGATATGGTTATCAATCCAAGAGGTATTTCCACTCCTCCACACTTCAGTTACAGTACAAAAGGCCTTATAAAGAAAAGCAAAGGTCTCGCCAAACTCCAGTATCAGTGTCCAATGCCAGGAAACAAAAGTTTTGGGTTTGATAGTACTGTCCAGAGCTTTGAACCACACAAAACAATTAGTCATCCATTTTCATTTTGAATCTCTCGCCACATCTCCATTTGGAACATCTTGACCACAGACACATGGGTCTTGGAGATAATACGGGAGGAATACACCATACAATTTTTCTCCTTTCCTCCCTACAAATCCCCTTCCCTATCCCTCTTAGGGACCTCACTCACAAGGCATTACTAGCTCAAGAGGTCTCTACATTGATTAGTAAGGGAGCTATTGAAGAAGTATCTCTGGAATACCAAGGAAGGGATTCTACTTCAGATATTTTTAGTAGACAAAAAAGATGATGGTGTCAGACCTATTCTAGATCTGAAGCAACTAAACAAGTTTGTCAGACTTTTAAAATTCTGCATGATCATCCTACCCAAAATACTACCATGCCTGAAGAAAAATATGTGGTTTGCAGCATTGGATTTACAAGATGCCTATTTCCATGTAAACATAAGACCAGCACATAGGAAATACCCGAGATTGTATGTAATGAACACCACTTCCAGTACATGGTATTACCATTTGGTCTTTCATTGGCCCCTAGGGTATTCACAAAGTTCAGGGCACTAGTGGCAGCATACCTTAGAAGAAGGAGCATCTTGGTATTCCCATACTTGGATGGCTGGCTGGCTGGTGTTAGGAAATGTTAGCAAACTATACCACCCAGACAGTCATTCCCTCCATCTAACAACATGGCTGATATCACATTAAGTAATGAAGACATAAACCGCTTACCTGAGGATGTACTCCACATCCTAAGGAATGCCAGAAAACCATTCTTGAAGAAGACATACACAGCAAAATGTAAAAGATTCACAATTTGGGTGGCACAACATCAGATAAAACCTGAGTCATCCTCTATAAATCTGATACTTGTCTTAACTGAAGACACTCAAACTAACACCTTCCTAATGGAAGGTACATCTAGCAGCATTATTAGCACATCATCCACCTGTTGTAGGAAAGACATTATTTTTGCAATCTATTCTTTAAAAAAAGGTACTTGAAAGGACTTTTTAACATGCATCCCCCCAATTGAACAGTGATGTCCATCTTGGGAGCCACCATTCTTCATTGCATCTGCTGTCTTCAGAACTTTCAGGAACCCATTGACATTAACACTGATCTTTGCCTGCTATTAGTTTACCAGTGTCCTGTTACTGATTTTAATCACTCCTCCTAATAGCTATTTTATACATTAAGAGTCTTTGTTATTATTTAGTAACTGTACCTGCTCTGTTTTATTACCATTGATTGACACTAATTGCTATTATTTTACTGTTCTTGCTATCTACCAGTTCTACTTTATTGATCCGATTTGTAATTTATTTATTTTATAAGTATTTTTTCCACTTTCTGGCTGTCATTTATCTTCTCTTTATTGAGTCTAGCTGACATTTTTTCACTATTTGAATTGTATATGACCTTTTTATCATGCTCCCCTATCTTGCTTCAGGCAGAGGGATAAGCATACCAGCTAGATGGAAGTAAAATAAATCAATGATATATAATCCTATAGGTAACAAGGTAGTTCTAGCCCAGTCTTGCTGTACCTCATCTAGCCACATAGAGATAAGAACTACCTGTACCTTTCTTCACTGGAATTTTACACTGGACTATTTAACTTAATTTAAAAAAAAATTAAAAAAAAGAAAGAAAAGGAGAGAGAGAGAAAAACAATTTTTTTGGGTTGGTAGACATGGCCTCTAAACTTCATTTTCTGTTTCAGCGCCTCTCTAGCCCTAGCTGTTCCCATAATGCTGAAATTAAAATCCTCTTTCCCTCTTGTTGCTCTGTCCATGTCAGCCTGCTTACCATCCTCTCTCAATCTTTTCCCTGCTTTATTCTCCTTAGTAAAACTCTGCCTTCTTTAAGTCTCTGTTTAGATATTCTCTACCTATATAGTAATAATTATATATAATGATAATAATATTATAGCACCTCCCCTGCCATATTGCACTTGAAGTGCTGTACAATCATAAAATACAATAATAAAACCTAGTCCATTTAAAACAATTTAAAGGGGAAGGTAAAGAGAGAGGACATCATATATTAAGGGGAAACCAGCAGTGGATCCTAAAAGCACCTAGAAAACAAATATGTTTTTTAAAGGTGAGGAGAGAGGAACTGAAACAAACATCTGGGGGGAGTGAGTTCCACACTGAAAAGGGCTCACCACAGCAAGGGGCCAATCGAGCACTTCGCTCCTCTTCCATTCCCTCCCTCACCCTCCCATGCCTCCCCTGCTCCCCCAACCGCCATCGTCCTTTCTCCTTCGCTGCCCCGCATGCCTGGAACTCCCTCCCTGCCCACATCCGCCTTCCCCTTCCCTTCGTACCTTCAAGTCCCTCCTCAAAACCCACCTCTTCCGCTCTGCCCTTCCTAACTCCTGCTAATCATCCCCACCCAGATTATCCCCCACCTGTTATCTGCAAACTCCCAATTTACTGTAACCAAGCCAAGGACGTGTACCTGAGTTCCGGCATCCTCATGAACGTTGCATCCCTTGCCTCTCCCTCTGTTCCCCCTTCCCTGTCTCCCCTCCCCCTGTCTTTAGATTGTAATCTCTCGGGCAGGGACCATGTCTATCTTATTCTTTGTAACGCGCCAGGTACATTGCTGCCGCTATATAAATGCTTATAATAATAATAATAATAATCTTTCTTCTTCTTGCAACTAGGTACCATCTTCTACATCCTTTGTATTTTCTTATTGATCAATCTGCCTTTAATTAACATTTTCCACTATCAGTTTCCCCCCCCATTCAATACATGATCTCACTGTCAATTAAACTCCTCAGGATCACCCAGCTAACTTTCATATATTAAGCGTGGTACTGCATACTTAAAAATGTGCACACAAAAAAATGACATTTGCATGTTTATACCTTTTTGTCTTGTTCTCTATGTAAGAGTACATTATTGTTCCCTTTCTTTAAAGGGAAGACACTCGTATCTCTCTCTTTCATCTGGTCCAGTTTCTGCAGTCTTGGAGCTTACCCAGTGCCTGGCTGCTGTTGGAGACTGAATGAAGGCGCACTGATTGAAGCTAAATCCAGACAAGACTAAGATGATGAAGATTGGTTGGCCATGTGACCTGGGGGACATAGGAATCCCTGTTATTGATAGGGTCTGGCCTTCCTTGGTCACTCAGGTTCTCAAACTTGAGGTGCTCTTGGATCCACTACTGAGCCTGGATTGCCAGGTTGCAGCAGTGGACAGAAGTGCTTTTCACTGACTTCATCTAGTGAGAAGGCTACAACCATTTTTTATCAAAGACCTGGCCACCATTGTCCATGCCTTCATAACCTTGAGGCTAGACTACTGTAATGCACCTGTGTGGGGCTGCCCTTGATGACCAGAAACTGCAGTTGGTACAGAACGCACCAGCTTGCCTTCTGTTGGGAATGGGTTGTTGGGAGCACATTATACTAGAGCTCCAGAGTCTGCACTGGCTGTGAATAGCTTTCTGGGCACAATTCAAGGTGCTAGTTTTGACGTATAAAGTCCTAAATGGCTTGGGCCCCAGGTATCTGAAAGAGTCTCTTCCCTTATGTTCTGTCATGGCCTTTGAGGTCAGCCGGGAGCAACCTCTTGCAAGTACCAACTGCCTGTGAAGTTTTTACAACAAGGGCAAACAGAGAGGTGTTCTTGGTGGGTGCCCTTCAATCATGGAACTCTGTCCCGTTGGGGGTCCGCCGAAGTCCAAGCCTGCTCTACTTCCGAAAGCGATGTAAGACTTTTGTGTTTGACAAGGCGTTTGTCAGGCCAGAGGTAGGGTTGGGTGGGATTGGATGGAGGGGTTAGGGAGAGGGTTGGTTGGTTGGTGGGTGGGTGTGGTTAGTTGCTTTTATATGTGCTTATGTGCTTTTGTAAGCCACCCTGAGCTTTATTGGAAAGAGCCAGGTAAAAATAGTAAAAATAAATAAGTCAAATTAGTACAAGCGCTTGAGCGTCACATACAAGTTGGGGACTGGGTGCTTTAGGGATGTACTAAAAAATAAAATAAAATGAGCACTCAGGTCATAGATTTGTGCCATGGATCTATCTGTGCCCTATCCATGTGTGCATGCCCTCATCTAGGTATGTGTAATCATTTTTTTTTTTCATATTGCCCATGCCAAATGATGCTCAGACTGCTTAGCATAAAAATACAATAAAACAATGTAAAATGCATTTAAAATCCATTTAAAAACCAATTTAAAAGGCGAAGTTAAGGAGGGATGAAAAACACATTAAGGGCGGTTAAACTTGTGGCATAATACTTTCACCTCTGGCTTATTGTGAGCCTCCTTCCCACAAAATATGCAATGATTTTGAGGGCACAGATTTTTTCTCATTCATTACATAGTTGCACTCCACAGACCATACAGTCAGGGTTAAACAAATAATAAAATAATCAACTGTGAACTCCAGGAAGGACTAAAATATCTGAAAGTAAAGTGTACACAAACTATAAATTATTCTTACTACATAATTTAGCCTATGAAAACTGATTGCAGTCTCCGATTTTTGTTTTTCTTGGCTTCCTTTTCACTACTGTAACTTCAGAGTTGCTTTTATGCTGTATTTTTGTTTTGATTGGAAGTGGAAAAACAAGGGGAAATTTTAATGAATGTGAGGGACTCCATTTCATCCAGGCCCCATTGAAGCTTTCTCGTATTGCTTTTCCAGTGGCTTGGAATTCTAACCTAAAACATCCTTGCTATTGTAGTATGCTACTTCAACATGATTAGGAGTGAGTCTAAATTGTATGGTGGTGGTTTTGATACTGCAGTCTAACCAGCTTGCCCTCTACTAAGTGGAGCCTGGATCTCCTGTCTCTCATTTGGTTCTTCTGGAAATAAGGCAGAGAGTTTGAATAATCATAATCCCCGTTTGGAGAAGATTTAATCACTGGCACAAAGTTAACAAGGTACTTCATGATATTCCTGGTCTCTTGCAGCACTGGGAACAATCAACAGTCTTTATGCACTGCCTTTTGCCTTGGGCAAGTCCCTCCATGCCTTCCGGCATGAATGGTCTTCTCAAGACTGGTCTTGCAGTCCTAATCAGACTAATCCTAAACCTAACCTTTGCACGCCTCTCGGAGAGCGAGAGCCTCTGGCACTCTCTAAAACAGACAAATCATTTAACCTCTCTCCATTCCCTTGTGAGTTAGTAGCATTTTATGTGTGTGGTCAGCTGACTTCTTCCAGCTGCAGCTGTCCATAGGCAGCTTCCTTTCATTCCACTTAATTGTGTGGTTGATTGGCCTGGAATAAAGGAATTAAGTTTGTTAACCACCTAAAGCCAGTTCACCTTGTTACAGTAAGGGTTTAATTATATGCATATTGTAATTTTAAATAGAAAATTTGTTAATGGTGTTACTAAAACAACTCTTCTGCAGCACAGATGTAAGAATTTTTGGTTCAGTACGCCGTCTCCAGAATTGCACAAGATGAAAGGCCTTCAACATGTTCAGGGTAGTCAGAAAACTTGGAACTGTATGTAAGAGCCTAAATTAAGTTCATTTGAGGACTCGAGGCTTGCTCGATAGTAGAAGAGATGCTAGGTATTGTTGTCCTTTGTCTGTTTAAAAATAGCCCAAATGAATCTATTTCCAGAAGCTTGGAACGTTGGTTATATCCAAGAGCTATTAAGCAGTATTTTCTTTCACCACTTTGGTCATAGAGTTTGAAACACTTTTAACAAACAAATTGGAGTAGAGTTAATAAATACATTGCAGTGCATAATCTTTGACATACAGAGCACATTACACTGGTGCTCCATAATCTGCACTGGCTACCAGTAGCTTTCTGGGCTCCATGGTTTTGACTTATTAAACCCTAAACAGCCTGGCCCCTGCATATCTGAAAGACTGCCTCCTCCCTTTTGTCTCATCGCAGCCCCTGAGGTCAACCAGGAGTGCCCGTTTGCATGTATGATCTCCCCCATCACATTTGTAAAGCAAGATTGTGTAGAGAAGGGTTCTTGGTAGCTGCTGCACAATTATGGAACTCCGTTCCCCTGGAGGTTTGTCTAAGCCCAAGGCAGGAGCCCTAAACCTTCAGGAGGCAATGTAAGACTTTTTTATTTGCCGAAGCATTTGGCAGGTAGAGGTAGGGTTTGGGGGCATTTGGGGATAGATCATTTTAATTTATTTTATTAATATACGTTGCTATTTATTTGCTTTTTAAAAACTGCCCTGAGCCCTTGGCATAGGGTGGGATAAAAAGTCTGGGTGCAAATCCATGCTATGCCTGTAATATCATAGGATTTTTTTTATTAGTCCAGCATTTATATGAATGGCTGTATCTTGTGTAATGTGTTAAAGTGCTTGATAAAATCATTTATAGCATGCGGCTTATGAAGTTGTTTTTCTTTGAATCAGCAAATAAACTTTTTCATGCAGCTGACAGTTTTTTTCCTTACTTGCCCATATTATAATTCTGTATAATACTTAATTTCCAATTGTTGTTGTTTTTGCTAACAGAAATTATATCATGCAATACAGAAGGTAGAGGTTCAGCTCAGCAGATACTTTGCTATTTATAATTTGCTCTTGAAAAGCAGGACCACACTGGGAAGGTATTGTCAAATAGTAAACACGTTACTTCTCTGGTGTAAATGGTAGTTAAGTTTCTGATGTGTGTTTTCAAGATTCGACGTAGTCAGTCAAATTTCCTTTTTGTTTGGCATGACAGTAGTCAGTAAACATAAGCACTGTGTAAAGCTGCTTTTCTCTTTAGATTTGTAATAGGACAACTTGTAATAATGTCCCTGCCAGGTGTTTCCTGTTTCTGTGTTAGAAGTAATTTGATTTCAGTTAATTTAGGTGGTTCATTCCTCCAGCTACGCTCCGATACCAAACTAATTACATTGGGTTTTTTTATTATGTGGTAGGAAATGCTTGGGAAATCTGATTCTTTAGAATTAGATAGCCAGTGCGACCAAGGTGCTACTGCATTGAGTGAACCAATCATTTAGACCAAATTAGAAACCAAAAAAGTGTATAAGACCAGAGGTTTTCAAACCCCTGTAATATCGTGGTCTGACTTAGTAGGGAATTTTAATAGGTTTTTATTTGTGTATTTTACATATAATATATTAAAAATGGTTTGTAACTCATCCTGAGCCCTTGGGATAGCACGAGATAAAAATGTGAATAAATAATGATCTCATGACCACCACTCTTCCCAGTCCCATGAACCACTTTACTTCTTTCTTGCAACCAAAAAAACCTATCGCAAGTAAAGCAATTTCCTAAAGGAAAAGTAATATAAAGAAAATTGTTAAAGTTGTCAGTGGACAGCCTTGCATTAACTTCAGTGGACTGTGGATAAGTCCCTATCTGATCAGTCTGCTCTTGGGTTACTTGTAGGATGAGTATCAAAGCATCTCCATGGGGCCTTAGAACATCTTAAGAACATCTGAAGCATGATGTCTTTGCATCCATCATGTATGAGGACATTGTATGTACTAATTTTGTGTATATATTTGGAAAATAGTCTTTTTAAAGAACTTTATCAGGATTTTACCTTTTAGATTATTTTCCTTATATTAGGGAAACGTGATTTCCTTCCCAATACTAAAAAGTTTGTGACTTTCAATAAATAGTTAACTAAAGAGTCTAGGTCAGAAATTCTTACCCTGGAATCACCGTGTCATAAACACAGCATCAGGTTCACAGTTCATCTATTTTTTCTGTATTTGTAAATTGGATTGTAATCAGCTAGATATGACAAAGGTCTGAATTGATAGGTTGGTATGAAAAGGTTGAGTCATTGACTTAGGACACATAGACAAGCTCAGCCATCAGAGGAAATAAAGTATAATTTAGTTTCTAGTGGCTGTATTCTACAGATATTGAATAAACAGTACTGGATGGGCATATTGAAATTGTTTGTTCTTTGGATCAATTCAGTGATAACTCAGACAAATGGGGTCATGAAAGCTGATTTATTATATACAAAACATAAAAGTAAATAAAAACAGTAAAAGCAAGCTCTCTCACATCCCTTTGTGCAAGCTGGAAACTCCATTCACCGGCTGCGAGATGATCCTCAGGTGGGCCCCAGGTTCTGCTGTGCCCACTCAAGAACGTCTGTCAAACGGCCAGCAGTGAAGTTTGTCTGTGCTTGCAGCTGCCGCGATGGGACCTCAGTCACTGTACTTTATAGTATTCTGGTGTTACACACTCACTCTACCAATCATGTGCATCATGTGTGACCAATTATGTAATCCACCATGCAACCCACTGCGCATGTACTAGATTCACGAGCTGCAGCTGGCCTGGGTCATTCCTAGCTCCGCAATTAAACTCACTACTGATAAGGGCTTCTCACACATTCCAGTTCTTAACTAGCCTTGACATTCTTAAGCAACAACTTATACAATACAAGAAAGTTGCCAAAGAGGCTTACATAAGATACATTCATTCCATGAAATAAGTTGCCAGTTCTCAATTTGTTTTTACACACGTCAATCAAAATGAATTCTATAACATATACAGGCCAAAATAAGATGTATAAATGCCCACTAATCTGGCTCCACCAGTGCACAAAAGTCTTCTCGCAATCTTTTCACTACAATGGGTAGGACAAGGAAAAGCATATATAGTTATTTTAATCAGGGAGTCAGATTGTGAAGCTTGTACAGGCAAATGACAATTAATGTTTGAAATGACATTTGGTTTTGTACATTAAATTTTGTTTAGCCCTGGAGAGAGTGGGTTTAAAATATAAAGGGTACAGGAATGAGTGTGGTATTTTTCTGGAGCTGCAATAGTGCTTTAGTTTTGTTTGAGCATATCAAAGCACTGTTATGCAACAGTATATTAAAAATGTTTCAAAAGAAACAACAGTCTCTTCAATCTAGTGTTCCTTTCTTCAATTTATATTGGTATGAAAATGGAACAAATATGTATTTCTGCCAGTTTAGCTATATCTTATCAGATATTTTGCATCCTCATTCTGTCTTTCTGTAGAAAGTAAGATCCCCATTAGTTACATTCATGTGTGTGCTTATAATAGCTGCTATGACAGTTGAGTAGTTGAACTGAAGACGGTTTGATATAGCTTTGAATATTCCCACAGCATTGTTAAAAAATGGAACAGTCGTAAGTATTATGCTCCATGTTATAAAATTCAAAAGTAAAATGACATTGTATGTTCTTCTGCTCAAAGGAAAATATCATCACTATTTCTGTTGTATCTAGAAATACTGTTCACTGATATCAGTAACTGTCAAGTAGCTTCAGGTTTTAAATAGATTTTAAAAATGAGTACAAATGTTTTTCCTTTTTAAGGCAGTGAAAATGACATGTCAAATAGCAGTCAAGGTTTCCTTTTACAACAGAAAAAACCCTTACAACCCCTTTTTACAGCGGGCATTGGGATAAATTTATCTAGTCTCTTAATTATTTCTCAGATTATAGTGTGCATGGAGGACGCATGCATTAGTGGAAAAGCTTGGGGTTTTAAGCATTTATTTATTTATTTATTTATTTATTTCACATTTATATCCTGCCCTTCCCTGAAGACTCAGAGTGGTTTACTCTCCCCCAGTCCATCCTTCCCCCTCCAAAATGCAGTCCCCACTGCCAAAAACCTGATGGAACAAAATGGTCTTGCGTTGCCACCAGAAGACCACCAGGCCTAGGCACAGGAGGACCTTCTGGGAGAGGGAGTTCCATAGCAAAGGTGTGACAGCTGAGAACGCCCTACTCATAGTAATAGTCGAGACCTGGTGAAAATCCAGTGTCCAGCAAGGTACCCCCAGCTGATTGCAGAGGCTGCAACGGGACATGGGGAGCCAGGTGATCCTTCAGATAGGGGGGCCTAGGCTGTTTAGGACTTTAAAGGTCATCACCATCACTTTGAATTAGGCCTGGAAGACTATCGGCAGCCAGTGCAGCAAACGGAGCACAGGTGTTATGTGCTTGCGGCGATGTGTCCCTGTAAGGAGGCAAGCTACCACATTCTGTGTGTTTGGTGCTGGGGGGATTGGGGCTCCTGGTGATTGAAGGAAGCTGCTGCCACTCTACTTGTCCCTCCCCTTCTCCAGGTAACCGCTCCAAGGGCGGGGCCTTGTGGGCGACACCTAAAGGGTGTCGGCCGCTGGCTGGGGCCATTAGCTGGGCCGGGGCGCCCGGGTCCCCCCCTGCTGGATTGGACATGGCCACAGATCGCACGCTTGGTGGACCCATTCCCCGTCGCCATTGGGCGGTGACGGAAGCCTGGAAGGACTCTAATTTGCCTGCTCGCTTCTTTCCTGCGGTGCTGCACTGTCTCCACCTGGTGCCGGCGAGGAGGGGGTCTGTGTATTGGAGAGGTGCAATTTGGGGGGTTTGGGTGTGGTGTGGGGGTTGTTGACCTCCCTCTGGTGGCAGGAGAGGGAGGTCAGGGGGTGGTGTGGAGGGGAAGGAGGGTTGCCCACCGGTGGCAGAGGCGGGTAGAGGTGTTTAGGGGGGTGGGGTCCCTCTCGCCGGCCTAGTGGGGCAGCCTATGGAGGGTGGGTGTCTAATGGGGTTCTCTGAGGAGGGGAGGGGTTCCGCAGCTATCAGCGTTGTTACGGGTCGGGGGAGATATGGTCCAAAGGGGAGGTGCGTTCCATCAATGAGGAGGGAGCGGTGCCTTGTGCCCATTACCCTCTCGACCCCCCACGCAGGTAGGTTGTGGGTTGAGGCCCAGGAGACCCCAGGCCTTGGTTTGGTGCTGCAGAACGCAAGGTCGGTTGTCAATAAGTCATCTACCATCTGGGAGTTAATCCTAGAGTGGGACGCCGACCTCGTGTGTATTACAGAGACCTGGCTGGACAATGAATCGGGCCCTATCCTGGCCGATTTTGTTCCGGCTGGGTTCTCTGTGCAGTTCTCTGTGCAGCATCAGCCTCGGCTGGAGGGACGGGGGGGCGGTGTAGCCATGTGTTGTCTTTTAGGAGATATCCGGTGCAGGCTCCACCAGGTGTTGAGTGTGTCCATCTTGTGTTGGATTTGGCCGGGGGCAGATTAGGGGTGTTGCTGGTGTACCGTGCACCCAACTGCCCGGCGGCATCCCTACATGGTCTTGCTGATTTGGTGTCAGATGTGATCCTCCGGACCCCTAGATTGGTGGTCCTGGGGGACTTTAATATCCACACTGACACCGATCTTGGAGGAGCGAGGCATGAGTTCATGGCCTCCATGACAACCATGGGCCTGTCCCAAATCATCTGTGGCCCCACACATGAGGAGGGACATACACTGGATTTGGTTTTCTGCACCGGCCTTGAGGTGGGGGGTCAGTTAGTAGGAGTTAAGGCTGTAGAGCCTTTGTCATGGTCTGACCATTACCTCCTTAAGACGTGCATCCTGGCGCACGATAGCCCCCGGCAGGGTGCAGGACCTATTAGATCGGTCCGCCCCCGGAGACTTATGGAACCGGATCGGTTCCGGAATGCTCTGGGGGAGTTTCCCCTGGACCTTGACACCCGCTCTGTCGATGATCTCGTAGCCTTCTGGAACACCTTGTTGGCCGAGACCATAGACAGGGTGGCTCCCAGGCGTCCGCTGCCCTCTCGAGTCTCCCGCAGGTCTCCTTGGTTTACTGAGGGTCTGCGGTGTTTGAAGCGGGAGAGCAGGCGGTTAGAGCGACGGTGGCGCCGGACTCGCGACCAGTATGATCGATCGCAGCATAAGAGCAGTTTAAAGGCTTATGCTGTGGCGGTGCAGGCAGCAAAGAAGCAGTTCTTTGCTGCTCTTATTGCATCTGCAAAGTCACGTCCAGCGGAGCTTTTCCGGGTGGTGAAAGGCTTGGTCAGTCCTGCCTGTCTCCGCCTGGACCTGGAGCAATCCAGTGACCGCTGTGACCAGTTTATCGAGTACTTTGTAGATAAGATCGCTCGCATCCGCCACGATTTCGGCACCACAGTTATTGCAGAGGATCATCTTGGGGCTATGGATGCCCCGTCCTGTCCTGTTTTGTGGGATCGGTTTCAGATGGTGTCGCCTGCCGATGTGGATTCCTTGTTGGGATCTGTTCGTGCCACTACTTGTGAGCAAGATCCATGCCCGTCCTGGCTGGTGAAAGCCAGCCAGGAGACGTTACGGCCGTTGTTGGCTGGGGTGGTTGGTGCCTCCCTTCGGGAGGGCAGGGTGCCTGACTGCCTAAAAGAGGCTGTGGTTAGACCCCTGCTCAAGAAACCATCTCTTGACGCTGATGCTCCTGCCAGTTATCGGCCGGTCTCTAATCTTCCCTTTTTAGGGAAGATTATTGAACGGGCTGTGGCACGACAGCTCCAGGAGCATCTGGACCACATCGGTTTCCTTGATCCCTCCCAGTCTGGGTTTCGGCCTGGGTATGGTACGGAGACGGCATTGGTGGCCTTGGTTGACGATCTCCGTCTGGCGTTGGACCAGGGTCGTCAGACCTTACTGGTCCTGCTAGACCTTTCGGCTGCATTCGACACAGTCGATCATGAGGTGTTGGTGACTCGCCTGCGGGACCGTGCTGGAATTGGCGGAACGGTCTTGGACTGGTTTCGTTCATTCCTGGCCGGGAGAACTCACCGGGTGGTCTTGGGGGAGTGTACGTCTTCCCCCCGGGACCTCACGTGTGGAGTCCCGCAGGGTGCCATTCTGTCCCCCCTCTTGTTTAACATCTATATGCAGCCGTTAGGGGAGATCGTGAGGGGGTTTCAGGGCATGCAGTGTCATCAGTATGCTGATGACACTCAGCTCTACCTCTCCTTTTCCACCGACCCAGGCCATGCAGTCTCCTTATTTTCCCAGTGCCTGTCAGCTGTGGGGGCTTGGATGAGGTTGAGCCATCTGCAACTGAATCCTGACAAGACGGAGGTGATGTTGGTGGGCGAGGGCTTGGGGAGCCTGGGGGTGGTTGAATCTCCTCTTGTTGGGGGGGTTCGCCCCCCCATGGTGTCTCAAGTGCGGAGTCTGGGTGTGCTCCTTGATTCGCGGCTCAGCTTGGAATCTCAGGTTGTGGCCGTGGCGGGGAGTGCGTTTCGGCAGTTACATCTTGTCCGGCGGCTTCGGCCGTATCTCTCAGACTCCGACCTCGCCACTGTCATCCATGCCTTCATCACCTCGAGGCTGGATTACTGCAACGCGCTCTACGTGGGGCTGCCCGAGAAGCTGGTCCGGAGGCTGCAGCTGGTGCAGAATGCCGCGGCCCGTCTCCTTACGGGGGCGGGTCGCAGGGAGCACATGACACCAGTGCTCTGGTCTCTGCACTGGCTGCCTATAAAGCACCGGGCCAGGTTCAAGGTGCTGGTTTTAACCTTTAAAGCCCTTCACGGCCTGGGCCCTGCTTATCTGCGGGACCGCCTCACTCCCCACGTGCCCGTGCGACCCTTGAGATCGTTCGTGGGAGCCTTTTTGGAGGTTCTCCGGGCAAGGCGGGTGGCCACCGATGTTAGATCTTTTTCGGTGGCCGCCCCTGTGCTGTGGAATTCGCTCACGCAGGAGGCTCAGCTGGCTCGCACTCTCTTGCTGTTTCGGCGTATATGTAAGACCTGGCTGTTCCGTCAGGCTTTTGGCGAGGGGGAGGGGAGAGATGGGGATGGGGGCTTTCCCCCACATACTGTATTTTAAACTGTTTAAAATTTTTATATTATTTTAATGAATGTTGTTCACCGCCCCGGGCTGCCCTAAAAGGGCAGGAGGGGCGGGATATAAATTTTAAATAAATAAATAAATAATTCTTCACCAGCTGCAGCCTCCAAACCATCACCAGGGGCAGCCCCATGTAGAGCACATTGCAGTAGTCTAGCCTTGAGGTGAAGAAAGCATGGATGACAGTGGTCAGATCTGAGTCAGAAAGAAAAGGCATCAGCCTCCTCACCAGATAGAGTTGGTGAAAAGCGCTCCTGGCCACCGCCACGACCTGACAATCCAGGTGCAGCAAGGATCCAGAAGCACTCTGAGGTTGCAAACCAGAGGGGGCCAGACTCCAATAACAAGAGGAGCCTCAATCCCTTCCAGGGCATAAGACCGGCCAACCATCATTACCTCAGTCTTGTCAGGATTCAGCTTCAGTTGATTCGCCCTCATCCAGTCCCCCACCGCAGCCAAGCAACGGGTAAGCACTGAGACTGCTGGACCTGGGTTGGATGAAAAGGAGAGGTAGAGCTGGATGTCATCAGCATACTGATGCCACCGCACCCCAAACCTCTGAATGACCTCGCCCAGCAGCTGTATATACATGTTGAACAAGAGGGGGGCAGAATGGAACCCTGAGGGATCCCATAACGGAGATCCTGAGATGATGAGCAGTCACCCAACACTACCTGCTGAAACTCCTGGCCAAGAAAGAGCAGAACCACTTGAGCAGTTCCACCCACTCCATCCAGGTCTTGAAGGTGGTGTTGCAGTTGCCCAGATTCATTGTTTTGCCGGACTTCTTTATCCTCACCAAGGCCGGCCTCTATGGAGCCAAGCAGGAGTTCATGGCAACCATGGGCCTATCCCTGGTAGTAGTGGGCCCAACACATGAGAGGGGACACACGCTGGATTTGATCTTCTGCACTGACCTGGAATCAGGGGGTCCTGTGTTTGGGGATGTGGTGGGGACACCCTTGCCATGGTTGAACCATTGGGTCTTGGGGCAACTATGCCCTGTTGGGATGCTGGATCTATTAGATTGATCCACCCTCTGAGACTCATGGATTCAGTTGGCTTCCAGAACTCTCTGGGGGAGTTGCTCGCACACCTCGACGAGCGCTCTGTCGATGACCTCATCGCATTATGGAATAACATCTTGACTGAGACCATCGACATGATGACTCCCAGACATCCGCTCTCACTGTTTCTCCAGCACAGGTCCCCGTGGTACATGGAGGGCCTGAGGCGACAGAAGAGGAAGGGTAGGTGGTTAGAGTACAGGTAGCGCTGGACTCAAGCTGACTCCGACCAATTGCAGCATAGATAGTTTTTGAAAGACTACGCCATGGCTGCGATGGCAGCGAAGAAGGCTTTCTTCACTGCCATCGTAGCATCTGCGAAGTCATGTCCAGTGGAGCTTTTCTGGGTGGTGAGGGGTTTGGTCATTCCAGCCGGTCTCCGTCAGGAACTGGAGATGTCTGGGGCCCACTGTGACATTTTATTGATTAACATGCCATTAACCAGCTGAACAGAGTGGAGCAGCACATAGCTGGAGGGAACGAGGATACCTTGTGTCATCACATCAACCACATTGCTAGCCAAAACACCCATCATCAGTGATCGTTTAATAAGCATCGGTGAACTTCGTTAAATGAACTTTTTGTGTTATCAGTGAGGCCTTTAAAAATATTTCCTGTGTCACTGTTTTTTCCTCTGGTCCGTCCAGCTCGCCCTCCAGCACTGGCATACTTTTGCTCCTTAGCTGTCCCCTATGGTTTTTCCCGTCAGGAGACCTTTTTCTTTGCGTTCTCTATTGGCATTAGAAGATTAGCTGGCTGCAGGGCTTTTATTGTCATTCGAAGACTAGCTGGTTGCAGGCCTTAACCTCTGCATTTTCCTATTGGCACTCTCAGGTTAGCCAGGTTTGGGAATGGCAATAGGAAATGCAGAGGCACAGGTGTGCAACCAGCGACTATGCCCCCCCTCATGTGCAAGTGCATGGCCAGAGGCCTCCCCACCCTTGTTTTTGGTGCACCTGCCACTTCCCACTTCCATTCCAGCCCCCAAGCTCCAAAGTGGCTTATTGCAGACCCCCTTCTCCAAACTTTCGTATTTTCCCAGCAGAAGCACGGAAACCATGGATTATGAAAAATTAAGAACTTTATTTATAAAAAATTAAAACTGTTTTTCTTCCACCTGATCCTTTTGGGGAGACCATCTCCTGGGTGCTCTCATTTGGGTGGCGGGACTGGCAGGGGGACATTTTCTTGAGCCTCCTTTTGTGGATTTGGCTATGGGAGGTGTGCAGGAATGATTGGGGGTGGAGGGTGGTCAGGGAGGCGTGCCAGGCTCAGGAACGTTTCCATGGCATGAGCGCAGTGCAGAGAGGGCTCGGGTGCTTTTCCTGGTGTTGGAAGGGGGTGGGTGTAGATTGCTGAGGGAACCAGGGCACGGGTTCAGGTTCAAAGTAGGAGTGTGTGCATTGCTAATGGGGGTTAGGAAATGGCTCTTGCCCCTGAGCAACAACGCTTATGGCCATGGCAGCAACATGCTCTAGCAGGAAGCTCTGGAGCTGAATGGAATGGGACAGGCTGCTTTGCATCTGTGCCCACATCTCACTCATCACATTGCTCGTCTTTTTGTTCATGCTGTCCAACTGCTCAAACTGCTGCTGCAGGTATGCCCAGTCCTTGTCCTCCCACTGGTGATCCAAGCGAGCCTCAGCAGCAAAGGCCTTGCGTTCTGAAGTGTTCTGCTGCACCAGCTGCCTATTCTCTGGCCATGCCTTTAATAGTATCATGGATCTCATCTGCCTGCTTGTATGGTCTCCAAGCAGCTCCCTTTCCAAATCCTCCCTGCACCACCAGTTTTGGACCCAGAGGTCCTAGTTCCATTGGGCGCTTGCAAAGGGGGTTCCTCCACGGCTGTTGTGCTGGCAGATGTGTAGCAAGACAACAAGGAAAGTCAATTGTTCAGACTGCCCCATCCACCTTCTCGACCCAATGTTTCAGGCTCCTGTTGGCCCAATTTTCAGCACTTTGGGCAATTTCCAGTCACCCAAAGGGAAGCAGGAATGAATACCCAGCCTATGCGGCTGCTGGGGCAATTGCTGTGTCGGGATACCAGTGCCACGCAGTTCTCCTGCGATCGTTCTAGAGGAGTGGAGAACATACAGAAATCAACCACCGCCGTTCACGTCCTCCCACCCCCCCTCCACCCCCAGCCATCATTTGGGCTTCTACCTCACCCACTTCCCTTGCCTGTCAGTCCTGTCCTGTGGCGTTGTGTCCTAAGGAATTTCTTGCTGCTCCCCTGAGTTCTCCTGGCCACCCTCAACACAGTAAACAATTAAAAACATAATTACATAATAAATGGAAGATGAAATGGGGCTAAAAGTGGTCACTCCTTGGAACACTCGAGGCTCTTCGTCCACAATTCTATGGAGTTGGCAGACCTGTATGTGTGGAGGTGCAGCGTACAACCTAATTTATGGGACACTGATATATGGGTGCACGTTAGCCTGCATGGCTGGCTCTGTATGCTCTGGGGCCCCACCAGGAGTGGGGCCTGTGTGTCCAGTAGGTGGTGGTGGCCACATGGCCAGTAGTGGTGAATATCTAATAAACGGGCACGTAGACACCTACCTGGTGTGGACTACCATCTTGTTAACACCCTTAGCTGAGGAAGCAAGTGACACTCTTCGTTCTAGCTGCCATTTCTGTTGTTGTTGCTATGGGTGATTTCAGAAGTGACGTGGTGAATGTCCATCACAGTTAACCTCAGTCAAATGCGGGGGGGTGGGGTGAAAGCACGGTGCATGTCTGTTTGCTCGCATCCAGATGTTCACCACAGTCAAACACGGCCCAGGGTGAAGCTAACCATGCTTCGTGAGGTCGGGGTGGGAGAAGGTCCAGAAATGTGGTGAATGGTCACCACGGTAGGGGTGAATGAAAAGTAATTTCTGAATGGAAACCCGCAGCCGCGGTGGAAGGAATTGACCCCAGCCGCGGTGCATTCTGGGGCTTGAACCGCGGTCCACGTCTCCACTGCATGTCTGTTGTGTTCCCCCGGCCCATGTTCTCTCTGATTGCCCCCGGGCAGTGGTCACAACCCTGTCACTTCTGTTGGGGCCGCACGTGTCACCACAGCCCGCGGTGAATCCGTTCACACCAGGGTGGGATTCACTGTGAATTGGAATGCGTCACTTCTGAAATTATTATTATTATTATTATTAACAAACATTTATATAGCGCCAGCAGTGTACCTGGCACTTTACAAAGTAATAAAATAGACACGGTCCCTGCCCCTAGGGCTTACAATCTGAGAGACAGGAGCTGGGGGAGAGAC
>QEPC01006106.1:310972-395154 GCA_003113815.1 Sphenodon punctatus | reverse complement strand
GAAGCCAGATTGGAGGGGGTCAAGGGAGGAGTTGGAGGATAGGAAGTCAAGGCAGCGGGAGTAGACAACACGTTCAAGCAGCTTGGAAGCAAAAGGAAGGAGTGAGACAGGACGATAGCTAGAAGGGTCAGAGGGGTCAAGAGTGGACTTGAAATCACCCTATATTGTTATAATATGCAGTTGGCAGTTATCTATGACTGGCAGGCCCTTGGGCCATGCCAACAGTAGCTACAATGCAAGGAATGTTTGGGCTAATAAGGCTGAAACAAGAATAGATTTTATTCTCACAAAAACCTTGTGAGAATAGAGAGTCAGAGTTGAGATCTCACAGCCATGTCAACCATGATTAAGAGTCTCACGAGATTTCTCGATCCCCTCTTCTCCAGCCCAGGTTGGCCTTCCATCCTGGAGAAATTTAAGGGGATAGAGAGGAGGAATCCATGCTGTTCCCTGCCCAGCTTTTTTTACTTTTGTCTGGGCCTGGCAGCTGTTGCTGTGGGAAAAGCTTTCCAACGGCAAATTTACAGGAATGGGAGGGGGCAGGCTCAGCTGATTACTTAGTATTCTGTTAGCTAACAGGAGTCAGCAGCCAATAGAATGCTGAAAATCTGTGCGGAGCCCGCCTCTTCCCTTCAGCTCTCCCCTCCCCATCTGTTTCCAACCCCAGACAAGATAATCACATGGGTAAACATGTCCAAATCAACTACAGTACTCCCTGTTTCCAGATGGGAAAATTTGCCATCAGAACGCTTTCCCCATCGAAATATCTGACCGCCTCAGACAAGGTAAGAAAGCTGGACAGGGAACAGCCTGGCTTCCCCCTCCTCCGTTTGTTCCTCCTCCCATCAGCAGTGATTATTCTGTTTTTTGAGATTTTCGTTTTTCTTGGTGAGAATGCAGCTGGTTGTCATCTCGTTCTTGTTTGCAAGAACAAGACGAGAATTGTGATTCTCTTCAAGAAACACGAGAAACTGAGAATCTAGCTTAACCTATTCTATCGAGGCTGTCTAGTTGATGGTAATGATTAGGGTTTCAGGGCCTTTCAAAGCTGTTGTGGGTATTAATCCATTTACTAACAAACTTCCGCCAGTTCCATCTGGTGAGAGGGCTGCATCCCTTTCTTTCAGATACTGATCTGGCTGCTGTCATTCATGACTTCATTTCCTTAAGGCTGGATTACTGCAGTGTGCTTTATGTGGGTCTGTCCTTGAAGACAGTTCGGAGGGCTGCAGCTTGTGCAGAACAGCTGTTGCCTGCCTCTTGATGAGGGTGGGTCATACCCTACCCTTCCATATCTAAAGGACCACCTTTCTCCTTTTGTTCCTCTGACCCCTAACATAGCCAAGGGCACTCGCTTGCAAGTTCCATCATTGGCCCAGGTCTATACAATCCGGGCACGCCAGTTCTATGAGAGGCGTTCTCGGTGGTTGCTCCACTGCTTCGGAGCTCCCTTCCCTTGGAGGTTCATCTAAGCCCTAGCATGTGCATCTGAGGCAGTGAAAGACGTATTTACTTGGCCATGCCTTTAACAAGCAGAGGTTCTGTGTTGGGGGTGGATAGGTTTGATGTTTTTATGATGATGCAAGCTGCCCTTAGCCTTTGGGGAGAGGGTGTAATAGAAACTGAAGTAAATAAATAGATAAATTGGCTCTTCAAATGTCAGACCACCTTTGCTTTGCTTGCTAGGTGCTGGTATTTTCATAATTTCTCTGCAGTGGACATCTGCAGGTTGTTGTTTCATGGGATTATGACATCAACCAGTCATGCATTCCTTGTCTTTTTATGCACCATTGCTCTGTTGATTTCAGTTGTGTGATATTGGCTTGTCAGTAACAATATCCATGTCCCAGGTATGACTTGATGTTTTCTTTCTTTGGTTGTGGTTGTCACGCCGCAACACCGGCACAGGGAGAGCCGGCACCGGCCGCGAGCACTGCAGGGCAACATGAGGGAAGCCCCGCTCGTCCCACAGGGGGACGCCCCCCCTGCAACAAACATAACCCCGCCCCCTCCACAACAAAGTGACTTTGGATCCGCCCCCGCTGCAAGGGGACACCCTGCAGACAGCAGCCCCAGCTCCGCCCTGACGCAGCACGCGCCTAGCGGCAAGACGCACGTTGTTGGGGGTAGGACTTTGATAAGCGCAGTAGCTGTAGCACATAAAAGGACCGGCGGGACACCAAGTCCGTGCCGGTAATCGACGAGAGAAGCTGTCCCCTCTTGATGACTGATTGAGTGCTACTTGTCTGAAGTATTGTGCCTTGTCTTTGCTTTCCTCCGTTCTCCGTCCCTGCCTTGGTTTTGTGGTTGCTTGTAGGAGACTGTGAGCCTTTCCCCTCCACCCCCACCGGCCCTTCAGTCAAACTCGAGTTCCTTTCCTTGTCTGAGTCCCTTCACCCTCATCCCCTCCTTCTCCGGGTACACTCGTTCCACCCCGGTTCGCCCCGGATTCTAGGCACCTCCCCCCCCCCTTTCCCTTGCCTCCTTCTCCCACTCCCGGACCCATTCCCCTTCCTTCCCCCCATTCCTACATTTCTCACTGTGCTTGGCACTTGGAGACCTGAGCCTCCACTCCCCTCTCAGGGGAGGGCGTGAGCTTGAAGGTGAGATTGCTCTCCTCTAGACCCCTTCTTCCCTAGTTGGCAAACTCTCTCTACCCCTGTGATGATACGGGTTGCCTTGTCCAACATGAGGAAAGCCCATCTACTATCCTGACCGGGGATTACTGGCAAACCCCGTGTGTTCCACGAGAGACTGCCAAACCTTATGGGAAAACCCCTGGGTACTTGTACTCCCCTTCCCCCCCGTTCCCGTTGCCCTTTCCTTCCCCCCATCTCTAAAAGAATTACCGGCCTTCAATCCTCCCATCATAGAATGGGTTCAGCCCAAGAAATCCAGGACCTCATCCTTGCAGTTCAAAGTTTAACTATGGAGGTCCAAGACCTCAAGAAACAAAACCTCCAGGAGCAAAATCAACTCCTGCAGGACGCCCTCGGGGCAATGGGGGCAGAGGGAGCCTTCCCTGTGCCCCCCCCTTCCAATTCCTGCCCCACCACCAATTGCTGCTGCTCCCGTTCTCGCTCCCCGAGAACCTAAGGCCCCAAGACCAGATAAATTCTATGGGAACAGGCGAGCTTGCCAGGGATTCCTGGCCTTGTGTAACCTGGCCTTCCAAACCCAGCCCCTCACCTATAGTACTGACCAAACAAAGGTGGCCTTTATTATTGGCTTTCTAAGGGGTGTAGCCCTAGACTGGGTTACCCACGCTCCTGGCAGCCAATGACCCCATCTTGCAAAACTATGGAGAGTTGGTGAAACAATTTAAATACCTGTTTGACTACCCTCACCGAGCCAAAGAACCTAAACACGCTTTCTTACACATTAAGCAAGTGAAGTCCCCCCTCCTGGACTATGTTACTTGCTTTCGCTGTTTGTCCTTTGATGTGGGGTGGGGAGATGCCTCACTTCGAGCATTATTCCGCCAGGGCCTGGCCGATGAGATCAAGGACGAACTCGCAGGGGCCACCACCTCCCCCTCCACTTTGAAAGACTTGGTCACCTTAGCAATCCAGATCGATGACCATTTAATGGAAAGGGAACGAGAACGCCAGCGGGAACAAGGGAAGGGATTGGGGTACAGAAGTCCCCGGCCAACACTGGCCCTTCCGGTACCTCTTAGCGACGACCGAGGAGAACCCATGCAAATCAGGGAGGTACGAGGACCATTGAGCCCAGCAGAGAAAGAAAGACGGCGCCTGTTGCACCTCTGTTTTTATTGTGGAGCCAACACACACTTCTCAAGAGAATGCCCCCTGAAACCTACCCGCATGTCACTGTCAGGAAACATCAAGGACCGGGACGGACAGGGGACCTCCCCGTGACCTCGCTATTCCCCGACCAGTCCGAAGGAGTCTCAGTGACCACGTCTTATCAATTGTTCATACCCCTAATGATGCCCTTCGGCCTCCATAATCGTACGAACTCTGATAGACCCCGGGGCATCCGGGAAATTCATGGACATCACATTCACCTGCATCCATGGAGTCCCCTTACAGGGAAGACAGGGGATAGAGACGGTCCAGACGATTGATGTGTTCCCGATCTTCTCTGGTCCAGTGCTTGAATGCACTCAGTCCCTGAGATGCATGGTGGGGGCACACCAGGAAAACCTCCAATTTGACCTCATTGCCTCGCCATTGTTCTCCTTGGTTCTAGGGTTTCCTTGGCTCCGTCTCCACAACCCCAGTATTGACTGGGAACGACGCCGCCTTCATTTCAATTCTGACTGATGCCGGGAAACTTGCCTCCTCCCTGCTCCCGCGCTTCTAGGAGCCACCCTGGTGGCTACCTGCGATGGCACGTCCAGACTTCCGTCGGTATATCAAAATTTTGAAGGCGTCTTTAACAAGTAGGAGGCTGCCGAGCTCCCCCCACGTCAGCCGTACGATTGCCCCATTGAACTTCTCCCGGGCGGATTTATAACTTAGCCCCAGGAGAGACAGAAACCCTGCGATAGTATACCAAGGAAAACCTAGAGAAGGGGTTTATTAGGCATTTCTCCTCCCCCGCGGGAGCACCTCTTTTTTTTGTGTCCCAAAAGGAGGGCGACCTGCGCCCCTGCATAGATTACTGAGGCCTTAATAGTCTTAACGGTCAAAAACCGGTACCCCCTACCGCTCATTCCCGAACTCTTAGGAAAGTTGAGGGGAGCCCAGATTTTCACAAAACTGGACCTTAGGGGTGCCTATAACCTTGTTCACATCAAAGAGGGGGACGAATGGAAGACCGCCTTGTGGACGCGGTTCGGCCATTTTGAATACTTGGTGATGCCCAATGGATTAGTTAACGCTCCGAAAACTTTCCAACATTTCATAAATGATATCTTTCGAGACTTATTGGACACGTTTCTTGTGGTGTACCTGGACGATATTTAATTTTTTTCTCAAACACTTCAAGAACACGTCATACATGTAAGAACAGTACTCCACCGGCTAAAGGTCCACAAACTATATTGCAAATTAGAAATGTGTTTATTCCATGCTACTGTCGTACCCTTCTTAGGGTTTATTGTGTCGGCCAATGGAGTCCAAATGGATCCTAGTAAGGTCTCGGCGATTCATCGGTGGCCAGCCCCCTCCTCCGTTAAAGTGTTACAAAGGTTCCTGGAGAGTACTAATTACTACCGCCAGTACGTCAGTCACTACGCCCGCAAAACAGCCCCGTTAACACAATTACTGAAGAAGGGAGCTGTCTATTGATGGTTGGAACCCCAACAGCATGCCTTCCTACAACTAAAAAAGGCATTCCTGTTGGCACCACTACTCCAGCATCCGGATATCACACAACCTTTCATCGTGGAAGCTGATGCATCGGACAAAGCCATAGGGGCAGTCCTTACACAAAAGGTAGAGGGCCAGAAGCAACGACTACCTTGTACGTACTATTCTCGACAACTCTTCCCCAGCCAAAAGGAACTATACGATACTCGACAAGGAACTTCTAGCCATAAAAGCTGCATTTGAAGCATGGAGGCACTTCTTAGAAGGGCGGCCCTACCCCATCTTGGTATTAACAGATCACAAGAACTTAACATACCTTCAGACTGCTCGGATCACTAATGGACGACATGCCAGGTGGGCGCTATTCTTTTCGCGATTCTGTTTAAAGATTCAATACCGTCCAGGGCCTGAAAATACGATGGGTGATGCCCTTTCACGGTGTGAAGAGACAACGGATACCCCTGCCCCATGCCCTGAACCTGTTCTCCCACCCAGGGTGTTCGCGGCTACCCTCCCATCCATACAAGATCTCCAGAAGGAAAATACGCGTATGAGCCTCGACGCCTCGTACATTCCCAGGGATGGACTGCATTACCACAAAGGACGAGTAGTTCCACCCCGATATCGTCCTCAAATATTATGGGCACATCACGACTCCCCATTGGCAGGACACCCCGGCTACAAACGTACCCTGTCTCTTATTTTGAGGGCCTTTTGGTGGCCCCGCATTCAACAGGAGGTGGATAAATATGTAGGTGACTGTTCAACGTGTGCCCGGACCAAGACCCCTCGACACCTTCCGGTCGGACTTCTGCAGCTAACCCCAACCCCAAAGGGGCTGTGGCAAAAGATTGCCCTGGACTTCATAGCAGGGCTCCCTGCGTCCAAACAATGTACAGCGATACTTGTCGTAGTGGATTATTTCAAAATGATTGGACACTTTATACCATGTCCCGGTCTTCCAACAGCGAAGGAAACCATGCTGCTCTTATTGAAAGAGGTGATTCGACTCCCCAGGAAGTCACCTCTGACCACGGCTTCTAATTCATCTCTCAGTTCTGGAAAGCGATTTGTGCCCTCCTTGGGGTTAGAGCTCAAACAACCACCGCGTACCACCCCCAGGCAAATGGCCAGGTGGAGCGCATAGACCAACACATTTGTAACTATCTGCAGGACGACTGGGTGGATCAACTCCCCTTAGCAGAATTCACATACAGTAACGGGCCCAACGCATCCCTAGGAAACTCCCCCTTCTTTCTTTCATATGCATTCCATCCCGCCATGGGAATGCCTATGATACCCACGACCACGGTTCCCACCGCCGGAGCCCCGGTACAACAAATTAAACACACCCAAAAGAAGGCACAGCTATACCTCCAACAGGCACGGCAGCGATACAAGATAATCGCTGATAAGAAAAGAAAACAAGAACCCATTTACCAGGTCGGAGAACTTGTTTGGGTTCAACAAAAAAACTATCCTTCACTGCGGCCCTCAGCAAAGCTTGATGACGCCTATATGGGCCCTTACCCTATCCGTCGACAACTCGACAAAGTCACTTATACCATAGAACTCCCTCCCCATCTGTGCATCCACCGGTCGTTCCATGTTCCGTTATTAAAGAAGGCAGCACCCCCCCATTACCCCATCCAACAAAGCTTACCCCCTCCCCCTCTTTTACTCAAGGGGGTTCCGCAGTACGAAGTTCGAGCAATTCTGGATTCCCGGTACATAGGGTCTCGCCTCCGCTACTTAGTAGACTGGAAGCACTATGGAACGTCTGAGCGTCCTGGGAACCCGCCACCAATCTACATGCCCCTCGGCTTGTCCTCGCCTTCCACCATCGTCACCCGTCACGCCCGGGCCTCCGCACCCTGGTGGGAGGTGGGAGGGGTGCTGGACAGGGGGGTACTGTCACGCCACAACACCAGCACAGGGAGAGCGGGCACCGCCTGCGAGCACCACAGGGCAACACGAGGGAAGCCCCGCTTGTCCCACAGGGGGACGCCACCCCGCAACAAACATAACCCTGCCCCCTCCACAACAAACAGTGACTTCGGATCCGCCCCCCGCTGCAAGGGGACACCCCGCAGACAGCAGCTCCAGCTCCGCCCCGACGGAGCACGTGCCTAGCGGCAAGGGGCGGGGCTTTGATAAGCGCAGCAGCTGTAGCACATAAAAGGACCAGTGGGACGCCAACTCCCCGCCGGTAATCGACGAGAAGCTGTTTCCTCTTGACTCTGCCTTGCTGCAAGCTAAGTGACTGACTGAGTGCTATTTGTCTGAAGTATTGTGCCTTGTCTTTGCTTTCCTTCGTTCTCCGTCCCTGCCTCGGTTTTGTGGTTGCTTGTAGGAGATTGTGTGCTTCCCTCCCCCCGCGACCCTTCAGTCAAACCCAAGTTCCTTTCCTTGTCTGAGTTCCTTCACCCTCATCCCCTCCTTCTCCAAGTACGCTCGTTCCACCCCGGTCGACCCCAGATTCCAGACACCTCCCCCCCCCCATTTTCCTTGCCTCCTTCTCCCACTCCCAGACCCACTCCCCTTCCTTCCCCCCCCACTCCTACATCCCTCACTGTGCTTGGCACTTGGAGACCTGGGCCCCCACTCCCCTCTCAGGGGAGGGCATGAGCTTGAAGGTGAGATTGCTCTCCACTACACCCCTTCTTCCCTGGTTGGCAAACTCTCTCTACCCCTGTGATGATACGGGTTGTCTTGTCCAGCACGAGGAAAGCCCACCTACTATCCTGAGGGGATTACTGGCAAGCCCCGTGTGTTCCACGAGAGACTGCCACACCTTATGGGAAAACCCCTGGGTACTTGTACTCCCCTTCCCCCCTGTTCCCGTTGCCCTTTCCTTCCCCGCCATCTCTAACAGTGGTCAAGAGTAATATTTTTGTACCACAGGTTCAAAGACAAAATCTTCAGTGTTTGCTAATTAGGTGCATGCTATTTATCTCTGCAGAGGAGTTCTTCCTTGACCTTCATCCCCCTTTATTTTGCTACCTATTGTACCTCTCACTGTTTGGGACATCCTGGATACAGCAGGGATTTCTTCAGCAGTTGGATAGCTGCAGCAAAATCCATCGTTGATAAGAGAGAACAACTTAGTCACACTACTTCCATTGTTCTGGTTCCCTTACAAACCACTGTTGTCTTTATTGAACAGATGAAGGGTCTTTCTTTAGTGATTGTATTAAAACTAGCAACTAGCACTTCCTTTTGCTGTTCTCAGAAAAGAACTGGTAGAAAATGGTTGATAGGTAAAGAATTTGCCTGTTGTAATGGGGTACAGTTGTGATTTTACATTGTTTTAAAAAGCAATAACAAAAAAATTTCAGCCTCAATTTTCATCAGTGAGCTATTACCTGACATTGGCCTAGGATCCGTACAATCACATCTATCAGAATCTTTTCAGGAGAAGTGTCCAAAGTGTAGAATAAGTATTACTTTTCAGAGGGAGGACTGGGTGCTCATTTGATATGGAGTGTGCATTAGCCAAGCAGTTAGCAGTGGTGTGATAGACTTTTTAAATAAAGTCTGGAAGGACACAGATTCAGTTCTGGCTGTGGTGAGTCCTTTGTTTTATTGATTGATTGATTGATTGATTGCCCAGGATCAAAGTTAGACAAGGGTTATTTTAATTTGTTGCAAATTGTTCCTCATTTTGAGTGTCGCTGACCCTCATTTCAGAGTCCAGAGGCTTATGTGTATGCTGACTAAAAAGGCATGGACATCCTCTGTGCCTGCTCCTGTCTCCAGTTACTGTCTCCTGATATCAAGTTCCAACCTATGGTTTGTGTTTAGGCTGTTTGATCTTATGACCCTGTTCATTCCTGCCTCTAAGGAAGGGATAGCAGGGACTTGGGGGAGGGGTTCCTGCGGAGCATACAAGCTTTTCCTGTATCTAATTTCCTGTGGAAGACAACACAGCTCCCTTCTGGTAACTGGAAACAACAAAGAGGAGCAAGAAAATGAGGCTGGCCTTGACAATTGAGGGTTGGAAGAACCTTTCCCAGGTGTCTCAGTTGGCCAAATGAAAGGGATTGGCAGTTGGGAGACATTGGAAAAGTTCCTCAAATCCTTGACAGTCTTTGTTCTTCATCCTTCTTAGTAGAATTAGCTTTGGTTTCTTGGACAGATTGCTAGTTTCCTTTTGCCTGCTTCAAATCTTTTGTTTGGTATTGTTGGGTCTTTTTCTTACCATACTTCTCCCCTTCCTCCACCCTTGTTTCTAAAGTCTCAGTGGGGCTAATCCCATGCCCTGTGTACGCTGTATGGTATGTGTGTGCACCCCTATTACGGGGGCATTATGGTGCTCGCAAACTGCACGGCATGCACGTGTAACCCACGCGCAAACCACATGCAAACAGTTTGGGATTGCAGCCAGTGAGTGTTACCCACCCTACCATCTACCTCCTGTTTTCCTAGTTTCTGTGGAGGTACAAAGGACATAATACTTGTCCCACTAGTGCCAGGTGGTCTGGATCTTTTATAAAGGTCTAAATTTCAAAACCTGAAATGTGGTTTCATTTATTTTAACACTAACAAAATTCAAAGTACATACACTATGAAAAAGACAAGTTAAACTATTTAAAAAATTTACTGACACTTTAATGTATGTTTTGTTGTGAAATACAGCACATTGTTTTATGAATTCTGAAATCTTTTCTTCATTTAAATAATGAATTTTTTCTTTTTTAACAGGCTTTCTTAAGCCAGACTCAACAGTGATAGAATGAAAAAGTTTAAGAGAAGACTTTCTCTAACATTGCGTGGGAGCCAGACCATTGACGAGTCACTTTCTGAGCTGGCAGAACAAATGACAATTGAAGAAAACAGCAGCAAAGATAATGGTAAGTGTGTATTTGCTCGTTTTAGTTAGAGGCATACTGTCAAAAACTCTTCCACAGTTCTTCATAAAAATAGCATCCCAGTTTTTGCAATATCAACTTGAAGCTAATATTTGCTTTCTTTTTTGAATTAGTGTATTGTATAACATACTCTGTAATTCTGAATGGTGAACTGCAAATATTTCTCCATATATACTGGGCATTAATATTTTTTATGTGCTGAATATTCCATACACCAAGTAATGCAAAGGGACTTCCAGTACACAACTAATGTTAAACAAACTTTCTAATTATTTTTGCTTTCCAAATATTGCTTCAAACTGCTTTGTATTGCTCCTGTTCCCCAGAATGCATTATTCACAAAAACACATCACAAAAACAAAAAACTCGGGTAGCACAAGTGAAGCTGCAAGCTCCTTGCTTTGAAGCCTGGGCTTGTTATCTCTCTTGTAATCTGAGCAGTGCATTATGAGACAATGCAGTACTCCAGTGCCAGATATGACAAGCATGTGCCTGATACATTTGAAACCCCTAAGCTCCTTTTTTTCCCTACAATAAGAACTTCTTTTCTTTTCTTGCAACCCTCTTGACTTCTGTGAGGTTTTTGCTGCTGTATCCCTCCCCAACCTCCTGGCTGTTGAAGTGACCAAGAGGGATTCTGCAATTTTAATCCTTTCCCATATTTTTGAGACACCCTCTTTTGGTCTTCCCCATGAATAGCAGCCTGTCTGTGCCGCTCTTCATAGTTTTCTTAAACCAGCAGCAAAGTGTAAGTGATTTGATGCCTAGCAGTTACATTTTTATCCACAAGAGGGTCAGAATGACAGAGTGAAAACTGAAAATTAAAGCATTTTTGAACAGTAAACAGAAACAGTAGAACTCACTCTGCAGGCTTTTAGGTCCCATTCACACTACATAATATACCAGGGGTGGGCAAAGCTTCCTAATCCTGAGAGCTGTTTCCATTTTCCATAATGGGGCCAAAGAGCCACATGTGACTCTAGAGCCACAGTTTGCCCACTTCTGCAATATACTATATCCTGAAAGTCCAGGTCATCTTCAAGAGAACTAACTGTGCCACTCCTCTTCAACCTTGCCTTGCGAGCAGGGAAGCATCTTCCTCACTTTCAACTAGTGCCTTTCCTCATCTTTCTCACTTTCTGGAAAATGCTGGCTGAATGTAATTGGGTGCTTGCTCACTCACTTCAAGCCCTAGTTTGGCTTATCCTTTCCCCTCTGCTATGAGCTCTCTCATATTTTATATATATATATATTACACACCCAATATATATATATATTACACACACAAACACACACCTGCCAGGCTCAGTCCAAATCTGGCCAAAATCTCTCCGTTATATCTCCTTTCTGGTCCCTATCAACCTAGAGATACTTCTGTGACTAAGGAATATGGAATTATTGATTTCCCCACCAATCTCCATATACACGCATCTATATAAATAATACCCCTTGAGAGTTGTAACCTGTTGTGACAAGATTAGCCTGTCACCAGGCATGATGGGGTTAATTGTGGGAAATACTCAACCTGGGGACCGCATGTTCACATTGTGTCCAGTGGAGCTTCTCTATAGGGGTTTGGTCCTCCCAGTCCCCTGTCAGCATACAGGATTGCAGCTGATCCTTCCATGCCCTAGTTTCAGGCTCAGCCCTTCTTTAACCTTCCCAACCCAGAAGAGACCTTCAGTTTTGTTTTGTTTTGTTTTTCTTACTCTTCTCTTAGGGTCCTGTAATCACAGTCCTCCAAGTCTTCACCCTTGCTTCAGTCCAATCCCTGACAATGTCGGAGTATCTGAGAGCTAGTTTCCCCACCTATCTCTCCGTGGTCTTCCCCTAAATGAGCTCACAGCTCCTCATCTCTACCTCCCAGCCACCAGCCTGATGAGCTGTTAGCCTAGGATTCAGGTGTGAGGTCATCAGTAGCCTCTCTGCTGTCCCCAGGCTATTTTCCTCAAATTAACCACTGGAACTTCCCAAATAACCCCATCATGCCGGGTGACAGGCTCATCTTCTGACAACAGGCTGCAACTCTCAGGGGGTATTTTGTTCTTGTTCAATTTATACCTCACCCAATCCCAAAAATTGTCTCAGGATGGCTTACAGCAATTGAATATTTATTTATTTATACCCTGGTGACATTCTGCCTCTGGCAGCTCTAGGTGACTTACAAACAGTAAAATCATATCGAAATATAATAAATATAAATATACAAAACTACAACAAGAAGAGCAATACTATAAAACAATAAAAATCCATTCTAGTACACAAAAATCCAAAGTAAACCTACCCACTCCTACACTCCAAACCCCTCCCCATCACCAAAAACCTGGTGGAAGAGCCATGCCTTACGTTAGCACTGGAAGGTGAGAAGATTTAGGTGTAGACGGACACCCACCAGGAGCGAGTTCCACAACAGAGGTGCGGCTGCCAAGAATGCCTGTCTGTTGGTTCCCACAAATCTATAGCAGGGAACTTCCAAGAGAGCGCCTCCCAACGACTGTAGGGACTGATCTGAGACACGGGAAGTGAGGAGGTCCCTCAGATAGGCCGGGCTTCTATAGGTTAAAACCAGCACCTTGAATCGGTCCTGGAAGACAATAGGCAGTTAGTACAGAGCCTGGAGCACTGGTTGAATGTGCCCCTGGTGGTTCGTCCCCATAGGCAGACAAGCCATGGCATTCTGCACCAGCTGCAGCTTTTGGACAGTTACCATGGGCAGCCCCACGGAGAGGGCATTACAGTAGTAATACATGTACATATATGTATAATACATGTCGCAGATCTTTTGTATTTTGATTTTCTCTTTCTATGATTAAGGCAGGCAGTCCGTCTGCTGGGTGTTGTTCCCTCCCCTTAGGGCTAGGCAGGATCCAACTTGATTGGCAGCCAGTTCTGGGGGAGGAACCACCCTCCAAGGGGCCGTGGCTAAACTTAAAAAGCTACTCAGCCCTGTCCCTCTCCCACATTCCTGTCTCTCATCCGAAGGTGTCTGCCCAAACTACCTGATACATCCATCTTTCTCTACCCGTAACCCCATCAAATACAAACATATCCTCATAAAAGTACAATGCAAAAAACCAAGACCGTAATAGAAGAGAAGGCTAAAAGCAGCAATAAGATGGCAACTCTTTCAGAATAGCATAGCTTTGTGGTGCTTTGTGGTGCTGGCCACACAGTGCACAAATGGCCCAAGAATGGTCGGCACCCTTCAGCACTCCCCTTCGGCCGCTACCTGGTGGCAGTGACCTGTAGTCTGCTTGGTCCCCTTAGAAAGGCTGTAGTTGAAATGGGAAATCCGATGGTACCAATCCTCAATGACCGAAGCTTCAGGGAGAGAAAGACAGCCCACAGACAGCCACGTCCCACTTAATATCTGCTTAACATCACTTCAGACATTACAACTATTTTTTGTATTTAAATGTAGCCCTACTCTTAACCGTTACAGATGTGCATTCTGGGCAGCTATCCCAGAGTTTCTTACCAGTAGCTGCTTTTGCTAATGGCTTGTGTTTTTAATCTTTGCCTACTTTGTTGTGAGAGATTCCACGTCTGATGAAAAAAGTTAAAGGGAATACTATTCCTTTTGTAATAGGTTTTGTAGGAAAATGTTTGCTTTACATAAGAACATAAGAAGTGCCATACTGGGTCAGACCAATGGTCCATCTAGCCCATCATCCTGTCTCCGACAGTGGCCAATCACAGTGGCTTGGGAGAAGCACCCAACAGGTCACAGTGGGGGATCCATTCTATGTTGTTTTCCCCCAGCTCCCGTCATGTTCCCTGATCCTGCCTGGCTAATAGCTGCTAATGGACCTATCTTCCAGAAACTTGTCCAAACCTCTTTTAAACTCAGCTATAGTACTGGCCCTTACCACAGCCTCTGGCAGTAAATTCCACAACCCAATTATATGCTGAGTGAAAAAATATTTTCTTTTATTTGTTTTAAACTTGCCACCCATGAGTTTCATGGGGTGTTCCCTAGTTCTAGTACTACCTGAGAGGGTAAATAACTGCTCCTTGTTTATTAGTTCCACACTACTCATGATTTTGTAGACCTCTATCATATCTCCTCTCAGTCATCTCTTCTCCAAACTGAAGAGCCCCAACCTACAGTTATGGAGTTGTTGTGCTGTAACTATTCTTATAAATATCAGACTGTTGCCTCCATGAGTGCCTATAACAGGGGTGGGTAAAGTTTCCTAATCCCGAGAGCCACACCCATTTGCCACAATGGGGCCAGAGAGCCACATTTGGCTCTAAAGCCACAGTTTGCCCGCTTCTGGCCTATAATAAACACCTGTGGAGGTAATGAAACATTTACTTTCCCTATTCACTATGTACTCATGGTTCCTGTCTGAAGGCTTATATAAAATGAAAAGGAAGGCATCTTTCTATCTCCATATTTTAAGGAGCAGAATTCTCTTGCTGAATTCTTCTTTACATGCGAATAGAGACTAGTACAGACCCTGTGGGAAGAGGAAACAAATCGAAACAGAATGGAAAAGAGAATACTGTGTGTGTGAAGGAGAAACCATGCAGAGCAGGAAAAAAGAAACACTGAAATAAGCAATAACCCAAAAGGAGGGTGTATGTTAAGCTAGAATAAAAATTTCCTTAGAATGTGTAATGTACAAGGTACAGAACATTTAGTCCTGGCAAGGTCATGGCATTCTCCATAACCTACGCTGTGGAGTGTGTTTGGTTACTTTTGGAGAAACAATTTCCAATTAATTAATTTAGCTAAAAACTTAACTTTAGAGGGCTCTAAAGGCTTTGTCATACTTTTAAAAATAATTGTTTCTAAATGTTCCTGTATCCCTTTATGTATCTCATTGAATTCTGAAGGGATCAATCACAGAGTCTAGGAGCTCCCTTGGCTCTGCTCCAAAATAATTTGAAATGAAAATAAGTTACCTTCACCTTCCGAGGTTACTATTACTGAAGAGAGAACTCCCCAGTGTAATCTGAGATGTCTATTGTGGTATGGTAAACACAAGTACATCCTATTATTGTAGGTGTATTTGGTGATTAAGAATGGCATTGCTTCAGGGTAGGCCTGAGTTGAATATGATGATGCTTTCTTAATGTGGAAGCATTTGTAGTCTAGAGAGAGAGGATGGTTGTTCTCTTGGCCCCAAATATAAGAGACGGAGACAGAGGGTGTGTCTGTACAAGCTACTAGCCAAGCGTGGCTGCCACACTGTGAGGCCAGCAAGGGGCACTGAGCAGATGAATGCCCACCCCTCCCCGAGGGGGTAGTCAGGCCACTGACAGAGATCCTGTCACGGCTAGGGTGGGCCAAGGCGCCCTGCCCCATCTCCTTTTCATAGCCCGACCAAATTCCCACCCCTGCCATGACATGGCAGCAAGTGACAGGCGACAGTGCCTGCCACTCAAAGCCCTGCCGTGGAGCTCACCACACGGCGGGGCAGGAGGGGCCCTGGCACATGGGCAGCCATGGTGAGAAGGCAATGGTTTGAGAGGGAGCTGCTAGGGGAAAAATATTTGGGAGGAAGCTCTTATGGGAAAAAAACGGAGATATCAGATATTTAAAAACAATGGAGTTAAAATTCATTGTTAATGGTGTTAAAAAATGAGAATCTATAGATAACAGTAAATGCAGATTAAAACTATTGCACAAGGGCAAATATTTAGAGAGGCGGTGATAGGAAACAATTTCCAGGGGAAGGAAGTTCTTGTATCAAAGGAACTAAATAAAAAGCAGAACCACAGAAGGTGAGTATGAACAGCAGACTTTCAGTTGTTAACATATTTCTGTAATAAGCTGAAGTCTAAATTGAGCCCATTAAACTTAATATATAATAACATTATGAATTGTACTTCCTAGCCTGTCTTCTAAAATTACACCTTTGTATAAACTCAAAAACTTGTTTGTTCTGGAGCCACACGTTTAGGAATTTCATAGCTTGCAAATGATTTCTATAGATCTTGCTAAAGAATGGATTTATTTTTAATGGAATAGTAAAAAATTACACTGTTTCATGCGCTAAATAGTTAGTGTACAAGAATTCTTAGAACCACACACCTCAAACAATGTAAAAATAAAACTCTGGCTCTGAAAACAGCTCAGTGTATTCCCACCCCATCACACAGTGTCTAACTTATATTGTTTCAAAACTTCTGTCCAAATTAGGGCTGAAACTCGCTTCTCGGATCTCGCTGGTTCTGGACAAGAATGGGGTTTCTCCCATCTCATTCCTTAAACGAGATGGGAAAATCTCCTATTTGCAAGGCTGGGTGGGGGTGCTGTGGGACAGGCAAGGGAGCTGAGCGTGGTGCCCCAGGTGAACAGGAGGCAAAGACTTGTCCCCTGGTCACTTTCCCCCCCCCTTCCCACTGGGTGTGGGTCAAGGACCTGGGAGGGGGGCAGGGTCCTAGCAGGGGAGTCAGGGTTGGGGTACTTACCCTCCAGAGGGGGTTCTGTGAAGCACGGCCTCTTCCTAGGCTTGTAAGTGTGAATTTTTTTAAAAAAAAACAACAAAACTGGGCATTCTCAGCCCTTTTCAGTGGCCTCCTCCTGCTGCTGGTGCCATTTTTTAAAAGAGCAACCCACATCCACGATGACGCCTGAAGCATGCTAACTCTACCAGCACCCTCTTTGAAAACAGCTGACACATACCCAGAAAGGGCAATTCAGGCCCTTCTGAGCATGCAATTTTCAAACGTACCATCCCAGAAAGAGGCCGTTCTTCACAGGACCCTCTTTGGAGGGTAAGTACCCCACCCCCACTAGGCTCTCACTCTGATCCCAGGCCCAGGACCCCCGCCTAGAATTTTCCTTCCCGGACAGACAGGAGGGGGGTGGCCAGGGAGCAAGTCTTTGCCCCCTGCTCACCTCTCGCACCCTGCCCGGCCCCCTTGCCTGCCTCCCCGCCCCATCCTCGATGAGATTTCATGAGATCGCGAGGGGGGACAAGATCATGCAAGGCCTCCTCCCACCTCTCACATCAGGTGAGATTCTCATCAAGGGGGGATTCTAATCTTGTTTCAGCCCTAGTCCAAATAGTTATTAAGGACCACTTTATGCTTTTTGGCTTTCAACCGTACAACTTTAAGTCTGTGATATCAGCCAAATTAGGGGCAGGTCTTCCTCCAATCCTCAAATCACTCTGAAGCAGTCCTGTTGAAGTCAGTTAGATTACTCCAAACTAAGTGACTTGAAGACTGTGGCCTTCATCCGTGTTATTTGTAGGATACCTTTCATTATATTATAAAGGTTCCTGATTGGCATTTTTGTGAAAGACCTTTAAGGAGAGCTAAGGTGTGGTAGAAAATATTGCTATGTTGTATGCTTCACTCTTGAATTACTGTCAGCATGGTACACAGTACCTTGGATCAGTGGGGGTGCTATCTTTTTATGAGGCTTAAGACAGTCTTTGCGGTCCCAGAGGTGACCAAAAGAGAAACTCTATTATAAAGTGGTGCTTCCCAAAGTGTAATTAGCAATGAGTGTAACCCTCACATTTGTTACCTAAATTTTTGGCTTTCATTTTGTTAAAAAAGTAAGTTCCTAACTGTTAAACATCTAGAAAGTCATAAGTAGTGGCAGTGTTTAAAGAGCAAGTGCTTCTTTTTGTTTGTTGGCTCGCTTTTAAAAGTCTTTGCCAAAGGTTTTTACTGTTTTTTGAAACATTATATTCCCTAAATGTAATGTTCCAGTTGTAGCATATAATGGAGGATGGTGTCCTTGCTCCAGGACTCTCTGGCCACATCTCTATCATCAGAAAGGGGTAGGAAGTGGCAAGCAGGAAATGATACATTGATCAAAGAGAGATTGATGTTTGTCCCAAGTGGGTCCTTCCATTAACACAACATCATAGCTACTGGCTAGATTCAGCTCCTTGTGAACAAACTCTTTGCAGTGGTGGCAGAGAGCAAGTAGTATAAAGAAGTTGGGGATCTGGTAAGGATTTCACACAACACTCAGAATGTGGATTTGTGTGCCTACCCATTCACGCTTGTATGAAAGAGCCCTTAGAAAAGTTGAATCGGTTACGGGTGGCCACTTGTTCTGTCTGAGAATACTTAGAGGTTGTTCAGATATTATTGCTCTACAATGGTGGCAGCTGAGTGAGATCATAAAAGTTGTATTTTGACTTCTGCATGAATGCAGACCGTTGCGTAGTTTCACATAAACAGTATAGTGTAATTTAATGTAAAGTATACTTGGAGTACTACAATTAATAGATGGCTATTTGTGAAGAGAATAAAGGTAACTGGATAGGACAGAAATGCTTGGACCTCTTAGTTTTTGTAAGCCTTGTTAATGCGATGAGAAAAATATAAGGAAAATCTACCTGTTTAAGAGTCATAGCAAAACAATTTGATAATAGATTGCCTTTCAGTTTTAGAGAAATTAATAGAAATTTCATACTTTACTGACTGAGAGAGCCTTACTTTAGAGCAGTGTGTCTCTTTCGCTCTTGTCACTGTAGAGAAAGTAAGGTTGCCATGTTGATTCTAAATATAGGCAAGATACAGACAAATTAGTACAGCAATACCTCTTATTGTACCAACAGTTGGTGGAGGTATGGAAGCTTTTGGACCTCACAGGGTCCTTCATCAGACAAGTTAAGAGTTAGAACTGGAGACTGAGCAAAGCAGAGAGGTATATACAGTGTTTGGAAACAATGGCGAGGGGAGGAGAATGAGCCCCAGGTAGGAGGTCCGCAATTCAAAAGGGTGGAATACAACAAGGTGGTAAAAGTAAGAGCTGCTGACAGTAAGTAAACTTAAAGCTTCCTGTAGCTATAGACAGTCATTACACTTAAAAATTTCTGTAATGTCTTGTGACCCATGTTCAAATTGAGTCCATTGTTTTTTGTATCCTGCAGAGCTATGAATTCTTGTTCCCAGATTTGCCTTTTAAAGGTGTTGCATAGGTTTCCTTTTAAGAAAACAACAGAGAGATCAGAAATGTAGTGGTTACTTTGTGAGAAGTGAATGCCAACAGTAGAATCTGTGCTCTTGTCCATTATCTTTTTTCTGTGTGCAAGTCCATGTGTTTGTGCAAGGGTTGGTGGGTTTCACCTGCATAGTTCCCATTGGGGCATTTAGTGCACTGAATGAGGTAAACTAGATTTGCAGTTGTAGGTCCCTTGTATTCTGAATATATATCCATGGGATGTGTGGCTGCTGTTTACAATATTTTATATTTATTAATTTATTTTTCAATTTAATACCCCGTCCCCTTCCTGCCATCAGGCAGCCTGGGGCAGCTTACAATATAAAAACACAAATAAAATCCAATATAAAACATGTTTAAAAACTGCCAAAAGGAGGGCGACATTTAACACCACATCACCCCCATCCCCCCCTCCACCCTTTCACCCCTCTCCCCCACCAAAGGCCTGGTGGAACAGCCAGGTCTTACAACTTTTCAGAAAAGAGGGGAGGTCTGAGGCCAGCTGCACCCCCACCAGAAGGAGTTCCGCAGCGCGCCCACCGAGAATGCCCTCTCCTGTGTGGCCCCCCAAAAGACTCGGGGGACCTAGAGCAGGGCACACCCGGACGACTGCAGGGGTTGATTCAGCACCTGGGAGGTGAGGCAGTCCTGTAGGTAGGCAGCGCCTAGACCGTTTAGGACTTTATAGGTCAAAACTAACACCTTGAAGCTGGCCCGGATTGCTATTGACAGCCAGTGCAGAGCATGGAGCACCAGTATTATGTGCTCCCGGTGGTTGGAGTAAGCTGGAGAGATTGCTGGTTGCAGTTACGCCGGAGATGCTGCCGCCTGGATTGACTGATACCAGCGGGGAGTTGAGTGTCTGAGGACCCCCAGAATCAATACATTGCCTAGAAACCTGAGCAGGGGGCTATGTATACTGAGGCTAGATGACCATGCTCCTGGCATTGCAAGCTGAGATTCCTGTGGGGACTGATTGTGATCAGGGACACCTGCTGCACCGTTGCCGCCCTCAAGGTATTTAAACCTCCAAGCGCCTACAGCTGGAGTGGTTGGGGTAAGCTGGAGAGAGTGCTGGTGGCAGGTATGCTGGAGACGCTGCTGCCTGGATTGACTGCTACCAGCGGGGACTTGAGTGTCGGAGAACCCCCAGAATCAATACACTCCCTAGAAACCTGAGCAGGGTGCTATGTATACCGAGGTTAGATGACCACGCTCTTGGCATAGCAAGCTGAGATTCCTGTGGGGACTGATTGTGATCGGGGACACCTGCTGCACCGTTGCCGCCCTCAAGGTATTTAAACCTCCAAGTGCCTACGGCTGCGCCGTAGGCATTCACTGGGGGCATCACGCGCAAGGGCGTGCCCTTGTGCGCATGGCCTTAGGCGCGGGCCATGTGTGGCCATTTAAACCAAAACTTAAATCCCATAACTATATTATACTGAACTTGGGGCTGCTTCGGCACTATGGAGAAACAGCGACACCGGTTGTCTACCTCTCCTACTTGTGTGGATATACCGAGCCATAAACATCCTAAAATTGACTTTGTGGAGTCTGAGTCTCTGGTGCCACCTGAATTGTCTAATAGATTCCAGCCTTTGGGCGATTTATGTGAAGATGCTGTAGCAACTCCTGAAGGCGAGCCCCAGAAAAAAATATTATCGAACCCTGTCTTGCGTGATGTACAGGATGGAGGGAGAAAGATGAATTCCCCAGCTGGTCTACCTGACCCAACGATAGGAGATGCCCTGAAGTCTCAGTGCTATTTAATATCTAAAACTGTGGCTCTTTTTTTCAGGGGCATATCAGATATAGGGGACTCTTTGTTGTGGGTAAGGTCTCAGTTGAAGGAACTATTAGATAAAATAGACCTACTACATTCTGCCACTACTGCAGAAAGCTCTGTACCTAATGAAAGCACTGGACACAAAAATGGCCCGATGATTGGGTCGGGGAAAAGATCTTTTATTAAGGAAGGGTATATGGGAGATGGACCCTTTGTTAGTGATGCTCCCCATCCTTCTTGTATCGATGAATGTGCTATCTGGATTAAGGCTCGGCCACTAAACGATGGAATCCTTCCCAGATGGGATGATATAAGTAATGTTCTGCAAAATCTGACTTACCTCTTGAGAGTGAGGCCAGATACGTTAGATGTTTCCAAAGTAGATCTCTTGAGCTAAGGAAGACACGGTGTGTGTGCTAAAGTATTTTTCGTTCCTCTTACATGGTAAAAAAGATGTTTTTAGCTAGGAAGTTTCTGAAACATAGAGGCATCTCCATTGATAGGGTTCTTTTCCGTACCAAACATTTGGAATCTCCACCTGCTGAGGATTCCGCCTTCCCACATTATGTATCTTCCCCAAACTGTATAGCCCTAAAGACAAAATCGATGATTGCTGGAAATACCCTTTCTAGGCATTTGTATGATAAAGGTTTGGAGGAAGAGATGGAAGTTAATGTGGATCCAGCTCTCCCTATTTTGCTAGATAGGGGAATACCCATGCATGGGAATATAAATGGAGAACTTGGTACCTTGTTGCTAGTGATGGATACAAATAGTATTGAATTGAATCCTCTTTTAGATATAATAAAAACTTACCTTGAGGATAATTCAGTGGGTGTTGCTGATCTTCCAGCTTTGACCTCCTTCTCTAATCTCCCTGTTTTGGATCAGGATATCCTGATTCAGAAACTAGATACTATCAGAAGTAATTTATTTTGCTCCTCTTTAGACTATCAAGCTAAAAGCACGGAGCATAAGGAGGGATATCAACCTGAGAATAGAATAGAGGTGTTGCCTGCCGCCCGATATTTAGCTCAGGATGAGCTGGGCGCCACTATTTGTCTCCCTAGGTCTATTACGAATGATATTCCTCATCTTGTGCGGTCGGGACCAGCAGTACTGAGGGAGTCAGAGTGTGATCTTATAACAATTTCCCCTAAGCATGTTGATGTGGTTATCTATCAGGTAGAAGATAAGGTGGGATCCTCTAACTTAGGTAAGAGGGAGACTTCAGTGGGTGCCTCCCAGGAATCATTCTCCCCGGTTGATCTGATTAACTTAGCAGAAGGACAAGGATGACAGGAGGGAGTTACGGGGGGCGGCCTAAATGAGAGTGTGGTAGATGTGATAGAAGATGATTTGATGGACTGTAACTGTACTCAAATAATAAGATCTCAGTTGCCTTTTCCAGATAGTGATATAGAGATTTATCCGCCTCCCGTGAACAGTATAATTACTCAAGGGTTCAATAATGCTTTGAGATATGCTTCCTGGAATATTGCTGGGTTTAGGTCTTAAGTACCTGGACCTGGAATGGAATATTTTTCTGAATGGATATGATGTGTGGTTCTTCCAAGAAACATGGTGGCCTAGTGGTATCTTGATGGAAGTTCAAGGATTTTGGGTATATCCCGTTCCAGGTATTAGATGTCAAATAAAGGGTCGTGTTTCAGGGGGCTTGGCCATATTGATCTCTAATAAATGCCCAGAATTTTTCTTCTTACTCCCTACTGGCTGCCAGGAATTCCAAATTGGTATCTGGGAATTTCCTGGTGTGGAACAATTGCTTTTATTTAATCTTTATATCCTGCCAATTAATTCCCGGTATTATAAACCTGATGTATGGAAGATGTTGGAGGAAACCTTGGAACAGTTGGAAGACAATATCCTCAGGCGCTCCTTGTGATTGCAGGGGATTGGAATGCCAGGATGAGTGTACCTGTAGATGTGAACTCGGAATTACGTCTGGGGATTGAAGGTTGGGTACTGAGGAGGAAATTGAAGGACACTGTTAGGAATGAGGCTGGTGCCTTTATGGCTCAACTCTTATTAGGGAGTGGGTTGCTAGCTTTGAATGGAACTGTGAAGGGAGACCCAGAAGGAGACTTCACCTTTATTAACTCAAATGGAAGAAGTACAGTGGATTATATTGTAACTTCCGTTCAGCATAGGGGTAGATTTAGTAATTTCAGGATCTTGGGTCGATCAGAATCAGATAATTCTGTATTATGTGTTGATATTGTCCCCCATGAGGACAATATTTCAATGACTGTTCCTTTTCGGTTGTGGGGAGAGCGTAAAATCACAGTTCGGGTTAGGTGGTCTACCTCCCTTTTGATAGAGACTTTAAATATCTTATGGGGACATGAATTTTGTAAGGTTCGTTAAGCTATGCTTCAAGCAAGCAAAAATGACATGACCCTTAGGAAGTATTATACATCATTAGTAACATGCTTGGGACGAATATCTGAAAGGTGTGCCCAGCTAGAGGCTCAGCTAATAGATGGTTTGATGGAGATTGTAGGGAGGCTAAATAGGATTTCATCTGTATAAGATTGGAATGGATAAAGGGGTACTCGGATTCAGCTAGGTTGCAATTTGTAGAAGAGGCGTAAATACAAGACTTTGATCAAGAATAAAAAGTTAGACTCCGTTCGCTTGGTGTGGACTAAGCTTAAGGCAGCAGTGTCTTTGGGGGATTCTAAGCAATGTTGGGTTTTAATTAATCACGCACTTCGCTTGAGAGTAACTCAGTCTGCAGCATGGATAGATGAAGAATCTTGGGTGTCCCACTTTGAAAGCATCTTTGATTCTGCAGCCTTAGATGAGAAGGATACTTCAAGTGGATCTATTATGTTAAGCCAATCCTCTGATGCACAAAGGTTTATTCCCTTAGTAATGGAATCTGAGGTAATGGATGTAATCACCTCTTTAAAATGCAACAAAGCCCCTGGTCATGATTTAATAGTGGCTGAAGTATTACAAGCATGTCCTCGCTGGTGGGCCCTTCTATTAGCCAATTACTTTACACAGATCAATATAACGAAAGAAATACCCCAAGATTGGGGTTTATCCGTCATTGTACCTGTATTTAAAAAAGGGGACCCTAGTGACCCAGGTTGCTATCACCCCGTAAGTCTCTTTCCAGTCCTTGGGAAAGTATATGCCAAGTTGCTATTTAAACATCTGGAAAGCTGGGCAAAAGCCCAAAATTTAATTATTATTTAATGTATACATGCAGCCCCTGGGGGAGGTCATGAGAGAGTTCGGGGTGCGGTGTCACCAATATGCTGATGATACTCAGCTGTACCTCTCCTTTTCAACTGACCCAGACCCGGCTGTCTCTGTGCTATCCCAGTGTTTGGAGGCCGTGGCGGAATGGATGTGGCAGAGCAAACTGAAACTCAACCCCGATAAGACGGAGGTGATGCTGGTGGGGAGAGCGAGGGAGGTAGTGGCCCCCCTGATTGGGGGAGTTCGCCCTCCCATAGCTCAGCAGGTCCGGAGTCTGGGGGTGATACTGGATGCGGACCTTCACCTGGAGTGGCAGGTGGAGGCAGTCACCAAGGCTGCTTTTCGCCAGTTGTATCTGGTGCGTACTCTGTGTCCATTCATCTCCGGCCCGGACCTGGCCTCCCTCATCCATGCCTTCGTCACCTCGAGGCTGGACTACTGCAACGCGCTCTACGTGGGACTTCCCTTGTGCCTGGTTCGGAGGCTGCAGCTAGTGCAGAATGCAGCGGCTCGTCTCCTTTCGGGGACAGGCCGTTGGGAGCATATTACACCTGTGCTCCGGACTCTGCACTGGCTGCCAATAGTGTGCCGAGCTAGGTTCAAGGTTTTAGTGTTGATCTATAAGGCCCTTCACGGTCTGGGCTCCTCATACCTCAGGGATCGCCTCGCCCTCCGCGCCCCAGAGCGGCTCCTGCGGTCGGCCGGGGGTGCCTTCTTGGAGGTCCCCCACGTAAAGTGGGGCCACAATGGAGAGGGCATTCTCGGTGGCCGGGCCGCACCTTTGGAACTCCCTTCCGGAGGAAGCCTGCCTGGCCCCAAGCCTGTTGTCATTTCGGCGGTATTGCAAAACCTGGCTGTTCACCCAGGCCTTTGGGGAGGGGGGGTTAGGGTTGTGTTTCCCCCCCTACCTTGTTTTATTGTTTTAATGTTGAATTGTTTCTCGGGGCCCTGTTCTTAAAAAGAGTTTAATTGGTGGATTGTTTCAACTGTCTTATATTGTTTTATGCTGTTTTATATTGTTGGAAGCCACCTCGAGCTGTTCGCAGGAGGGACGGGGTACAAATGCTTTAAAATAAATAAATAAATAAATAAAAATAAAATTTAATACCGCAGGAACAATTCGGTTTTCGTAAGAATTGTTCGAAAATGGATAGCTGTTTTACCATTGTCCATATTATAACGAAATATGTTAAAATAACGTTGGGTAGACTTTTTTTTAGTTTTCATTGACTTCCAGAAAGCATTTGACTCAGTCCCAAGGGCAAGATTATGGCGTAAGCTCGATCAGATGGGAATCGACAAAGGCTTGCTAAGCTTGCTTATAGGTGTTCATACAGCTAATTATGCAAAAGTTAGATTGGGAGATAAGGGGAATTTGTCCAAACCTATTCTTGTGTGGAGACGGGTTAGACAAGGGTGTGTGCTGGCCCCTCTGCGGTTTAATCTCTACCTTGGAGACTTTATAAAGAAAATAGCAATTGCGCACTCCCATCCTCCAAATATTAAAGAGAGAGCAATATTTGCCCTTATGTATGCAGACAATATTGTTTTATTGTCTCAAACGAGGAAGGGGCTAATCAGCCAGTTGGAAAATCTATTAGGCTATTGTGTGGAGAATGTTCTATCTATTAATTGCCCGAAATCGCAAAATCTTGTTCTGGGGAAGAAAGCTCCTAGATATGACTGGATTGTAAAGGGTAACCAGCTTACCCAGGTAGATCTTATGTATATCTTGGGGTTACTCTGTCCAGAAATGGTACTTGGGACTGACATCTAAAGCTTATAGCGATGAAGGCCATGGCAACAGCCAAAGGTATTCTGAGGCTAGCTGCCAGATCAATGGGAATTGTTCTCTCAACTATCTTAAGCGTATATAGGGCAAAGGTTCAGTCGCTACTGATTTTTGGTACCGAATTTATGCCTTCAATCAATTTTCAGATCCTTGAGGTAGTGCAAAATAAATTTCTACGCCGCTTGCTGAGAGTCCCGCAGGGGGTGCCGACTGCAGTCGTTAGAGCTGAAACAGGCATAATAGCTATTATCCACTTAGCAAGGTTATCAGCTGCTAGATATTGGATTAAGGCATACTTGGACAAACTTAATGACACCTCTGCACGCAAGGAGAATCCCATCTTCCCTCTCTCTGTTTAAGAGAGGAATTGGAATGTTCGGGAGGATGCCAGTATCCTTGGTTGACATTGCTAAGATCTCTGCTGGGAAATCTGGGATTCTCCTTTTCGTATTTTTTGGGAAAGGATGTCCCCCTTCAAAGAAACTTAATTAAGATGCGGGTGATAGATGTTGCAGTGCAAGAGGATCTATCCATTGTAACCTCATGGAAGGCTGTGCCATGGCTTCAACATTTTAAATTCCATCATAAATTCGAGGCATACTTGGCCAAACTTAATGACATGTCTGCCTGTAGGATGTTTACTCTGACGCGTTTCCAACTATTTCCCTCTGCTGTTGTTGAAGGGTGCTATAAGGGTCTGCCTTAGGAGGCCCGATTATGCCCCTGTATGTCCTCGGTAGTTGAAAACTTAAAACATGTTATACTGTATTGTCCAACATATGCAAACATAAGGGCAATTTGGCTAAAACCAATATGGGAGAAGGATAATCATTGCCCAGATACCCGCAAGTTACAACTTTTGTTTGCTACACAGGATGAAACTGTGCTGAGAGTTATAACGTCTTTTATGTTTTTGACTATTAAATGCCAAGAAGAGATGACCGCATAATATTTGTACAAATAGACGGTTATTCAGTTATTCTATTCTCTCTAATCTTTTGGATCTGGACTAAGATGGCTTGTGTTATTGCTAATGTATATTTACCATTGCAAGTTATATTTGCTACATTGATATCTTTCCCACTTGCTCAGAATATGATGATTTATTTGTTATGTATTAATTATTGCTTTGGACATTCATCCTATGGTATGTTGTTACTTATTCTTTGTGTTACTAGGCCATAGCGAAAGCTAGTGCCACTAATAAATATTATTATTATTATTATTTGCTCCCGGCGGCTCAATCCCACCAAGAGATTGGCCGCCGCATTCTGCACTAGTTGCAGGCTCCGAGCTGTTGTCATGGGCTGCCCCACGTAGAGCGCGTTACCATAGTCTAGTCTAGAGGTGATGTCATCCGCATATTGATGACACTGCACGCCAAACCTCCTAATCACCTCACCGAGTGGCTGCATTATACACATTGAACAGGAGAGGGGACAAGACAGAACCCTGAGGGATATCACACGAGAGGTCTTGGTATGATGAAAAATATTCTCCGAGTACCACTCACTGAGTTCTTCCTGCTAGGAATGAGCGGAACCAGTCAAGAACAGTCCCGCCCACTCCTGCACAGTTCCACAGCTGTGTCACCACCATCTCATGGTCAACTGTATCAAACGCAGCCGAAAGATCTAACACCACCAAAAGGGTCGACTGAACCCGGTCTAACTCTCGGCGCAGGTCATCCACCAAGGTCACGAGTGCAGTCTCGGTGCCATATCCTGGATGAAATCCTGTCTGGGAGGGATCAAGAAAACCAATGCGATCCAGATGCCCCTGCAGCTGCTGGGCCACTACCTGTTGAGTAACCTTCCCTAAAAAGGGAAGGTTAGAGACAGGCTGATAGCTGGCATGGGAGTCAACGTCAAGTGATGGTTTCTTGAGCAAAGGCCGCACCACCACTTCCTTGAGGCAGCCTGACACTCTGCCCTCCCGAAGGGAGGCATTGACCACCGCTGCCAGCAACAGCCCCATTGTCTCCCTGCAAGATTCCATTAGCCAGGACGGGCACAAGTCTAACTCACAAGAAGTGGTCCTAGCCACCCCAAGGACCCCGATCACATCGGCGGGCACCACCAACTGGAATTGATCCCACAAAACTGGACAAGATGGGGCTTCCATAACCTCCGGCTCTCCTAATGTAATAAGTGCATCATCGAAGTCATGGTGAATACGAGCAGTTTTATCCACAAAATAGTCCACAAACATGTCACAGTGAGCCATAGATGACTCCACTCCTAGGTGGAGGGAGGCCGGACTGACCAACCCCTGCACCACCTGGAAAAGCTCCGCTGGATGGGACTTAACGGATGCTATGAGGGCAGCAAGAAACTTTTTTTTCTCTCCTCACCACGGCATAGGCTCGTAAACTAGCTCCATGCTGCAATATGTCAGCTTCAGTGCAAAGAGCGACGCCGCCATCGCTCCAACCGCCGCCCATTTCACTTCAGCACTCGCAGGTCCTCCGAATATCAAGGAGGCCGGCGGGCATCTAGGAGCCGTCTGATCAATGGCCTCAGTTAGCAAGGTGTTCCAGAAAGCCACGAGGTCATCAATGAGATGGTCGTCCAAAATCAGAAGGTATCGCCCCAGAGCCCTCTGGAACCTCTCTGGTTCCATCAGTCTCCAGGGGCGAACCATACGAATTGGTCCCGCATCCAACCGGGGGCAGACATGTGCCAGAAGAGAGGTCTGCAGGAGGTAATGGTCCATCCATGACAAGGGCACTGCTGATATCTCCCCCAATAATGGAACACCTGCCTCAAGGCTGGTGCAAAACATGAGATTCAGAGTATGCTCCCTCCCCTCGATGTGTTGGGCCACTAACCACTTGGGACAGGCCCATAGTTTCCATGGCAGTCATGAACTCATGCTCCGTGCCCCCAAGGGTGGCATTGGCATGAATGTTGAAGTCCTCCAAAACTAATGTCTTCGGGGACCGCAACACCACCTCCAATACTACCTCTATCAGAGCATGCAGAGAGGCTGTTGTACAGGTACGTGCCCTGTATACAAGCAGCACCCCTAAACTGTCCCCCGCCAAATCAAACGCAAGGTGAAGAACCTCCATACCAACCATGGTTTGCACCAGATACCTCCTCAGAGACCATCCCTCTTTAAAAATCATGGCTACACTGCCCCATCATCACTCCGACCATAGCTGATGCTGCACAGAATACCCGTCTGGAACAAGGTCAGCCAGAATAGGCCCCAACTTGAGGTCCAGCCAGGTTTCTGTGATACATACGAGATCGGCACCTGAGTCCAGGATCATCTCCTGAACAGTTGTTGCTTTATTCGCCACTGACCTCGCATTCAGCAGCAGCAGCACAGGGTCAGAGGCTCTCTGATCATGACCCATCTGCCCAACTGCCTGAGGGCTAGTAAGCGGGACTTGTAGTAAGCACCTGTCCTGCCTCAATGATCTTACACCCCTCCACCTGGCACCATATCTTCCCCGGCGTGTCACGAAATGGCTCCGGCCCTCCCCCCGGTGGGGCCCCGCAGCTCCTGTCCCCCTCTGGTTGCCCCACACTGGCGGCACGGGAGATCACCCCCCCACCCTCTCCTTCTCCCTAGCCCTTTCAGCAATTCCAAACATCCCTATATATCCAAATATACTCAAATACTCTTCCCCCCCAGCCCTCCCACTAACTCTTCCTCTCCCCTTCCTTCCCAACAGATCTTCCCCCAAATACCCCAATATCCCCCCCAAATAACATATAACATAACCTCCCCCAACCACACCCCTTACCTCCCTATCCACCCACGTCCTCCCACAAAATCTTCTGCCAGTCAGGGATATGATAAACCGTTTAGTCCCCAGCCTTCCCAGGACCCACCTAAGGGCCATGCTCTTTGGTGCTGCCCTTAGACCCGCGCCTGCGGCACACGCATGTGGTGCTGCTGACAGGCGCCCAGCTTTATAGCCCCTATCATGGCCGATGCCCTCCCGGAAGCTGGTCTGTATCCATGGCCCCATCCCCTCTCCCTCTGCCACTGGGAGCGGGGCGGGGGTGGGCTCGGGCAAGACCCAGTCTGACCAGCTGCAGGGCGAGCCCTGGGTGGCTCCCAGCCCCTGCTCTAAAATGGGGCGAGGCCTGGGTGGCTCCCAACCCCCACTCTCCTTCAGGTGGGGCGAGCCCTGGATGGCTCCTGGCCCCAATGCAGCTGATTCTCCCTGTCAGGCGTGCAGCTTTATAGCCCATCAGGGCTGATGCCCTGCCGGAAGCTGGTCTATATCCATGGCCCCACCCCCCTCTCCCTCTGCCACTGGGAGCAGGGGGGGCATGGGCTCCGGTGAGACCCAGTCTGGCCAGCTGCAGGTTGAGCCCTGGCTTTCAGTCCATATAATAAAGATGTCATCTATAAATCTCAGGTACAGGAAAGGTTTGGTGGTACATTTTTCTAGGAAAACGTCTTCAGGGTGTTCCATAAAAAGTTTGGCACATTGGGGGGCCATCTTGGTGCCCATGGCTGTCCCCATGATTTTTAAATAGTGTTTGTGTGTAAGGATGAAGTGAATACGTTGCCCAGTGTGCTTGGGGTATATGTGCATGTGTTCCCAGTAGTCCTGGAAGTATTTGAGGCATGCTGCAATTCAATCGGTGTGGGGGATATTGGTGTATAGTGAAATGACATCCATGGTTGCCAGGATGATATTTTGTGGGAGGTTACTTATGTTGTGAAGCTTGTAGAGGAAGTCCATTGTGTCTTGGATAAAGCTGGCCCTTTGCCTGGTGAGTGGCTTAAGACTGTTCTCTGCGAATCCCGATACTCCTTCAATGAGTGTGCCATGACTGGATATGATGGGCCTTCCTGAGTTTTCCTCTTCATGCATCTTGGGAAGCATGTAGAAGGTCTGTAGGAATGAGGTCAGATAGTTCCTCCTGTAACTTACTGGGGAGGAATTTGATGGTGTCTTTGAGCTCTCCGGTGAATTGTGACGTGGGATCTTTTTTGAGTTCCTTGTAAGAATTGTGGTCTGAGAGTTGTCTGTTGGCCTCTGAGATGTAGTCCTCTCGGTTGAGGATAACTATGAAGCCACCTTTGTCTGCTGGGTTGATGACCATATGTTGGTTAGACTTGAGGGACTGGATGGCCTTTCTTTCTGCTTTGGAGAGATTGTCACTGTCATTCTGCTGCTGCTGGGCAGGTCGGTACTGTGTAAGAACACTGCTGACTCAATGCTATGAAAGAGATGGCAAAGGTAGGTAATAAAGATTCACAAAAGGCTAATGTGGGGGCCTAATTCAGTGCATCATACAGGACCGGCAAAATTGACAGCCTCAGAGACAAAGATTTGTCATTCGAAGAGGGGGATAGCTTAGTTGATTTTAGGGCAAGGTAAAAATCACAAGTATATGGGAGCTGAGGGCCATGTGCAATCAGACCTCAGAATCTTCTGAAAAGCAGTATCTGTTGAGGGGCTCTTGTCACTCCCAACTCTTCACAATACTACATATACTCACTGGGGATATGTAAGCGGCAGAGTACCCAGCCCAATTCAGTTGCTTCCAAGCCATTTAAAAGCCAACACAGTTCAGGCTGTGTATTCTAAGACATGATGTCATTGTCACTGTATGCTAATAAGTATTCCCTTATTTGGAACATGTTAGTTGAAAACAGTAAAACTCCCTCATTGCAGGAAACAAGAGGCACTTGAGCAAAAAGTGTAAATGTTTTTAATGAGCATGACCCAATTGGGTGTGAAGGTAAAAAAACAAGATGATGGATGAATTTAAAGAAAAACCTGGATTATGGTATAAAGGAAGATTATTTGGCAAGTTTCCCTTAAAGACACTTTCCATGGCTGTAGAATCAAGAACTGCTTTGGTCCTTTGACTTCATCAATGTAATTGTGTATGAAAAAGAAAATATTTTTAATAGGATTTTAGTAACTGAAATCGCTAACGTACACAGCAACTTGGAAGCCCTCATTTTGTAATCTTTCTTACCGTAAAAGGAATGTTAATCACTTCCTGTTAGCTTTACAGAAGTGACATGACTATTCAGACCAGACAAGGATTCCAATAAGAACATTCCCAAGAGTGTTGCATACATGCAAGACAGACATCTTTGTCATTATTTTGGGGTGCAAAAAATTTCCACAACAGAGTACTACTTATGTTCAATATCTAAATGCTAGACAAGGTAGAATGATCTTAAAGAAAACCAGCTACCCACCTGTAAAAGCAAACTCATAGAGTTGGAAGGTACCCCAGAGGTCCAACCCTCTGCTCAATGCAGGAAATCCACACCTAGATGGCCATCCAGCCTCTGTTTGAAAACCTCCAGCGAAGGAGAGCCCACCACCGACCTAGGCAGTCTGCTCCACTGTCGAACAGCTCTTACCATTAGAAAGTTCTTCCTAATGTTTAGGCAAAATCTGCTTCCTTGTAATTTGAGCCCATTGGTTCTAGTCTTGCTCTCAGGAGCAACAGAGAACAAGTCTGCTTAATCTTCTATCTGACAGCCCTTCAGATTATTGAAGATGGCTATCATGTCTCCCCTTAGTCATCTTTCTTTCTCCAGGCTAAACATACCTGGTTCCTTCAGCCTTATCAGAGGACTTGGTTTCCAGACCCCAACCATTTTTGTCGCTCTTCTCTGAACCTGTTCCAATTTTTCAGCGTCCTACTTAAAGTGTGGTGTTCAGAACTGGACACAGTACTCCAGATGAGGTCTGACCAGCGTAGAACAGAGTGGAACTATTACTTCTTGTGACCTGAACACTATTGCTTCTGTTAATGCAGCTTAAAATTGCAATAGCCTTTTTAGCAGCTCTATTACACTGCTGACTCATGTTCAGCTTGTGATCAGCTACAACTCCAAGATCCTTTTCATATGTACTGCTTGCTGCCAAGCCAGGTGTCACCCATCCTATAGTTGTGCATTTGATTTTTCTTACATAAATGCAGAACTTTACATTTATATCTGATGAATTTCATTTTATTAGTTTTGGCCCAGCTTTCCATCCTGTCAAGATCATTTTGAATCTTGTTTCTGTCTTCTAAGGTGTTAGCTATCTTTCCCAGTTTTGTGTCAGTAAAGGGCCCAGGACCGAACCCTGAGGCACCCCACTTGATACCTCCCTCCAGATTGATGGGGAGCCATTTATGAGCGCTCTTTGGGTACAGTTCTTCAACCAGCTGTAAATCCATCTAACGGTAGTATCATCTAGCCCATATTTTTCCAGCTTGTCAAGAAGGATCTCACGGGGGACTCTGTCAAATACTTTGCTGAAATCAAGATATACTATATCCATGCCATTCCCGTGATCTGCTAAACTAGTAACTCAATCAGAAAAGGAAATAAGATTAGTCTGGCATGACTTGTTCTTGACAAACACATGCTGGCTCCTAGTAATCACAACATTGTTTTCTAAATGCTTACAGATTGACTGCTTTATAATCTGTTCTAGAATCTTTCCAGGTATTGAAGTCAGGCTGACGGGTCAGTAGTTTCCTGGATCCTCCTTTCCACCCCCTTTTAAAGATAGGAACAACATTTGCCTGTCTCCAGTCTTCCGGCACTTCACCCGTTCTCCAGGAGTTCACAAAAATTATAGATAGAGGTTCTGAGATTGCATCTGCAAGTTCCTTCAGTACCCTAGGATGTAATTCATCCGGCCCTGAAGACTTGAACTCGTTTAATGTAGCTAGGTTTAGTAGCTAACTGTCAATTCTGTGTGGTCTGAAATTCAGTGCCCAGTATTTTGATCTACTCCTGCTGCCTGTATCTCCCCTCTGCCAACTCCTCACTGGACCCTCTCCAATCTGGCTTCTGCACCCTTCACTCCACTGAAACGCCCTTACCAAGATCACCAATGATCCACTTGTTGCTAAACCTAAGCGCCTTTACTCCATTCTTGTCCTCCTTGACCTCTCTGCTGCCTTTGACACTGTCGACCACTCACTCCTACTGGACTCTCTTCGCTCCCTAGGCTTCTGCGGCTCTGTCCTTGACTGGTTCTCCTCCTACCTCTCTGACCGCTCCTTTAATGTGTCTCTTCCCAATTCCAACTCCTCCTCCCACCCCCTCTCGGTTGGGGTTCCCCAAGGCTCTGTCCTGGGCCCTCTCCTCTTCTCTATCTACACCCTGTCCCTTGGCAAACTCATTGCCTCCCACGGCTTCCAATATCACCTCCTATGCTGACAACACTCAACTCTCTCTCTCCACCCCCTCCCCCTCTGTCCAAGCTCACCTCATCAACTGTCTCTCTGATATCTCCGCTTGGATGTCCCAACGTCAGCTCAAGCTCAACATGGCTAAGACTGAGCTCCTTATCTTTCCTCCCTACCCTTCCTCTCCCTCTTCCCTGTCCATCCTTATTGACGGGGTCACCATCCGCCCCCACCCCCAAGCCTGTAGCTTGGGCTTCGTCTTCGATACTCACCTTTCCTTTAAACCTTACATTGACCCTGTTGCTAAGTCCTGTTGCTTCGCCCTACACAACATTGCTTGGATTCGCCCCTTTCTCTCTGTCTCCTCTGCAGTTTATCTGCTAACATGTTAAAGGATGCATTTCAAGGTGCTGGTGTATCAAATGCTTCGTAATTGAGGCCCTACGCAATTGCTTATGCCTTTATTTGATCTTTATTATTCTAGGACCACTATAGACTCTGCTGTTTCATTTACTTCTCTCTACTTTAAAAAAAATAATAAAAAAATTCCCTGCTTCCTTTCCCAGCAGTCATTGTCTAGTAGGCTGCTTCTGGAAACTATACCATTTGGAATACATTGGTTATGGTTTGAACTGGGATTAAGACTGTGCCTGGTCTGTACTGTCCTTTAATGTACGATCATGCATTGTGACTACAAACAGTTGCCCAGTAGTACTCTTTTGGATGAGATCTTTTGAAAGTAAGCCATCTGAACACCTACATTGTCTGTGCCAAGGGTGTGGGTAACCTTTTCCCTAACACTTTGAAAATTAGTAGAAGCTCTGCAGGCTGTGTAGGAGTTGGGATGGGGCTGCTTTAGGTGTTATGCTCAGGCTGGAGGAAGAAAGATGAGGGTCCAGATTATTTACTTACTGGGATTTCTATCTCTTCCATTCTCTAAGGCTTGGGGTGACTAACCAGATAAAATAGAAATGCAAGTATAAAATGTATACAAACATAAGAACACAATACAATATTTATCTGTATACAATTCTGATGTCTGTCCGTTGGTCAGTTGGTCCGGCATAAGGCTTTTTTATTTTACGTCATAGAGGGTCTGTTGAGGTCTTAAATGAAGAATCATCAAACCTTTTAGTGTCTGAAGGTTATAGGGCCATGACCAATGGCTGGGGCTGAAGTTGAATCCACCTATAGGTAAAGCAGCCGGTAGATAAAGCAAAGGAAACAGCAGTTGCTGGTGTCACAGCTGCTGTACAGCTGTTGCTGATGTCACAATAGGCTGTTCTGACCACAGCCAAGTTAGCAGTAGGGTTGGCGCAGTAGGGATCAACCAGAGGGGGTAGGTGTAGAATTAAGTCATGGAGGCCTAGGTCTCAAAATTTCCACTGAAGGTTACAGGCTTGATGACCAGGGCTGAAGGTAAGGTCACCCAGCGTTGGAACATAGATAACTAATCTACTGGGAAGACACACAGACATACATCCACACGCCATCATCCTACACCTGGCGGCCTGTTTGCCCAGCTGACGGCCATGCATGACGGCCAATGCTGGACAATGGAAAAGTGGGGGAAAGTGATAACGTACTGAGAAATATCACAGGTGAACAGGTAGTAAACTACATTAAAATGTACCCCTGTGTTCCATTGTAATCATAAAGGTCAGCCAAAAAAATTCTTCTGCTAATTTCATCATGATACCAAGTGCGTACAGCCAAGGCTGTCAGGAAAATTTTGTTGGTAGTTGCCCCACAGCTCTGGAATTCCCTTCCCTTGGAAATTTGCCAAGACCGAAGTCTGACCATCTTCCGGACATGATGCAAAACGTTCCTATTTTACCAGGCATTTGGTTGGCAGAGAGAGGCTTTATGGATGGTGTTTTTATGGGTGGGTGGGGTTACATATATACTGTATTTTGGTTGTGCTTCGGTTGTGCATTCTGAGCCCTTGTGATAAGGTGGACTATAAGTAGCTCGATCTTAAAAATGGAGTTAAAACAAATCCTCAAACCCTATCCTTATTAAACACCTGACCAAATAAGTTTTACATTGCCTCAGGCTATGGCAAACTTTCAGGGAATGGGAATTCCAAAATTGTGGGGCCATCCACTGAAAGCACCTCTCTGTGTGGCCTTGTTGTATGAACATGGTGCAGTGATGGAACTTGCACCAGGGAGTACCTAGCTGAACTTAGGAAGTGCAATGGAGCATAGGGGAGGAGGCAGTCTTTTAAATATGTAGGCCCATGCCATTTAGAGCATTATAGTCAAAACCAGCACTTTAAATCCTGCCCAGAATGCTATTGGAAACCAGTTTTGATTCTGAAGCACTGGAGTAATGTGTTCCTCGTGATCCATTCCTGTCAGAACCTGGGCATTGCATTCTGCACCAGCTGTATGTAACCCTCATGCAGTATTCAAGGACAGTCTCACGTAGAGCGTAATGCGGTAGTTTAGTCTCAAGGCTACAAAAGCATGGATTACAGTTGCTGGGTACAAATCTGAAAGAGAGGGGTGCAGCCTTTTTACTAGATGAAGTTGATGGAAAATGTTCCTGGCCACCTCTGCAACATAGCATTCCATACTCAGCAAGGGATTGAGGAGCACCCTAAGGCTGTGAACCTTGGTAGCCATCAGTGATTGGTCTCTCTCCTTTCTCCCACAAAGGACCACAAGGCTGGCCAACCATCATCTCTTCAGTCTTGTCTGGATTCGTCTGCAGTTGACGTGCCCACATCCAGTCCCCAATGGTAGCCAAGCACTGAGTAAACACAAAGACTGTAAAATCAAAGTTGGGTGTTATCGGCATATTGATGTTGCCGCACCTCGAATCTACACAGTCTCATTCAGCAACTGCAGATACACGTTGAACAAGAACGCAGATGAGAAGGAAGCCTGCAGGACCTTATAGAGGAGGTTCCAAAGGGATGATGAGCAGTCGCCCATAACCACCCACTGTAACCTCTCTAAATGAAAGGAAGAGAACCACTGAATTGTGGCCCCATGAATTCTTGCCAGTCATCTCAACAAAACCTAACTAAACTGCCTAACTGAGTCAGACCAATGGTCCATCTTAGCCCAGTATTGTCACAACCTGACATGGCAGCAGGGGTTTCAAGTTTGGGTCCAAATCCGGCTCTTCCAGGGTCTCTGGCAGAGGCCATCCTGGCATGCTACCTGAGACCCCTCCAAGCCCCCCAGCAGAGGCCTCCCCCCAGGTGTGCTACTAGGGATCCTGAAGTGGAGATGCTGGGGATTGAACCTGGGACCTTATAAGTGAAAGCACGCGCTCTTACCACATGAGCTATGGCCCCCAACCCCATGATCAACTGTATCAAAGGCCTCTGAAAAGTTTGACAGGATCAATAAGGTACCATTGCCCCTGTTGATCTTCAGGTGAAGATTGTCAATCAGCACAGTCTCAGTACTATACCCAGAATGAAAGCCAGATTGGCACAGGTGATAGCGTTGGGATGGATTTGCAGCTGCTGGGCAACCATCTGTTCAGTAACCTTCCTTAGGACTTTGCCTCCTCCCTCTCTCCTCTTCTCCCCTCTGTCCTGTCCTCCTCCTCCCCTGATTCTGCCATCTCCGCCTTCAACTCTCTTGCCTCCATCCTCGACTCCCTTGCCCCCCTCTCCTCCCGGCTGGCTCGCTCTCGTAACCCTCGCCTCACCCCCACCATTCGCCATCTCCACTCCTGCACCTGGGCTGCTGAACGCCTCTGGCGCAAATCCCACTACTGCGCTGACTTCCTCCACTTCAAATTCTGCCTCTCACTCAACTCTGCTACCACCCTCGCTAGACAGCAGTACTATGCCTCCCACATTGAGGCTTGCTCCCTGAACCCTCGCCGCCTCTCTTCCACCTTTGACTCCCTTCTCAACCCCCACTGTCTTCCTCCTACCTCTTCTCTCTCTGCTCAGGATCTTTCTTTTTCACCTCTAAGATTGACAAGAACCGCATGAATATCACTTCCAAGTCCTCTCCCCCTACTACTCCCCCCTCCCCCCAGACCTCTCCTGTCCTCCTTCCCTCCTGCCTCTCTTGAGGAAATCTCCTCCGTGCTCTCCTCCAGCCCCTCCACTTGCCCCCTGGACCCCATTCCTTCTTGCCTCCTGACCTCCATTGCTTCCACCGTTGCATATCATCAACTTCTCCCTTTCCACTGGCTCCTTCCCCTCTGCCTTTAAACATACCACTGTGTCCCCCATCCTCAAAAAGTCCACTCTGGATCCCTCTGAGCCCTCTAATTATCGTCCTGTCTTGCTCCTCCCCTTTGCTTCCAAACTCCTTGAAAGGGTTGTCTACTGTTGCCTCGACCTCTCTGCCAACTCCTCGCTTGACCCCCTCCAATCTGGCTTCTGCTCCCTTCACTCCACTGAAACCGCTCTTGCTAAGATCACCAACGATCTTCTTGTGGCTAAATCCAACCACTTTTACTCTATTCTTGTCGTCCTTGATCTCTCTGCTGCCTTCGACACTGTTGACCACTTGCTCGTGCTTGAATCACTCCACTCCCTTGGATTCCGGGACTCTGTCCTTAACAGGTTCTCCTCCTACCTTTCTGACCGCTCCTTCAAAGTATCTCTTCCTAACTCCTCTACCTCCTCCTCCCTACCCCTCTCGGTCGGGGTTCCCCAAGGCTCCGTCCTTGGTCCTCTCCTTTTCTCTATCTACACCCAATCCCTAGGCAGACTCATTGCCTCCCACGGTTTCCAATACCACCTATACGCTGATGACACTCAACTCTCTCTACACTCCTTCCCTCTCCCCCTTTGTTCAAGCTCGTCTCACCAACTGTCTCTCTGATATCTCCGCCTGGATGTCTCAGCGCCAACTCAAACTGAACATGGTGAAAATTGAACTCCTGATCTTCCCTCCCAACCCTTCCTCTCCCTCTTCCCTATCAATTACCATTGAAGGGGTCTCCATCCTCCCCGTCCTCCAAGTCCTCAGCTTGGGCTTCATCTTCGACTCGCACCTTACCTTCAAACCCTACATTGACTCCATGGCCAAATTCTGCCGCTTCTCCCTCCACAACATTGCCAAGATCCACCCTTTTCTGTCTGTCTTCTCTGCCAAAACTCTCATCCGCGCCCTAGTAATCTCACGCCTCAACTATTGTAACCTCCTCCTTGCTGGCCTTCCCCGCTCTCACCTTTCTTCTCTTATCTCTGTTCAAAACTCTGCTGCCAGAATCATCCACCTACCCCGTCTCCCCCAACTGCCTTCGTCCCTTCTCCCTTGCTGCACCGCATGCCTGGAACTCCCTCCCTGCCCTCATCCGCCTGGCCCCCACCCTCCGCACCTTCAAGTCTCTCCTCAAAACCCACCTCTTCCGCTCCACCCTTCCTAACTCCTGCTAATCATCCCCACCCAGGATTATCCCCCACCTATTATCTGCAAACTCCCAATTCTCTGTAACCAAGACAAGGACGTGTGTCTGAGCTCTCACATCCTCATGAATGTTGCATCCCTTGTCTCTTCCTCTGTTCCTCCTTCCCTGTCTCTCCTCCCCCTGTCTTTAGATTGTAAGCTCTCGGGTAGGGACCGTGTCCATCTTACTCTTTGTAAAGTGCCAGGTACATCGCTGGCACTATATAAATGCTTATAATAATAATAATAAATAATAATAATAATAAAAAGGGGAAGTTAGGGATGGAGCAACAACTGGCTAAAAGTCGACATCAAATGATGGTTTCTTGAGTGGGGGCCTTGCGAGTGTAGTTTTGAGGATGTCTGGTAACCTATTCTTCCTCAGGGAAGTGTTAACAACTTTAGACCGCAAAGTTCTCAATGTCTCCTGACTGGCTTTCACCAGCCAGGATGGACAAGGATGTAATTCACAATCAGTTGCCTGCAATGCTCCAAGTGCACCCTCCATATCAATGGGTGACACCAATTCAAGTTGATCCAAATAAAAGGAACAGAACTGAGCTGCTGCAGCCCCAAACTCAGCCACTGCAAGCAAACTAGTGGTACCCAAATTGTGATGAATACAAACCATTTTATCTGTAAAGTAGATAGTAAACTTGTCACAGCAAGCAGTCGATTATAGGGATGGGAAGATCATGATCGGATCAATACAAATCGTCCAGTTTTGGATAAAGCATATTGATCCGCTCCTACCAGGGAATACGATATGATCTCCCATCGGGATCCCACAGCAAGGATCTATCTGCTCCTTGGAGAAAGCTTCAGCTTTTGCCAAACCTTTTCTGCCCATCAGTATCCACCTTCCTCGGACCTGGAAATGCCCACTCAACACCTTGGTGGCCATTTTGCGCAGGCACAACTGTTTTTTTCTTTTTTTTTTTTAGTTTCATATTCCTGGCGTGGCCCTGAGAAGGCTGTGCTGGGCGCCAGTTCAGACAGAACCTAGGAAAAATGTAAGTAAGCAACTATCCCCTCCCCCCCTGCGCGATCCCTCTACCCCCAGCTCTGCTTCACCCCGACCTCTACCCAGCACCCACCTCCCCTGCACCCCTGCCTGAGTGCCCAGCTTGCCCACCCCAGCAGTGCTACAGCAGCAGGCTCTGAGGCAGGTGAACTTGGGCAAGGACCTGGGGGAAGAGGGCGCCAGCGGACAGGGGTCCGGGGGAGACACAGCTGGGGGCAGACATTCCTCGTAGTGCCTGCAATTGGACCTGATTCTGAACAATACAATCTAAAATCTGAATTGCAGTTGGGTCAGTCCAATTCTGAACCAATCCCAAACTTCAATAATATTTCTCATCCATTATAGATTATTCAGGCTCCGGGGCAGGGACAGTCTGAATTCACCAAGTTGTCCACCATCCAGAGCAGCTCTTCTGGACTGGACTTTGCAGACAGTATGGTAGTGGATCCATGCCACGGATCCATCATCTATCCCTGAGTGTATGGTCCCATCTCTGTTCTTTTCTCCTAAGTTCACTCATTTGGTGCATGAGGATAGGAATTGGACCCATGGACCAAATCCAGGAATTAATAAAGGTGTCAAATAAAAAAACATTCATGAGCCAAAGGTTCCCCACTCCTGGTCTTATGTCTGAAAGATCCTGGAATAGATAGGTTAATTATTAATGAATAGGTTCATTATCCGGCAGGGGTCTGCCTCTGCCCAGATAGGCTCACCTTCTGGTGGCAGTGTTAGACTTTGCTTTCTGCCAGGCGTTTGGTGGAAGGAATGGGTAGGATGTGGGGGAGGGGGAGATTTTATATGGGGAGGAATGGAATGGATTTTCAAATTGGTATTGTTTATTGTTTTATATATTTTAATTATATATTGTTTTATATTTGTTATCCATTTGCTATGTAAGCCCACACTGAGCTGTCTGAGGCAGGTGGTGTGGGGTATTAAATGTGAAATAAATAAATATTATTGGGATTTGTAGCGAAAATGGTATTAAAAATAAGCACAGAAAGTGGACAGTTAAGTATGCACATGAAAACTACTGTTATATTTTTGTGTTGCAGACATTGAGGCTGATTCCAAGCCCTGCAGGATCGTGCATTCACACATGTGCATGGTTTCTGCAAGGCACACAGTGCCCACAATGGGGATCTGCGTGGCTTGTGAGCAGCTGCATGCAGGATCCACGGGGCTTGGGATCGGCCCTACCATCTTGTGTCTGTAGATTGGTCAGGGAATAAGAAACATATTCTTAGATTGTAAGACTTAGAAAGTTTGGTGTTAAGAGCTTGTTCTATTCCATAACATTAGGATAAGAATGAACAGAGCCAAATATGTAAATAGTTTAAATATTTTCTAAATTTGGATTCTTAGTTCAAAATTGAAAAAGGAAATGGATAATAAAAGTAGAAATGTTAAAGGAACCAGAGCCCTGAAAATATATTTTCTTAAATATTGCTAAATTATTGTAGCTTTGACAATATCTGCAGTTAGCTCTGACCTTCTGATACTGAATTAATTTCCTCCTGAGAGTATTATGCTTCTGAGTATAGTACAGAACCTTCTGCTCTCTTTTTTATTCTGTATATTTGTGTGTGTATTTAACTATTAAAATTTTGAATTTTAATAGAATTTTAAAAAGAAATACTGATTTAATCTTTAAACCTTAAACAGGTTTTGTTTAATAGGGAAAATTTTGTGGACAGTTGATGCTAGCAAGCATAAATCAAAGACCGTTTTTGATGAGTGTGTCACCAATCCTATGATTAACAAAAGATCATTAAAGTCTGATATTGTTGCCATATACCTCATATAATGCATTCCAAGCATAGAGCCCTCTGAATTTTTTTCAATTTTTTTTTAACAATGTTTTCTGGATTTTTGTTAACTTTTTCCCAAAATTCTTATTAGTAACTTACATTAATAGCCTACCTCAAACACATCATAAATGTAAATTTTTCTATGTTATATAACTTTATTTAAGCATATTTCATGGAACTGGGAGGGTTTGGGGCATTAAAAGCAAGCATGCAATAATACTACTCTATATTATCATTTCATATTTTTTTTCACGTACAATCAGTGTAGACTGATTGTACGTGAAAAAACCAAAACCATCAGTAAGACATTTGCTCCATAGTACATGGTACACAAATAAAATTAGATGGATTTGCTTTCTGCTACCTGAGTCCAAGCAGTTTATCAATAACAGCATCTACACAGATGTCAAAATTATTCTTAGGTGCGTCTTTTATACTGTCGCTCTATTTCATGCTCAACGACACAAACTTGTTTTTATTTCTTATTTTCGAACAACCTTACAGCTCTATAAGTTTACAGAGAGATTTTTAAAGCTAGTTAGAGGCAATATGCACGTCCTGTCTGAGGAGAGAATTAGGTCATTAGTGCTTAATGAGGGCATGTACTGTTAGTAAAAGGTGTGTCAACTTGAGAATTGTGGTTTGTAAACAGCATTGGATACTGAGACATTTGGACAGATTTTTCAGAATGGATATTTCTCATGTACTTGATGTCTACTATTGCTATTCTAATAATTATCTCACCAGAATTTCTGGTTTCATGCACTTTCTTTAAACAAGAAGTGACGCATGTTTGATCAATAATCTTGATCTTTATGGTTTCTTATTTTCTTAAATAACAAATTGTAATTTGCTTCTGTTTTTACCCTTTATTTTACATGGCTTTTATTTTGTATTGCAAGCAGCTACCAAAAAGATTCTTGCTTCCTTCTTCTCCCTTCGTTTTCTTAATTAAAATGTTTTGCAAGATTCTAACGTTCAGTGCTGTCTTAACCGCAAGGATTCTTTTTACTCGCACCCCTGTCACCATTCATACAAACTCATCTTTGCAACCACTACAATCTCTAAGGGAACTAAGAAGGGATGTTCATTGAACATTACTATTGAATGAGCTCAAATGGATTCTGGATGAGCAATGAGTTGTAGCTTTTGAATCCTGGGAACTTTTATCTTCAGCATTAAATGACCGAAGAAAGATCCAAGTGCTTTTAAATAACTGCAGTAGTTGTGAATGCAATTTACCACTTTCTTATGTCATGTTCTATTATAGAATACAAGAGTGTCAGTGCAAAATACACTGTAAACGATATAATGTGCTGTGCTTTATATGCTGCTCATCTCAGACATCTGTGAGAATAGCAACATAGGAAGTCCGTGACTGCTTTAGGCTTAAGGCTTAGACTGCTTTTCTTTAAGGCAAAAGGTAATAATTAAAAAATCCTTTTTGCTTTTGTTTTGCTAATAACCTCCTGAAATAAAAGAACAAACAGAAAAGTTTAGAACAGCATAGCTCACTGTCTTAGAAAAAATATAATACATGACATGCAATTGAAAGGAGGAAATAACATCACATTTTTAACATTTGGGATTTTTACACAGGCAGGCTTCTAAGGGGTGGGGAGGGGGAGCGTTTCATAATGCCAGGCAGCATAGGTGCCTGTTTCAGTCCGACAGGTAGCTTATTCTGGATGCTTGGCCAGATGTTAGTCTGCACCTGCCATGCAGCCACCACCCATTGAACACTGTTTTTGAGATTGTGGGCCCAGCGTGCAGGCTAATCTCGGCTAATGGGTGCCCACATGGCTGTGGCCCATCTGTTAGGTTTGCCTGCAGCCTCCTTGTAACTCCAAAAGTCCTAGCAAATATTGGTTGTAGGCACATTCAAATGAATTGATTGGGTCAGGCAAAGAGTATGTTTGATATGTAAACATAACCAGCCTTATGCCAGGTTATGAACACATTTTATAATGTGAAAAACAAGTTTCATTTCTTTTGCTTGAAGAGACCATACAGTTAACTTAATTATTTAAGTCACAGTGGTGGGTCAAAAGTTCACATAAGAATAGTACCTGCAGTACTATTTCTAATCTCTGAAGTACTACCTTGCATACATTAATTTACCCCATAGTACAGGTCAGCTAATACTTCTGAACAAGCTGTGCTTTCTCAGACTTGCTTAGCTCAGTTATAGGTGCTTGAGAAATACTATCAAAATCTTATACAACAGACGATTTAGGCTCTTTCCTAGAGCTCTCTGAAGCAGTGTTGTAAAAATCTGAAAAACATCTTGGTTTCTAAAGGATGGAACCTTTTTACCCAGTTTAAGGCTATGACTAGACATAACGCTAGCCACTCATTTTTGGTTGTTAGCATACTGATTGAAACAACATAACGCTAACTCCACTTTAACACTTCTTATGCATGTTGCATGGCTGCATATGCATAAGAAATATTAAAGTGGAGTTATTATTATTATTATTATTATTAGTCTGTTTTCACCCTGTCTTCTGTTATGTCTGTACTTGCAATTACGTGTCCTGCTATAGGAAAGACACCTTTTTAAGGCATGTGAAAACGGTGCTGCAACCAAGCATCTTTAGACTGGTTTATAGTTGCTGTTATGTCTAGATAAGCACATCATCCCATTTCTAGTCTGTGATCATTGAAGAGACCATAGAGAGACAGGGTGAAAACAAAAAGAGATGTTAGCCTGCACTTGTCAAGTGTTCACCCATTCATTTATTAGGTGGCTGCCAGATGTTAGTCCACACCTGCCATGCAGCCACCACTGACTGGGGCCACTGTGCAGGCTAATCTGGGCTAATGGGTGCCCACATGTCTGTGGCCCATCCGTTAGGTTTGCCTGCAGCCTTGCCCGCATCCAGGTCCAGCAGTATCAAAGAGTTCTGCCTAGTGCTCCTGGCCCAGGGAGGGGGGAGAGAGCAATCTCCCTGGGCGTCTTTAGACATAACAAAGATTGGGTGTCAAAACCCCTAAGCACGTGTTTGGCCGTTGTGTGTAAGCACCATAACAATGTGGCCACTCACTGAACACGCGATGTGAACACCATTGCATCACAAGGACAATTTGCATGTTTCAGCTGAACATGTGGCCAGCGTTGTGTCTAATGATATTGCGTGGCGTGTTAGCAGGTACAACATGGGGAATGAGGTGGCATCACTTGCGTATGGAGGTTGGGTGGCGAGCAAAACATCGATGTGCCCCAAGATGGGCTGTGTGTTTAAGCAGCGCCACATAGTGAACACAGGACCAAACCAGTTTTTTTATCAAGGTCAAAACACACATTTAGACATGCGTTGACATTATGTCTAAAGACACCCTTTGTCTGCCCAGGGCTGTCAGCTGGGCTGGCCAGCGCGCCAGTGATCTCCCTGTTCCCCTGGAGCCACCTGTTGACCAGCTGGCTGCACTAGTGATCTCCCTGTCGTCCTGTAGCTGCCTGTCATCTGTCTCCGGGGGGACAGGGCGTTCACTGGTACAGCCAACCAACCCAGCTGACAGGTGGCCCCAGGGGCAGGCGGTGGAAGATCGTTTGCACGACTGCCCAACTGATAGGCAGGCCAGGGGGCAGGGGAGATCAGTAGCACCAGTGTGTGGAGGCTGCCACGAGCGCATGGAATGCGGGCAGAGGGCTGCCCGTTTATTCTGTTGGACACACTAAACAAGTGTGTGGCGGCTGCACAGACCAAACACTTGCTCACTACTTGTCTGTTTTCACCCATAGATTTCTGTGACTAGACACTGCAGGCCCACTCTAACTGCTTCTAATCACCATGGTCTATAATACCAGTTTTCTGAATATATAAGCACAGTGGCATCTTTTAAATGTTGTTTCTTACTTCTTCCTCTACCAGCATGAATGTGGTTTGCAGCTGCTACAAACACTGCAGGGGAATGCATGCTTCCCCTGCCCCCCAGCACAACAACCAGCAGGGTCACAAAGAGAGATGTGAGGATCTGGGGGGAAAAACCAAACTTTTTTGGGTGGGGCGGGGCGAAATAGGTTCATTTGTTCTTCAAAAAAAAATCCCAAGGGCTGGTAAGGAAAATACTTGGGCAAAATTGTTCCATAGAGTGCTAGAAGCAACGTAACTAACAATTACTATTATGGTATTAATATTATAACTAGCTCTTACTATTGCTCTGAGCCCAAAGGATATAACCAAACTTGTTTTTAATAATCAAGTAAATACTACAAGTAATTTTCAATTTCCCCCAAAATGTTCAATTTTGGGGGTGGGGTGGGGGCAGTTTCAGGGGATAGGCAGTATCACCAAGCAAGCACAGAATCGTTTGGTCACAGTGGTGGGCTGAGGCCTGAACTAGCTGAAAGCCATGCAACTCAGGAAAGACAGTATCTTCATTACACTTTGCATTATGACTCTTTCCAGATAAGCCCATGAAAACATCAAGGAACCTGGTTCTGTGGTTTATGATGGTCTCTAGTACCAGGGAGTAGAACCCCTTTCTGTTCACAAAGTCCTTCTGTGGGACGGGAGGAGGGAGGTAGAGTATTGTAATGCGAGTTCCATCGACTGCACTGATGAAGTTTGAGAAGCCTTCTCCCTCAAATGTAGCCATCATCAGCTCGGGATCGAGAAGCTGCGTGACATGTTCAAATGGCAGTTTCTTGATGGACTTACAGACTTCCACCAGAATCGTTCCCACTGTGGAAGTCCCAATACCAAACTGGTGCTCCGCTCAGGAGAAGCTTCCAGAACTTTGAAAATTCTTGGATTTGAGTAGGATTACTTAGCAAATTTGATGCTGTTAATTGGTGACTTTCTTTAAAATATAGGCAGAGCAGTAAAATTAAGCCTGTGATATAAGACTTGGCTGATAGAAATGTACAAAACTAGCTCATAACCAGTATAATGGCACTGGCAGCATGACAAACTTATGAAAACAATGGTGTTGTCAGTGGACATTAAATTACACTGAATGATTCTATAGATATTCTGAAGTAGACAGCAGCAGTATTGCTTAATGTGTGCATTTATTCAGGAGACTCTTAAACAATGTCAGTTTCAAATGGTCAGGACTATCTAAGTTGTACAGAAACTTTGCTGTCATGTGCCAGTAAATGTTGAGGTTAGTGAGGGTTGAGTATAAATTCTTCATGGAAATGATCCAGATAACTTAGGATATTGAATAACACACTGGCAGCGTCATAATATCCAGGACCTGTGTTCACTGCGTTTTCCCTGTTGGCGGCAATGATGAAAACACCGTGAACACAGGTTCCTGATGATAGCCAAGTGAAAATTCAAGATGATCTGTGATGAGTTGGGTAGGCAATTTTACACCAATAGATAGTGTGGAATCCAAAATACCTGGAATGTCCGTTGTGGGTAGTCCAGTTATGTATGCATCATGTACACGAGCATACACAGAAAAATAAGATGCAAGGAAGAAGGAGGGTGAAAACAAACAAGATGATAGCCTGCTGTAGTCTGGGTTCGGTCCATGCAGCCCCCACTCACATGTTTAGCATGTCCAGCCTAATGAATGGAGAGCTCCCTGTGTGTATTTCATGCATTTGCAGGCAGCCCACACTGGCAGTGCCACACACACAGAGAGAGAGAGAGAGAGAGAGAGAGAGAGAGAGAGAGAGAGGAAGTGATCACTCCTTGGATGCTCTAGGATTTTCACCCACAACTCTATAGCGATGATAGACTTGTACATGTGAAGGCGCTGCATGCAACCTAAGTGACGGGACGTGGGTGCACATTAGTGTGCATTCGCCCGCATGGTGGGCTCCACGTTCTCTGAGATCCTGCCGTAAGTGAGGGCTATGTGTCTGGTTGGTGGGGGCGAACACCTAATAAACTGACAGGTGGATACCCACCTGCTGTGGGCTAATATCTCATTTATTAACACTCTAAGAATGAAAATGCAATTCTACTGCAAGGGTAGAAAAGGTAAAGGTGATGAAAATGTTTGGAGAATTATTTGAAATGGCAGAGTAGATGTTCCAAAATATCGGTCTGGAGCAGTTAGGTGTCACACCATCTACAAACAGGATCATGAACTATTACATTTTACATGTGTTTGCTCTTCAGGGTCACAAAATTTAAGTCTCAAAATGGGATCTCACAGACCTTTGCAGCTTGGGACCCACTGTGATAGAGGTTGTATGAGTGAGATGCCATAGTTTGGAAGTATTAATCTGAACAAAAGAAGAAAAAAGGAATTGGTGTGAGGTATCTTGATTAACAGAGGATATAATGAAAACTGACAGCATGCACCAAGCAGGGACCAGCCTTAGGACAGTGCCCCAAATTGGATTGTTAACTTTCTAGACAGTTTATACAGGAGTCACTGGCTTCTATCTCATTAGTAATCCCTTTGACTTCAGCGGAATCTAATCATATGCTTATGTCATGTGCACAACTACTTTACTATATTGGGGTCAATATAACAAACAGGAATCAATGGCCAACTCCTAGCACACTAGGACAGATTTTTATATCTACTTTAGGATATATGGCAGGGTGCTGTCTAATATGTGTATCCAACCAGTTTCGACTCAGTAAGCTAAATCTCAGTTTGTCTTTTGGAATGTCTGGGATGTATGTACTTCTTTTTTTAATCAGGCTGGTGTTTAATTTCTGTAGCAAGCTTTTAGAGGAGCAGTTTTAAACAAAAGTTAGGACTCAAAGAATACCATAATAAACAGGGCTGGTGCAAGTGTTTCTTGCACCCTAGGTGGCTTGGTCAGTCACTGCTCCCAGCCACCCTGCCCCAGCCTTCCAGTCTAGTCTGTGGTGATACGTGGTGACAAATAGGCAGCAGGGTTAAAAACAAGGAAAACCCCATTTCACACAGTGCAACCACCACCTGTGGAACTCATTGTCACTATCACAAGATACTACTGTGAAGACAAATAACCTAGCTGGGGGGAAAAATAACCTATCTCCACAGAGCCCCATGTGACAGATGCCCTCCAATTCCAGAGAACGGCTCCATAAAACTGCTCCAGAGACGCAAAGAGAACTCCACGCACACTGTCCTCTTCCTTAAACATAATTTTGGTACCATCAAATAGTAAATACAAATCACAGTAGTAAGTTATAGCAGTCCCTGACCAACTCTGCCTTTTGCCCCTGATGTAACTTCACTCATCAGCAGTTAAATCAGTGTGTATCTGTAGTAATCAGTGGTAAATTATTAAGCATTTTTAAAAACAACAAAGCTTGTAAAAAATTTGGACTAGAAGCCCTTGCTCATACATTACGCCAGGTATGGGAAACGGCTGGTCATTGACCGGTTTGTATTTGGATTGGCCCCTTTCCAGTTCCAGGATCTGGCCCCTAGTTTGAGCCCCTTCCCTCAAGCACTGAAGGAGTGCATTCAGGAAGAAAGGAATAGAGTTGAGGGCATTCAATTGAGGTTAGGGGCTGGATCTGTGAATCAGATCCATGATCTAGATTCCCACAGTTTCCCATCCCTCAACACTTATCTGGACCTATAGAGCTCTGAGTAGTGTCCCTGCTCAGAGGCTTGAAGTACACGAATTGAGGGGGGTGGGGGGGGGTGTAAGACCTGACAGACCCTCCGGCTACACTAGCTTTAATGCAAGGAGGGGCTCCAGGGTTGGGGCTCAGGACCCCTGGTTGCACCGATGCACAATATATAATTCCCAGGGCCGGTGTGCGTGCGTACGCACACGCTCACGCACACTAGATGTGTCGGCCCCAAAGAGTCTGGAATGGAGGAAACGGGAGCCCCTCAGCTGGTTGCAGGCCCCTAGGGTAGCCCAGGCTGGGGTGGAGGGTGGCCCCTGTTTGCAAAAGCTATGTGGGATGGGAAAGTCTGCCTGGGGCCCCCGTGCCAAGTGGGCTTAGGTGCGTTTCTGCTACTGAAATGCGGTTTCTTCTGGGGTGGAGCACAGAAGCCAGACAGCTGCAAGTAGTATGACAGATAGCTCGTAGACAGATATCTTCTGTCTTGCTCATCTGAGCTCCTTATTCTTGCTGTGTCCTTAATGTCCGTGTTGAGCAGAGAGAACATCAGTATGAAAGGGCTCTTTTGAAAGACCCAGGCTTATTAAATGGCATGACACTCCACCAATCCAATGTATTTACCTTGCAAAGCAGATTGCCCCTGGCTGAGAATTAAACATGTGACTCCTGTTCAGAGTGACTAAGTGGGCGTGACTCCCCAGAGTTATGCCAGTTTATTTTAGGGTGGTGAGCCCATGTTCCTGAGCCCATGTGGATCAGGCTCTCTTTGAGCCATGATCCACAAACTACTTGAGAGTAAATGATTTGGGAATCATGCCTCCCCTCCCAGTAATTCTCTGAGATCTTCTGACAGAGCCCCAGTGCAGCACCACACCAGGGAGAAAGGAATCATCTTCCCTCTTGTTCCCATAGCTATTAGGGTCCCCAAGTACGGTACCTACAGCTATTAACGTCTGCAATGTAAGGAGGAGTACAACACTCACCTCACCATCTTGTCTACCTTGCTGGCATGCTTTTGTTTTCCAATTTGGTTGGCTGGCTGGCTCTCTTCACCCCAGGTCTCTGCCAGCGCAGGGCGGCTCAACTGTTACTGTCCGGCCCAGTGCAGAGATGGAGTGCGGCCAGCGACCACCCATCGCTGCTGTATACAACACGCACCACCTGCATGCCGCCAGGCTGCTCTGCTAAGTCAAAGTGAGAGTCCACCATGTTGCTGCTGGGGACAGAGATGAGCGGATGGGACAGCTGAGTCTGACTGGCTCCATTCCTCCACAGGGTGTAGGCTGAAGCTTCGCCTGCTGCGCTGATGCTGCGAGCGAGTCAAGTCTGGACCCACCAGTCCTCGAGGCGCGCTGATCTTTGGCTCAGCGACTCGGCTCCTCTCTCAGCGTGGTTGCAACTTGTGCATGGTCAAGGACTGGAGGGACTCCCATCCCCTAGGAAGCAGTGGAGAGGGGGGGCGGCTTCTTCCTCCATGGCTCCAGCCTCGTCACCCTTGCTTGACCACACCACACCGTGCTCTGCTCCTCCTGGCTGCCAGGCTGCCTCGTGTGCTCCTCCTGAAATGCCAGCGCAGGCACACAGCTTGATTGCTTTCCCACGCTGTGTAGTTCAGGGCAGGCACTGCCAGGGGAGCAGGGCCACGGCCATGGCCACTTCCAGACATGGTACACTCCAGTTTCCACAACCTGATTCCCCCGTCCTCTTCATCTGGGTGCCCAAGGCAGTTGCCTGAGCCACCTAATGGCAACGCCGGCCTTGATAATAAACATCTACTAGATGGGGCTTAAAACCCTGGCTATTGGTAGTTGGGAAACGGTCGTCAGGAGGTGGCTCACACTTCCATGACCTGTACATGTACTTCTCTTGAGCTACCGGAGCTGGCTACTGTTGGAGACAGGATGCTGGGCTAGACGGACCGCTGCTCTGACCTAGTATGGCTATTCTTATGACATGGATTTGTCATTTTAAATGTGTTTTAAAATTGCCCTGAAACTCTTAAAGCTATAAGATCATATCACCTACATTGGGGCATGGCTGCGAATGCTCTGCAGCTTTCCAGCAGCTGGTGGGCCATAGAGCACAGCAGCCAGGCTGTATTCAGTAAGAGAATGGGGGATCTTCCAGGGGCCATTAGATGGCTGGCTGAAGGCTACAAAAAAGAATCGCAGTCCCCCACCCCAACTTTAGGCCAATTCCAGAATACATTGTCTCAAAAATAAGCTTGAAGAAAACCTTTACTGGAGTGAGGGGGGAGAGTGGGGAGAAAGAATTAAATGGGAGAGAACCCATGTTACAAAATTATTATTTAATAAAGCAACCCTATTACCAATGATATACAGATGGTGAACGAGAGGAGTTTAAACCCCAATTTGCATCTAATTTTTTGCAGCAGACGTGCAGAGCCCACCTTGAACCCAGAATATTCAAACATTAAAATAAATGAGACTACTCTGGAGTAAGGGGCTTGATGATTGCTCCCTTTGCCTCTTCAAGCAGAGGAGCAGCGATACGTTGCTTCAGTATAGCAATAATAGGTTTTGAAAAAAAACATGGAATTTAGGTAGATATGGAAGGAATCCATTCCCTGAAATTTTGTTTCAGTAGTACAAACAATTATTAGCGAACATCTAACTTGTGGATGGTTTTCCACTTAGCTTGTTTTAACTGTTTTAGACTTACAGGTTCCAAAGGTAGCTTAAGAAGTCATTTAGTCCATCCTCATGTAGTGAGCTAGGATTCACTAAACCTAAACCATCTCTGCTAGCAAAATCATCCACACAATACAGCAGTGCAGTTAGAATGTGTGGCTGTTCTATGTGAAAAGGACACCAAATTGGCAAAGTATAGTCATGTATTAGCTGGTGTCATCTAAGAAGTCATTGTGATAATTGGGTTCCAATGTTTAGAACCAAAGAACAATTAGGAATAGTATTTTACAGAAAGTAATAGTATAGTCTCTCTCTCTCTCTTTCACTCACTCACACACCATGTTTTGCTTATGTACAACCCACTACTGTGTAAACATGTTAAATGTAATGCAGTTCTTTCCCCAACTCTGCATTCCCCACAATAATCAGCATATTTAGTTCCCATGAGATGAATCCATTGTCATGCATTCTCTTTTAGGCTGTAATAAATTAATACTTATTAGAATTAAACTATCTTAAATGCATTACTTCTAATATTCATCATGAGAATGTTAATAAGTTCAGATGGTCTTTGTAATTTTTATTTCAGTGGATACCAGTGTTTGAGCTAATGCACAGTTTCATGACCCATAACTATTATTTAATTACATAATGGTCTGAATAATCTAGGCTTAGAACCTAGGTACTGCAAGTGATAACATGAGGTACATTCAATGGCCATAATTGCATAACTAAGTATATTTGGTTCTTCACTTTTTAAACCATTGATTCTCAAGTTTTCTGCTTGAGTGACCCCATTTTGAGACATAAATAAATATAATCTTGTGACTACAAATGGCAACAGAGCAATGTAAAGTAGTCACTTACCAAGTAATATTGTGACTTTGCAGATGGCATAATTCCCACCTGGACTCCAGATCCACTATTATGTACCTGTAGTTTAAAAGAGGTTCCCAAAAAGTACATATAGTTAAAATGTTTGTTTATGTTCTTTTTTGTCTGTTAATATGTATTGTGCCTATTTCTGTCTCTAGGTTTTGGGGACTATAATGTTGTTTCCTTTTGTTTTGTTTTTATAGTGTATTCTTTTTAAGGTGTTAAATATCCTATAACCTCAGCTCGAATTTATTTACAGCTTTCCCCAAAGTATAATGCCTGTATACAAATCTATGGTGCAACCGTACCTTCAGTACTGTGTGCTGTTCTGGTTGCCCATCTTAAAAAAGATATAGTAGAACTAGAAAAGGTAGCAGGGCAACAAAAATGATAAAGGGTATGGAATGGTTTCCATACAAAGAGAGGCTGGATATGGCTTGGAGAAGAGATGACTAAGAAGGGATATGAACAAAATTTATAAAATCATGAGCAGTGTAGAATGAGTTAATAGGGAGTGGTTATTTACCCTCCCAAATAGTACTAAAACTAGGGGATACGCTATGAAACTAACTGGGTAGGTCCATTAACGGCTGTTAGCCAAGTAGGTAGGGGGACGTAACGTTGGGAGCTGTGAGTAAACAACAGGGAATGGATGATCCCATTGTGACCTGTTGGGTACTTCTCCCAAGTGAGATTGGCCTTTGTTGGTGACGGGTTTCATACACAATAAAAACAAAACACAGGGCTTGATGGACCATTGGTCTGACCTAGTATTATGTTCTTAAATATACTTACCCCTTGAAAACATCCAGAAATTCTAAGAATCCTTATCCATCCACCAAATGGGTTTATTATTTTAGTAATCCAAAACCTTCCATTCTTACTCATTCGGCATTTTTGGATTGTGTCTGCCTTTATGCCAAGCAGAGTCCACAGGTAAAGGCATATTTTAACAGTTAATGCTAGACAAATGCCAAAAGAAGGAAAACAGTTTTCCCATGTTACGTTTGGACCAGGAAGATGCATTTATGTATCCTGACCTCCAAGAGACAAAGATCAAAATAGGCCTTGTCAAACACATATGATGTGTTTCAGAGATTACAAGTTTGGTTGATAAAGGATAACTGTTCATGTAATGGATTTTAAGGTATTTTATTTATATACAGACATGATTTAAAAAAAATAACAATGTGCAGTATCATTAAAACACTTTTTTATTGATTGAAAGTAAGCTGACTGATTTACATGAACAAATGGTGAATAATGAGAAATCATTGTCCAGAAGGCCTTTCTTAGTGGGTTCATTGGTTCTAGATTCAGTCTTATTTAATATTTTCATCAATAATTTGGAAGAATAAAATTATTGCAGATATAGTAGTGCAATAAATAAATCATGATGAGGACAGAGCAGTTTTATATGGAGCAAATGTAGACTACTTGGTAGACTGTGGTTCTCCAAAATTTCAAATATTGAGGAATTTTTTGATTGAGTGGATGAGGTAGCCATAACAGTTTCCCAGACTTTCTAACAGTGGGGCTCTTTCCCCTTCAAAAAATCCCAAATCTTTGCAAGATGGGAGGGGGGACTTTTTTTGGTTTTGTTATTTGGCTGAAGTAAACATTAGTATCTTTCATCCTTAACATTTTCTCTGAATTAATTTAATAACAATTTTGAAATGAGAGAATGTTGTTTATTTCTATGCACTGAAATTACCAGTCCAATCTCTAGGCATTGGTACAGATATTTAGAATCAATCAAGATAAATATTCTTAATACAGTATTTCACAAGTCCATCTGACAGTTAAAAACACAGCACACCAAGACGTCACCCTAACCCAACAGTTTGCCCTTCTTAGTAAAGCATTTTTTTTAAAAAAAAACACACCTGAATTTTGGTTAGTATTATTTATGTAGCTGTTTACAGCTCACAGTCTGAGCCTTTGAGGAAGGACTGGATATAAATTTAAATAAGTAAATAAAAGATTAACAAAGGCAGGAAAGATCCAAAAGGCAGAGGAAACTTGGAACACACTTTTAAAATGAACTGAGAAAGTTACGGTATTTACTACATGGGACAATGGCCCTTTTCACACAGGTGCTCCCCCCTCGCAGACGTGTGCAGGTTGGGGGGATGCCAGTGCAAATGCCATGGCGGGTGGGTGTGTAGTGGTGAGACATCTGTAGGAACACCACCTGTGGTGGGGTGTGTGTGTGCGTGTGCGTGCACTCCTGCACTCCACCCATCTCCACCCATGCACAGAGCAGCGGGCGCCAGTGCTGGTTGCTTCATGCGTGGAGGTGGGTGGAGATGGGTGTGCGCCCGTGGGAATGGCTGCACATCCATCTCCACCCGCTGCCAGTGCACACCCATCCGCCCACCCACCGTGACCCGTGTGAAAAGGGCCAATGATGTAGAAGTTGATTCTGTGTAAATTAGTATGAAAAGAGGGATGAGTACCTGGTCTACTGAGAGGCATTAAGAGTCCATTGTAGGTATACGGAGTAATACAGAAGAAGGTAAGACAGAAAAAGCAGAAAATCTGCACATGTTCACACATAATGCTGTTACCCTGGGGGAACAAGAGGGGGTGAAATATATATTTGTGTGATCTCTCCTAGTTAGGGGGCTGAATGTTACCACATTAGAGCAGTCGCAAGAACAGGTTTACCTGGGAATAAAAGTACTACACAAGACTTGCTTTTAGATAGTCTGTGTAATTTTACCATGACAATGAGTTCCTGGCAGACCCATTCTAAGGCAGAAACAATCATCATTTGGTATTTTAACTTCCATGTAGGGGTCACAAGGCCAACCGTACTCCCGGAGGTATACTGTAAGCATTTGTGTGAACATGCTCCTAGAAATGGTGAGACTGGCATCACTGGTGCATCAAAAGGAATAATGTAAAATCTATCTGGAAATTAGAATCAAGCTTGGGTTGGAACAGTGTCAGGCAGAGGCTAGAAGGCAAGGACGCAGGCCACACTACCTAGATGTATATTTTAATATACAACAGATTCTGTTCTCATTCATCGGTCTTATTTACAGAAGATGAAAATGGAGGCAATACAAGAAGGCTTGTGGTAGTGCAGGCCTGTTTTTTCATGTTCTGTTCACTGTTTAATTTATTTTGCCAGCTTTATCCTAAAGCAGCCAATGGGTCTGATTTTATTTCTAAATCTAATTATTTTTTAAAACGTGTAGGAATATCCATGGTATAGTTCTGTTGGGGACTTTCTCTGTCCCCTAATAAACCAGTCATATATTCAAACATTTTGCCTCCCAAGAGAGTGATTGCAGTATTTTTGTCTCAGTATTGTTTTGTTTGCCTCATTTCACAAAAATTGCCCACTCTGTTTGTCTTTGAAACCTCACTCTCCAAAAATTAGATTTTCATAGCTCAGCCCTCTTCAATTTTCTTTTGGCAAGAAAAGAGAGATTCTCAATTCCACCACCCTGAAACAAATTCTGGTTCTGGAAGGAACAGCATCACAAAATGTTTCCTTTCTCAGAAGGCACGTGGAGATCTTTGCAATCATCATAGCTGCCATAAGTGCAGAGGAAAAAAATTCCATAGACTGCACTGACACTTGGAATTCCCACTCGGCAGCATACTGATTTAATTGCTGAATGAATTATTGTGCTGTTCTGGCTTTCTTTGATCTGCTCTGAAAGGAGTTAAAAGAATCCTATTGGAGGGGAAAACTGAGAGAATCCATAAACAGACCAGCAGTGTATTCAGTTGGAGACTTTGCTTTTGTCTTAATAGTTGAGTACATTGCTTTGTCTTTATTTTATAGCTGATTTTACAGAATATTTTACATTAGATAACAGGACTGACTTCTCTGTACTAAAATTTATTTACCAATTTTTACCCACGCTGGATTTAATCTTGTCCCCTCTGCCGTTTCTGAAGGCAGAATTTTGGGGATTCCATTTGACCCAAGGTTTTGTAGGCAATGTAGGCAGAATGCTGTTGAAACCCTTTAACATATTATTTTTGATTGTCAGCTGTATTTAGGTCCTCGCACTATTTATTTAGCCTCTGTAATTTCTAATACGCCCTGTAGTCAAATGGAGCTATTGACTTATCTGCTTTCTGATCAGGATTTGGATATTACGGTTTGTGTGGGCAGGTTTTTGGTGGCCGCGCTTAAACTTAGACCTGTTACCTGAATAAGCCCTAACCTTTATGTCTCTATTTGGGTCTTTGAGGTTTTTTTTAATTATTGTATTATTGTTTTGTGACGGCCTCTGACTTTGCAATAAATGAAAATGAAATGAAATGTATTTACCAATATATATATTTTCGTCGTTCAGTATATTCTGTATTTCAGGGAGAAATGGTTTCAGTTGATGATGTTCCTAAATTATAGAGGGCGCAATAGCGCCGTCTATTAGTTAAGGTGAGACGCAGTTCTCATGCAATCTCTGCCTATCTTTAACATGGGATTTTTTATTCACTTCACTTCCAGGTTGCAACTGACATTGTTGCTGGAGATTTCTGCTTTAGTAAGGGGTCCACAGCCCATTGTAGCCAGTGTGAGGCCGGTGCAAGACCCAAACCCTGCAAACCCGGCCGCTCCACATCCCCCAATCTCACCCGCATCCCATGCCTTCCCCCAAACCAATTACCTTTCTCCTGCTTCCTCTGGAGCTGCCGCTCCTCCGTGGCTAAAGCCCCCTTCATCCATGATCTCTTCCTCTCTCACCCCTTTCAACTCCTTGCTCTTACAGAAACCTGGATCTCGCCCTCCAACTCTGTTACCCCAGCCACTCTATGCTTGGGGGGGCCTTTCGTTCTCTCACTGACCTCGCCCTGAGGGTCAGGGGTGTGGCGTGGGTTTCCTCCTTGCCAGTCCCTGTCAATTCCAAACCCTTTCCCCTCCTCCCTCCCTCTTCTTCCCATCCTTTGAGGTCCATTCTGTGCGTTTATACTTCCCCTTACACCTTTGTGTTGCTGTCATCTACCGCCCTCTGGGATCCCTCTCCTCTTTTCTCCCAGACTTTGAATCCTTGCTCACCTTCTTCCTCTGATGACACCCCAGCTCTCATTCTTAGTGATTTCAACATTCACGTTGACACACCTTCCACGCCCTCTATCTCCCACTTTCTCTCCCTGACCACCTCCATTGATCTCCAACTCTGGACAGACTCCCCCACCCATACCGACGGCCACTCCCTCGACCTCATCTTCACACAAAATTGCTCTCTTGCTGACCTCTCCTTTGATCCCTACCATAATTTTGATCACTTCCTTGCCTCCTTCAGCCTCTCCCACCAACCCCACTCCTCCTCCCCCTCTCCGCACCCCTTCCGCAATATGCAGGCCGTTACCCCCATGGAGTTTGCCTCCTCTCTATCTCCCCTCCTCCCCTCCGTTTTCTCCTCCTCCTCCCCTGACTCTGCCATCTCCGCTCTCAACATCTCTCTCTCCTCGACCCTTGACTCTCTTGCTTCCCTCTCTTCCCGCCTCATCCGGCCCCCAAACCCCTGCCCCTGGTTCACCCCTAACATCCACTACCTCCGCTCCTGTACCCGGGCTGCCGAACGCCTCTGGCGCAAATCCCGTTCCCTCCCTGACTTCCTCCACTACAAATTTTCCGTCTCCTCCCTCTCCGCAGCTATCTCCCTGGCTAGGCAACACTATTATGCCTCCAGGATCGAATCTTTCTCTCGCGATCCTCACCGCCGCTTCTCTACTTTTGACTCCCTTCTTAAACCCCCCTGCCCTCCTCCACCCTCTTCCCTTGCTGCTCAGGATTTTGCATCGTTTTTCACCTCAAAGATTGACAAGATCCGTCAGGACATCGCCTCCCATCCACCTCCTCCTCCTGCTCCCGTACCACCCCTCCCCCTCCCTCCTCACATCCTTCCCACCTGCCTCCCTCGAGGAAATCTCCGCTCTGCTCTCTTCATCCAACCCTTCCACCTGCCCCCTCGACCCAATCCCCTCCTGCCTCCTGACCTCTATTGCTCCCACTGTCCCCCCCCCCCCACTTCTACATGTCATCAATCTCTCCCTTTCCACAGGCTCCTTCCCCTCTGCCTTCAAGCATGCCACTGTCTCCCCCATCCTCAAAAAGCCCACCCTGGACCCATCTGACCCCTCTAGTTACCGGCCAGTCTCCCTCCTTCCCTTTGCCTCAAAGCTTCTGGAACGTGTCGTCTACTCCCGCTGCCTGGACCTCCTCTCTGCCAACTCCTCCCTGGACCCTCTCCAATCCGGCTTCCGCCCCCTCCACTCTACTGAAACTGCCCTGGCCAAGATCACCAATGATCTACTTGTCGCTAAATCTAAGCGCCTCTACTCCATTCTTGTCCTCCTTGACCTCTCTGCTGCCTTTGACACTGTCGACCACTTGCTTCTATTGGACTCGCTTTACTCTTTGGGCTTCCGTGGCTCTGTCCTTGACTGGTTCTCCTCCTACCTCTCTGACCGCTCCTTTAAAGTCTCGCTCCCCGAGTCAAACTCCTCCTCCCTCCCCCTCTCGGTTGGGGTCCCCCAAGGCTCTGTCCTTGGCCCTCTCCTCTTCTCTATTTACACCCTGTCCCTTGGCAAAATTATTGCCTCCCACGGATTCCAATATCATCTCTACGCTGATGACACCCAACTCTATCTTTCTACCCCCTCTCTCTCCTCTTCTGTCCGCTCACGCCTCGTCAACTGCCTCTCTGATATCTCCGCCTGGATGTCCCGACGTCAACTCAAGCTCAACATGGCCAAGACCGAACTCCTCATTTTTCCTCCCTCCTCTTCCTCTCCCTCTAACCTGCCCATCTGCATCGATGGAGTCACCATCCATCCTGTTCTCCAAGCCCGTAGCTTGGGCTTCATCTTTGACACGCACCTCTCTTTTAAACCTTACATTGACTCTGTTGCCAAATCCTGCCAATTCGCCCTCCATAACATTGCTCAGATCCGCCCCTTTCTCTCTACCTCCTTGGCCAAAACCCTTGTTCATGCCATGGTTATCTCTTGCCTCGATTACTGCAACCTCCTCCTTGCTGGCCTCCCTCGCTCTCACCTGTCACCCCTTATCGCAATCTAAAACTCTGCTGCCAAGGTCATTCACTCTGCCTGTCGCTTCGACCATGTGCAGCCTCTCCTCTTCTCTCTTCACTGGCTCCCCCTTCCTGAACATACCCTGTTTAAACTCCTGGTATTTACGTTCAAAACACTCCACAACCAAGCTCCCCCTTACCTCTTGGACCTAATCTCCCTACGCACTCCTGCATGCGCTATCCGCTCTTCCTCTGTTCCCTCCCTCACTCTCTCTTGTTTCTCCTGCTCACCTAACCACCTCCGACCCGTCTCCCTCACTGCCTCCCATGCCTGGAACTCCCTCCATACCCACATCCACCTTGCCCTCTCCCTCCGCTCCTTCAAACCCCTCCTCAAGACCCACTTTTTCTTCACTGCCTTTCCCAATGCCTGCTAGTCGTTCCCCATATACTTACTTTCTGTCCTCCTCTGCAGACTGCTGCAACCAACCTGATTGTAACCAAGCCAAGCACACGCTGAGACTTCGCATCCACTTGAATGTTTGTTTGTCTTCTCCCCTGTCTCTCCCACTGTCCCCTCTCCCTGTCTCCCCCTCGTCTTTTAGATCGTAAGCCACAGGCTGGGACTGCGTCCATTTCTATGTTCTGTACGGCGCCAAGTACATGACTGGCGCTATATAAATGTTCATAATAATAATCTTAATGTCAAAATGACAGAAAATTCAAGGAGAATCTGGAGTAATTGCTGGTGAATTCGTGAATAAACTAGTGGATTTCATAGGAAGATATTCTTAATTAAAGAACATGTTCAAAAGTCAACACAGAAATCCTTACGTCGCGCATGCGCATTCCTGTCGGCTAGGAATGTAGTATAAACATCGTTCAGCCATCAGAAGAAGCAGCAGCATATTTTTTAATCTCCCCCCGCTGTTTCCCTGACTCAGTGCGTCCCCAATCAGGTGGGCTGGGGCAGGGACACGGCTTTACTGGTGGACAGGGGGTCAGGGCAGCTCGGGTGGTGGTGGGAAGGGGGAGGAATAGCTGCAGGGGTGTCAGGGCAGCTCAGGCGGGAGGAGGAATAGTTTTTGAAGGGTCAGGGCAGCTTGGGCAGGGGAGAAATAGCTGCAGGGGGGGGTTAAGGCAGCTCGGGCAAGGGGGGAGGAATAGCTATGGGGGGGTCAGGACAGCTTGGGCAAGGGAGGTGGAATAGCTGCAGGGGCGGCAGAGCGGCGCCTGGAGTGGATCGATCATCTCCTTCATTGGTAAGTGCGGCCACCTGCTAAGGGGCAGCGCCCAACCGCCTGTGAGGCACCTTACTTGGCGGAGGCTTCCGCCAGGTCCATTTCCTGGACACCCTGTGGGAGAGCTCAGCCTGGTGAAGCTTGTGTTAGATACTGGCCAGGGACTTGCTGGCTTGTAGTGGCACCCCTCAAAGGCAACCCGCCTCCTAACTTCTGAGGCTAGTTCTGGTTATAACCCTGTGTAGGAGCTGCGGGGCTGGAGATGCTAGTACCCATCCTCCTCCCATCCCCCCAGTCCTCGCTTCCTCTTGGTGCGACCCCCGTCCCCCCTTTTTACCTATGCCGATTGCAGCACCTCCCCATGTGTGAGTGAGTGGACCACATCACCCCATTTTTTTTATTTATTTATTTATTTATTTCAAACTTGTATCCCACCCCTCCTGCTCAAAGGCAGCTCGGGGCGGCAAACAATGCAGAAAAAATGTAACAGTAAAACATTTAAAAATAGATCAGCAAATTTTTAAACAAATCATAAAACCCGCCCCCTCTCACACCCTCCACACCCTACCCCTTGCCAAAGGCCTGGCGGAACAGCCAGGTCTTACATAAACGTTTAAATGACAGGAGGGTGGGGGCCAGCCGAGCCTTCTCCAGGAGAGAATTCCAGAGCATCGGGGCAGCCACTGAAAATGACTGAACAACTGTGGCCACCCACCTCATCCGGGGAGCCTCCAAAAAGGCCCCCACAGACGATCTCAGGGGTCACACAGGCACATGGGGGAGTGAGGCGATCCTGCAGATGAGAAGGGCCCAGGCCGTGAAGGGTTTTAAAGGTTAACACCAGCACCTTGAACCTGGCCCGGTACTTTATAGGCAACCGATGCAGAGCTCGGAGCATAGGTGTCATATGTTCTCGGCGACCCACCCCCATAAGGAGGCGGGCCACAGCATTCTACACCAGCTGCAGCATCTGGACCAGTTTCTCGGGTATCCCCACATAGAGCACATTGCAGTAATCCAGCCTCGAGGTGATGAGGTCATGGATGATAGTGGTAAGGTCAGAGTCTGAGAGATACGGTCGAAGCAGCCGGGCAAGATGGAACTGCCGAAATGCACTCCCCGCCACCACTACAACCTGAGACTCTAGGCTGAGCCGTGAATCGAGGAGCACACCCAGACTCCATACCTGAGAGACCAAGGGAGGGCGAAACCCCCCCCCCCAACAAGAGGAGATTCCACCCTGAGCCGTGAATCGAGGAGCACACCCAGACTCCATACCTGAGAGACCAAGGGAGGGCGAAACCCCCCCCCCCCAACAAGAGGAGATTCCACCACTCCCAGACCCCCCAAGCTCTCGCCCACCAACATCACCTCTGTCTTGTCGGGATTCAATTGCAGATGACTCAACCTCATCCAAGCTCCCATAGCTGACAGGCACTGGGAAAGTAAGGAGACCGCATGACCTGGATCGATGGAAAAGGAGAGGTAGAGCCGAGTATCATCTGCATACTGATGATACTGCATACCTGGCACCCCTCTCATGATCTTCCCTAACAACTGCATATAAATGTTAAACAGGAGGGGGGACAGAATGACACCCTGCGGGACTCCCCACATGAGATTCCGGGGGGAAGACGTACACTCCCCCAGGACCACCCGGTGAGTTTGCCCGGCCAGGAAAGAGCGGAACCAGTCCGAGACCGTCCCACCAATTCTGGCATAGTCCCGCAGGTGAGTCACCAACACCTCATGATCGACTATGTTGAGTGCAGCCCAAAAGTCTAGCAGGACCAATAAGGTCTGACAGCCTTGGTCCAGTGCCAGACGAAGATCATCAACCAAGGCCATCAGTGCTGTCTCTGTACCATACCCAGGCTGAAAACCAGACTGAAAGGGGTCAAGGAAACCGGTGCAGTCCAAATGCTCCTGGAGCTGTTGTGCCACTGCCTGTTCAATAACCTTCCCTAGAAAGGGAAGATTAGAGACCGGTCAATAGCTGGCTGGAGCATAAGCATCAAGAGATGGTTTCTTGAGCAGGGGCCGAACCACTGCCTGTTTAAGGCAATCCGGCACCCTGCCCTCCGGAAGGGAGGCACTAACCACCCCAGCCAGCAACAGCCGCAATGTCTCCTGGCTGGCTTTCACCAACCAGGATGGGCATGAATCAAGTTCACAAGTAGTGGCACAAACAGAACCCAACATGGACTTAACATCGGCAGGCGATACAACTGAAACCGATCCCACAAAACAGGACAGGATGGGGCCTCCATGGCCACAAGTTGATCCTCTGCAATAACTGCGGTACCAAAGTCGTGACGGATATGAACGATCTTGTCCACAAAGTATTCAATAAACTGGTCACAGCGGACACTGGATGGGTCCAGGTGGAGACAGGCAGGACTGACCAAACCCCTCACCACCCAGAAAAGCTCCGCCAGACTTGACTTTGCAGACGTGATGAGGGCAGCAAAGAACTGCTGCTTTGCTGCCTGCACCGCCACAGCATAGACCTTTAAACTGCTCTTATGCTGTGATCAGTCGTATTCATCTCGAGTTCGACACCACCATTGCTCTAAACGCCTACCCTCTCGCTTCAAATCCCACAGGGCCTCAGTAATCCAAGGGAACCTGCGGGAGGCTCGAGAGGGCAGCGGACGCCTAGGAGCCACCCTGTCGATGATCTCGGCCAACAAGATGTTCCAGAAGGCCACAAGATCATAGACAGAGCGGGTGTCAGGGTCCAGGGAAAAATCCCCCAGAGCATTCTGGAACCGATCCAGTTCCATAAGGCTCCGGGGGCAGACCGACCTAATAGGTCCCGCACCTTGATGGGGGCTAATGTGCCAGAATGCACGCCCTAAGGAGGTAATGGTCAGACCATGACAAAGCCTCCACCCCCCTGACTCTTACTAACTGACCCCCTGCCTCAAGGCCGGTGCAGAAAACCAAATCCAGTGTATGTCTTTCTTCATGTGTGGAGCCACAGATGACTTGGGACAAGCCCATGGAGGTCATGAACCCCTGCTTTGCCCCTCCGAGATTGGCGTCAGCATGGATATTAAAATCCCCCAAGACCACCAAACAAGGGGTCCGGAGGATCATGTCTGACACCAGATCGGCAAGAGGATGTAGGGATGCTGCCGGGCAGTTAGGTGCATGGTACACCAGCAGCACCCCTAATCAGTCCCTGGCCAAATCCAACATAAGATGGAGGCGCTCCGTACCTGGTGGAGCCTGCACCAGATACCTCCTAAAGGACAGTACACTCTCTTGATAACAGTAGCTACACCACCACCCCATCCCTCCAGCCTAGGCTGATGCTGCACAGAGAACCCAGCCAGAACGAGGTCAACCAGAATAGGACCTGCCTTGCTATCCAGCCAGGTTTCTGTGATACACATGAGGTCGGCGTCCCACTCCGGGATCAGCTTCCGGATAATAGATGACTTATTGACAACCGACCTCGCGTTAAACAGCACCAACCCAGGCCACAGGACTCCTGGACCCTGACCCGCAACCCATCTGCATAGGGGATAAAGGAGGCCCATAACGACCCCAATAGCCCTGCAACCCCTCCCCTCGGAGAACTCTGACAGACACACACCCTCCATTCCCTGCATTCGGTGCTATCCCAATGTTTGGAGGCCGTGGCGGATTGGATGCGGCGGAGCAGACTGAGGCTCAACCCAGATAAGACGGAGGTGATGGTGGTGGGGAGGGCGAAGGGGGTGGTGGCCCCCCTGGTTGGGGGGGTTTGCCCCCCTGTAGCTCAGCAGGTCCGGAGTCTGGGGGTCATATTGGACGCAGACCTGCGTCTGGAGCGGCAGGTGGAGGCAGTCGCTAAGGCTGCCTTCCGCCAGCTTTATCTGGTACGTAGGCTGCGTCCGTATGTCTCTGGCCCGGACCTGGCCTCCCTCATCCATGCCTTTGTCACCTCGAGGCTCGACTACTGCAACGCGCTCTACGTGGGGCTTCCCTTGTTCTTGGCCCGGAGGCTGCAGCTGGTGCAGAATGCGGCGGCTCGTCTTCTTACGGGGACGGGTCGCCGGGAGCACATTACACCGGTGCTCCGAGCTCTGCACTGGCTGCCGATAGTGTGCCGGGCCAAGTTCAAGGTCCTAGTGATGATCTATAAAGCCCTATACGGTCTTGGCCCCTCATACCTTAGGGACCGCCTCGCCTTTCGCGCTCCAGGACGGCTCCTGCGGTCTGCCGGGGGTGCCCTCTTAGAGGTCCCCCGTGTTAAGCGGGGGGCCACGATGGAGAGGGCATTCTCGGTGGTGGGGCCGTGGCTGTGGAACTCCCTTCCGGAGGAAGCTCGCCTGGCCCCAAGCCTTTTAACGTTTCGGCGGAACTGTAAGACCTGGCTGTTTGCCCAGGCCTTTGGGGGAGGGTAGGGAGGGTCTTTTTAATCCCCTACCCCTTTTTTTTGCTAAGCCCTGTTTATATTTATATTTTTATATGAAATATATGTTGTTTTTATTGAATTTTAATGTATTTTATTGTTTTTAATTGTGTTGTGAGCCGCCCCGGGCTGCTTTGCAGGAGGGGCGGGATATAAATGTTTTGAAATAAATGAAATAAAATAAATTCACCCAGCACTCCCTTATACCCCACCTTCCCCATTAGCTCTCAAATCCCCCTTCTTCACTGACCCCTAGCCCCTCCACAGACCCTTCCTGCCCACTGACCCCCAGCATCCACATCCTTGTCCCCCGATTAACCCGCAAATACCTGCCTCAGCCCCCACTTCACCCAGCCCCCCACTTCACCCATTAAAATCCAAACACAACACCTCTTTCTTCCCCATTCGCCTCCAGTCCCCCCAGCTGTCTCTCCATGGCTATTCACCCCAGCATCCACACCCATTTTCTCCAATAACCCACAATCACCCTTCTCTTCCCTATGCACCCCAAACACTTCCCCACTCAATACAACATTTCAAAAACCTCATAAAATTCCAATATTTAAAAAACAAGGTTCTAAATTCATAGTTAAGGCGAATTAATCAAAACTAACAATTTGAATTATACTCCAGCTAATAATCTCTTCCCATCACAAATCCTACTCCTACAATAATACAATTCCATCTCACATCTTTCATTAACCACCGTTTATACATCCCGTTCTTCTCAAGATCATCACTACGTTTTTACCTTCAACATCAAACTTATAAAAATATATCATTCCATCTCAGTCTTTCATTAACCATCATTTATACATTCCTCTCTTCTTAAGATCATCACTACATTTTTTTCCTTCAACATCAAACTTATGATGATAAAATACAAGTCCCACAATTTCACATATTCTACTACTGAACAAATTTATTCTCATTCAAATACCTGAACAAGTTAATTTTGATATAGATATCAGTTTATGAAATAAAGAAAAGTATGAGCTACAATTTTATATTAGTTAATTAACTCATTAAGGCATTTGAATGAGAATAAATTTGTTCAGTTGGTTTTTTACATTTGCCTTAATGTGATGATTTACTGTCATGTTAGAGCAGGGGTGAGGAACCTTTTCTGACCTGGGGGCCACGCTGAAGATTAGTATGAGCTACAAGGGCCACATAGAGGTTGGGAGCGGGGGCAGTTAGCAGGTGTAGTCAAGAAACGGAGGGCCCAGATCATGGATCTGTTCTGTGGATCTGTCCCCACTGCCCTTCCGTGCATACCCTCCTCTCTGCCCCGTTATCCTGAGCTCAATTTTTCAGTGCTTGGGTGTAGAGACTGGATCCAGGGGCCAAATCCAGGCACTGGAAAGGGGCCACATAAAGACTTGCTGAGGGCCACATTTGGCCCCTTGACCTGAGGTTCCCCACCCCTGTGTTACAGTGAGAGTATAATTTGGAATGCTGCCTTAACCAATTTCTTAAACGGCAGTTTTTTGCTTAGGTAATTTTCCCTTTTGTTGAAATGTAAAAGTTAAGAGTTTACTATATGTGTCCCTTGGCTATGGCGAAAGCTGATGCCCAATAAATTATTATTATTATTAGTGTCCCTTCCCTTCTGGGCAGACACCAGTTCATCCCAGACACACACACCATTCATTCATTCATTAATTCTCTTTCTCTCGCACATGCATTCATTCATTCAAACACTCATTCATTCTCTCTTCCACATACACATTAATTCCTTCTCTCACGCCTCACACAGTCTCTCCCCCCCCCCCCCCACACACACTTCTCACTCTCATCTCTCACACACACACATACACATACACATACCCAACACACACTCACTCACTCACTCACTCCGTGGGGAGGAGAAGTTACTCACTGTGCTGCCACGGGGTGGGCCCTTTCGTCTGCTTGCACTGCCGTGGCAGCTTCCTCCACTCCTTGGCTTAAAGGCCCCACCCTGCTGTGCACATGCTGGGGTCATACCAATTTTCTTAGTCTGGCATGCTGGGAAATGTAGTTCCAGGATACCAGACTAGGAAAGAGAAAAGAAAACCAGCGTGGGGACATGTATTGAAAACTGTCTTTAAACTGTAGTGGCCAGCACCACTGCAAGGAAGAGAAGGAGCTCTGGAGCAGGCACCAGGCAGTTGGGGCAGTGGTAGTTCCTTCCCATTGCTGCTGCTGCTGCCAAGAGGGGACTCGGGCAGGCTGAAAGCTTCCCCAACATGGCTGGGAAGGGATGGGAGTTGTCACCCACTGCCAGGAAGAGTGTGAAGGCAGCAATTACTGCCTGGGTTTGGCGATAGGAGCTGAAGCCCACATATGCCTGACTTTGCAGTCCTCTGGAGCCAGCGCTGCTAGTTCTCTCCCCCCCCCCCCCCCCTTGCGCTTTAGCAGCTACTGCTGAGGTTGGGGGCTGGCTCCTCAGGCAGGCTGGTGATAAGCGGATGTAGTGGTGGCCAGAGGCACCGTGAAGGAGGGTGGGCAGTGGGGGCAGCGTTGGTTCCCCCCTGCCTCCCCCTCACCGAGGCTGGTGCTGTGGGTGGTGGTTGAGTTGGGCAGGCAGGCAAGCTGCCCCAGTGACCCCACACTAAGGCTGGCCCAGCAGTAGTGGCAGCGTTTTAAAGGCCCACACCGCCCATGCTGACTGAGAGCTCTCTGCCCGCTTAAAGGGACAACGCTCATGGGGAGAAAGTGCCGCTTTCGCGGCTGGAACAGTGCTGGCCAAAGCCACCCTGTTACAATCCAGAGACCCTGATCTCACAACTAAAAGCACCAGGGTTAAGTAGACACTTTATCTAATCCAGCCATTACTTGTCATCTACAAAAGCGGGATCGTACAATACTGGCATCAGGCACCCGCCATCCTCTCTACGCCGTGTCTGATGTTCAGAAGAGCATCAGACACGGCGTAGAGTGTATGTGCGCATGCGCTCCCTTCTGCACGTGCGCAATCTGGGAAGGAACCCGGAAATGCGGCGTGAAGCTGGCACAGCGGCGATCCGCCTTGAAGGGGGCAGGATCACCAGACCAGCTTCACACTGTGGAAATCCGGCATTAGAGCACACCGGGGATTTAGACAAGCGGCAACAATGGCGGCTGATAAAGGGCTCAGCCGTCATTTCCGTCTCGTCTAAAAGTGCCCTTAGCTGGAAATTTACAAACCCCGTCAAAAGACCGGATGCCAACAGGAAGTCTTTGCCCCAACGTCTCCCATTGAACAGCATTAAGTGCTGTTCAGTGGAACCTAGCAGCTGTCTTAACTACAGAGCCATGACTGTGGCTCTATAATTAACATTCTCTCCAGAACTAGTGCTTCCAAGAATGAGTTCCCAATGAAGATGGGTGATTTATGAAGGATAGGAGGGTACCATATTGCTCTACAAACTGTTTAGCTATTTGTGGGCAAGGAGATATTTTTAGGAACCAGAAAGCCTTTGTGCCACCTTAACTTTGTAACATCACTGTCATTGTTTAAATGTGTGTGTGGTTGTTTTTTAAGGTTCATTTAAAAATTATAGTTGTGATTATCTATCACTATTAAATTCAGGAAAAAGAAATCTATGGGAAGTTTAAGGACATTTTCTGGTCTGTAATCTTTTTTGTTATTGTTGCTGTAGAAGCATACACAGTTGATTAAGCTACTGGCACAACTTCACATGCTTTAGACTTTAATTAATAACCTAAAAGTCATTACTCTGATGTGTTTAACAGTTTGCATTAATTTTCCAGTAGAGGAATTCAAATAATATTTTCCTGCTATATTTAATGATTTAAAAGTAATGTTTAGTCCAATAGGTAACCTTTGTAGTAACTCTCTTCCTTTCTTTTCTTCTGACATGTTCCTGAATCCCTGACTGGCTCGTACGATGAATTTTTGGCCTTTGCAAATTCTAGAGCCCATTGTGAAGAATGGCAGGCCTCCAACGTCTCACAGTATGCACTCGTTTCTCCACCAGTACACAGGATCATTCAAGAAGCCTCCTTTACGGAGACCACATAGCGTTATAGGTGGCAGTCTCGGCTCCTTCATGGCAATGCCCAGGAATGGCAGCAGATTAGGTAATTTATTATGTTGAACTTTTTTTCTCATATGTAAGATAATCATAATTGGTTCTTTTTCTGATTTGTTTTGTTTTGTTTTGTTTTTTGTACGTTTGGAATGCAACAGTAGTCATAGGAACAAACCTTTAAAATATTGACTCTGTCATTAAAGGTTTGAAGGACGGGTGGTAAAAAGCATAGTGCGTGTTATTTCACGGAAATCGCCCACATATCCCTTTGATAACCTGTATTACAGTTACAAAACCTGATTGCTTTAGAAATATCTAAGGCACATCTGACTATTTAGTATTAAAACACTGTTTGAAGACATTTCAGACATAAAAGAATAACTAGATAAAAAGTCTTCAATGAGGAAACATCGGATAATTCTTTAAATCACAGTCACAGCTTTATGATGCTAATATTGCTTTTACCTGTGATTTCAGTTTGTTTTCTTGACTCTTCAGTCATACATTGATTTTTAAATAATGAATAAGACTGTATGAGACATTAACCCACGTTGGACAACCTTACCCCACAATGAACTGGCTATCAGGCCGGCAGCTGCCAAATGTCTTCCACTTCCGCCCCAGAAGTGGCAGGTGGGCAGCTGCTATGGGACACGTCCGCTGGAGAGAGCCGGCAACGCATTGTGGGCTACCATTGCCACACATGGGCTAATGTGGGATAATGGCTGACACCCGTCAGGCTAGTCCCATCAGACTAGGTCTGCGAGCACCATAGAGTTGCGGACGTAATTCTCCATTTCTGTGTGTCTATGTCACAGCAAGGGGTGGGGGCGGACACTTGTCTGTGTGAATGACTCCTCGGCCCACCCCAGAGCATGGCGGGACTTCTGACGGTGATTCGCCCACCTTGTTTCCCTCTGGGGGTGGGAAGATCATTTGGCTGCTCTTTCCACCAGCCCATAGTGTGCATTTGGCCTGCCTTCGACGGGCAGGGGAACTGGCCAGCCCTGTCTCGTGTGGCTTTAACCTAAGTAGCTTTTTTTTGTTTGCATTGCTGACCTTAGATGATAATTTACTGTTCCCTGGACAATCAAGCCAATAATAATTATTATTTATTATATTTTCAATTAATTTTTACTGAATTGTTCCTTGGATAAAAGAAGAGAATCAACTGAATGTTTATGGTAATTCTGTTAAATTGTTTTTGCTTTTTTCCCCTCCTCTTTTTGACTCATTTTGCCAGATTAACATGGGGTGAAACAGACAAGACGCTAACCACCCTTTAACCACCCTTGGTGGTTATGCATGTTGCAGGGCTGTATTGGTGCCCTATGCAGCCCTGAAACATGCATAAATGACCACCAAGGGTGGTTAAAGGGTGGTTAGTGTCATGTCTGTTTTCACCCATGGTAAGTTTCTCCAAGGCTCTATCTCCTCAACTATGCACTTTAAGGGCATGTTATAACAACTGCATCCTACTGTGTTGTGCAGTATTTGTTACATAGTCAGCTATCTGCTCTTTTCCTCCCTCCCATTCACACAGTAGAGCAGGGGTGGGGTACCCACAGGCCACTTCCCTCTCCGGCCACGACCCTTCCATCTTACTTCTATGTTGTGCAGCCCATCGCCCACCTCTCTGGGGCCCGGGCAGACTTTGGCAGGCCGTACAGCCCGCAATCACACCTTGAGACTCACCAGAAGATGCAGCTCAAGCCCAGCAGCTGATGCAGACCAGTCACATCGTTGCAGCGCTGGACCAGTGAGAAACGTCCAAGAGCCACCCAGAAAACTTAAAAACAGAGGAGCAGAGTAAGGAAGGGAGCAGTCGGGCAGAGATGAGCTTGCTACCAGTCGAGACTGCTACAGCTGCAGAGCTGCTGGGAAAACTTAAAAGCCCCTGTGTCAGCAGCACCGGGGCAGAGGAGTGGAGCAGTCCTGCACTGCCAGCTGAGACCTCTGCTTGCTGTCTTGGCAGCTTGCTGTCCAGGGGAGGGGAGAAGGGAGAGTAGGGGGTTATCACTGGGGAGGTAGCGAGGTGGATGAGGTGCAAGACAGCGGAGCAGAGTATGGCTGCATCCTGGGGAGCCCTGCTGGCCCGATGGGAGAGACAGAGACTCAGCGGGAATGCAGAATGGATGGGGTCTTGAGCAAGGCCCAGGAATGAATGGCCTTGGCTGCTGCAGAAAAGTAAACAGGTGGATGAGGGGGAGCAGCGATAATTAGCGGGAGAGGAAGGATTCCCTGGCCCGCCCCTCCCCATGGGGGAGACTCAGTGGATTAGTGGGGAGAAAGAGAGAGAGGGCAATAGGTTTCCCTGTTGGACCCCAGACAGCACAGCTAGAGATGGTAGCTGTGAGAGGATCCCAAGAACGCTGCCCTGATGTTTCCTTTCTCCCCTGCCCTTTCCCAAGCACAGGCGGAAACAGAGTCATTGTTAAGAGAGAGGGTTTTGTTCCCATTGCCTATCTCTGCTACCCCTTCCTGCTACTGTCAGTTTCCTATCCAATTAATTGATTTTAATTGCATTTAAAATTATTTAAAAATAATCAGCTAATTAGTTTTAATTCATTATGATTGTTTTATAATTGTTTTTGTCGTGTTTTTGACATGCGGCCCCCAGCATATCCAGGGACTGACAATGTGGCTCCGGGCCCAAAAAAGTTCCCCAGCCCTGCAGTACTTTTGCCTTTGTGGAGCTATGCAGCTGGTGCCATCATGGTGGAGAACATGATTTCTACCCTTTGAACAATCTGCAGAAACAATCTGTAGGCTTCATCTGAGGGTCTCAGATGCCTCTTTGTTTACACATAGACAAGCAACCCCAAGCATTTTATGGGAAATTCCATCAGGTCAATGAGCACTATCAGAGACTCATCACATTTAAACTAGGACTGAAATGAGCAGCTAAATTGCTGCCTGGGAGAAATTTCACCATATCTGGAATCGGGATCAATTTCCTGACTACTTCCCAGTACCAATGTGATTTCTCAGTTCTTGCAATACCATGTGTAAAAGGGCAGGACCCTGAGGGTTGAGTCCCTGAAGGATCCACACTCCAATGAGCCCAGCTCACAAGGGATCTTTGCCACAAGTATCCTTTATTTACATTGTTTTATCATCACTCTCAGTTCACACAAGCACAGCCCATGTTCCATATGTACAATAACAGGCCACTTGTCTGGGTGCCTCCTCTGTACTCACCCGAGGCATCTCTGGGTATCCTCTAGCTGGATGTAGTCCCTTCCAGCTAGTCACCATCTATGATCACGTCCATGAGCAATGGTCCGGCTCCTCAGCATATGAGCTGCATCGCTGGCCGGGCACAATCCCTCCCGCCAAGCTCTGTACATTCACCCCTGGCCAGGCACAATTCCTTCTGTAGCCAGATAAAAAGGCACAGCCTTCCTTGGCTCCTGCCTCTTGGCTGGTCTCCCTTCTTAAGAGGTCTCCTCTCTTGTATAGTCTCCAGATCTGGCGTGGCCATATACCCAGCCGGCCTTAATCAGTCACTCGGCTTCTGGAGACTTGCACCTGTACCTAGTTGAGGTGCTCTCCTTTATCTGGCTTCATGTGCACCTTTCCTTGGTGCCTACTGGGGCACAGTCCTCTGGTAGCTGATGCACCCATGCCTTTCAGACCAGTGCTAACCCTCCCTTCTACACAATGAGCTACCATCCTGATTTACTGACTTTTGGCTTACTGTTTACCACGTACCATTCGTTTACTGCTTACCACATTTCCGAGGGTACCGTTTTACTTCCGGGTTTGTTTATGCATTTCTGAGCCAATCACTATGCCAATAACCCACCACTTAACCTCCCCCCACAAGAGGACTTGTGTTCAGTTTGCTTAGGCCAGGAGTATTAAATAAGAAAAACTCAGTAACACTCAGTTTCAAACAGGTCAGTTCTTGTTGCGCTCTTCTCAAGGTTTGCATAAGATCTCTTATCTTTCTGAAATTATTATGTTGTCTGCTCCAATTCTATGCTTTTATATTATTGGTTCCTTAGAATATGGCTTAAATATTCATGAATACAGTTTTTCCTCTTTTTGAGCCTTTTCAAATGGACGTGGGAGGAGCCGTGGGGGGCGGGGGGTGGGGGATGGATGCACATCTGCAGTGGGTGTGTGGCGTATGTGTGGCCTATCCCAGGATGGACGCCCATCTCCACTGATCTCAACACATGGAGGCACCATGTATTGTTTTCTCCAATGCCTCCTTGCTTGAGGGATTGGTGGAGATGGGTAGAGCATGAGAGTTCCACATTCTGTGTAGCTGCGAATGTATGTTAAGCTTCCCCAGAGGTGTAATTTGTGTGAGAATAAACTTACAATACATAAATCATTTTTGTGAACTCAACCCTGTGTTTTACATGATAAACAGCTCTGAACTGCAACTCATGATCCCTTTACTGCATTTATCAGTTATTCTCAAAACAGTGTCTCAGCAACACAGATATTCCAGAGCATTAAATATGGTTTGGAAACAACTTTTGTGTCATTTGATCAAACTTATTGCTTGTCTCTATAGTTATAAAACAACTTTATGACTTGTTTTCTCTTTTTACAGAGAAAATCAGATTTGGGTTTGTAAAAATAGATTTTTGTAAACTTAAGCAAAATTAGTCCAGTGAACAGCATCAGTCATTTTCTCAACTTTCTGAATTGAGCTATAATTACCAAAATGGATGCCATTACTCACACAAAAATCTTTTGTGTTTATACAAGAACTTGAATATGCTGTTGTCTAATTATAACAGTTCAGAGACTGACAGTTATGCTTTAGAAAGGATGTTCAAGTAATACCTCCACCTCTCTCAGCAATAATTATTCATGTAACGCCTTCTTAATCTTAGCAGCCACTGATTCACTATAAAGTGTGATATGTATTTCGTATAGGTTTATGAAAGTGAATTGACATGTACTGAGCTAACTGCTCAACTCTTTAGAAGAGCTAAATTGGTTGCCTTTTTATTTAAGTGTCCAAATACACATTTAGTGGCTTAACGCTGCACCTTTATTTATTTATTTATTTTTTTAAAATTGACTTACATTTCCAATTTACAGGATGTCACCAGTTTTTGAGTCCAAGGTAAATTTTTTGTCAAAGGCTTCCTCTGCGCTCACCCTTATTACGAGAGAAGAGCTGTTCCTTATCTTTCCTCTAGTGCAAAGGTTCACCCAAATAGAGTCATGCTATCTGGGGAAGGGGTCACAAGCCTGCCTGATAGATCATATGCTGTGTATGTCTTTATTACTGTCTGGGGTCACAGGATCATATGCAAGTCTCAGAATTGGGCCACACCAGCAGAAACGTTTTGGGACTGCTGTTCTGGTCTGAAATGTGAGCATGACTTACAGTGCACATAATGGAGGAGCTTGATTTTAATCATCTGCAAGCATTTCTGTTGCCCACAAAAGGCATCTTATCTGCATAAGGCTGAATGCTTAGTTTAAACTCAAGGTACTTTTGTTGCTGTAAATCTCCTCTTTCTGCTCATACACTTTCATTTGGTTCTCCCATTTTGAAGAGACTGACCTGTGTAAAACTATGAAACGATAAGTTCTGGTTACTCACTGGAATCCTTCCCTTGGATATTCCAGATGTGCCCGTTATGTTGCAGTCAGGTTTTTTCCTCCAGAGAAAGAGTTGCTTTTTTTTCAAAATGATAGATCAGCAGTTGTCCTTTGTTGCCCACATTACTATAATGATCGGCAGGAATTCCCAAATATATATAAAGGAGGGAAGATGAAACAGACTTCCTTGCTAATGTTTGGTTTCCTGATTGAGGGTAATTTATGCCATGGTATCTCTCTTGGCTTGGTTGCCATTAGGTTCAGATAAGGATGTATTTGTCTCTTTTGCTGTGTTTGGTAGTCAAATGGCACTTGGAGCTATCAAAATATGACATTTTGGATAGTGGCGTAATAAAAAAAATTGAGATTTTGTGTTCAGTAGGAACATACACTGTATTTTCCTTCATCACAAGAGAGCTACTTGAAAAAATGCCAAGCATCAGAACACAAAACCCTAAAACTGCAAAGTAAATAAGCAAGATTTTAACTCATCAGATATGCAGCAGCCCTGCCAAGGGTAAGAGACTTCTGTGTCCACCTTGTAGAACTCTTCCAAATAGGTCAGGGTGTTTGGCTGTCATACCCCTTCAACATTACTTCTCATTCTACTTAACCATAAATGTAGGACACACTTGTTTTATGTTACGATACAGAGGTGCAAGACCCTATTTTTCATAACGTGTACTCTCTGCCCTCATTTCCTGCTGTTTTTGCACCCAAGAACTTCGTTCCACCTCCACCTGCCCCAGAGCCTCCTGCTCCCTAAACTCCCAGCCTCTTTTCCCACATTGCCCCCTATGCATGGAACTTCTCCCTGAATGTAGATGCTCTGCTGCCTCCCAAGCTTTCAGATGATGATCCCTCCTGAAAACCTACACATTCTCAGCACCTTTGAAAGCAAAACTACTTTTTTCACACTCTGATAGATAGACCTATAATCAATCTTTAGACACTCACATTTGAAAATGTTAGCCGTAGAGTTCATACTTGATGTTATATTATCCTAGGTTTTCGTTGCTTTCCTGTTCCAAGAGCGGCAAGAGAACAGTTTAAATTTCAAGCACTAAAAATTAAGGAATTGAACAACTGAGGAACATGATTTAAAACAGGCTCTGGAACTGTCTTCCTCTGTTTGAAATGTGTCTAGCACATAAAGGATGCTACCAGAATCTATAATTGAGCCAATACCTCCTTATGCAAGTATGGTGGTACCATTAAGTCTTTAAAAAATAACCCTTTTCTTTTACTGAGTACTAGTAAGAATAATATTGTGATCGCACACTTTTTTGCCATGACATAAAGCGCTAGGTAATAAAGTAGGTAATAAAGGTACACTGCTATTTTAAACAAATAATAATAATTAAATGGAGACTCAGTAGAATAATTATTGCCTTCCTTTGATGTAGATATTGTACATGAAAATCTGAAAATGGGATCAGATGGTGAAAGTGACCAGGCTTCTGGAACCTCATCTGACGAAGTCCAATCTCCCACAGGTGTTTGCCTCAGAAACCGGATACACAGACGGATCTCTATGGAGGTAATCAGTTTTTCATTAGGACCAAATAAATTAACAAGAGACTTGGGGATTGTTTAAGTCACTTTATATAACTGCTTGCTTTCCTGCCAGGTTGTTGTAAACACTGATTTGTTTATTACTGTAGAGTGGATCGCTAACAGAAGTCACTGCATCCATTTCTCTTCATATCTGACATTCTCAGAATTTAAGTAATTTGTCACAGCAATGTTTGTAGTCACTTCGGTGTGAAAAATTAAATATTGTTTTTAAAAGCACATGATTCCTGAGGGCAGAAGGAGCTCCAAAAACATATTAGCAGGCTTCTTAAATACTAAAACATAGACATCTAGTGTTGTGGTAAGGGGTAAAATAGTAGTGAGGAAACTGGTGGTGGTTGTACCCTGTGGTAGTTTATGATGCTAATAGTGTGCCCATGAAGATTAATTACTAACATAACTTGTGAATGCTTCTAAGGCAGCAGTTCTGCAGATAGGGACAAGTTCAGCATTATCATGGGGTACAGCACCCCATGATTTTCTTACTGCATGGTTTTGCACCCTATCTGTGAACAAGGACTTAGTGTATAGTGTAGAATTAGACTTTATAGTATCAGATCACATTTGAAAGGTTAATGTGAAGGTTAATGTACAGGCTTTCTTGAAGGTAAAAAAAAAAACTAGTCAAGAAAATTTGAGCATTAGCTTGTCTGGATTTGTGTTTATGCTCAAGTGGTTTGCTTCCTGTGTTACTTCTCTGGCTCTTTCATATAATACTGCTTTCTAAGGCATGTAAAACTTTAGAAAGTAAACACAATAGGGATGTTCTTGACTGTTCCAGCCTTTCTCTCTTCCTGTTTTGTCGAACGGAACCCTGCAGGACAGTACACAAAAGGAGGAAAAAGTACTTTTTGAACAATCAGGCACATAATTTCCTTTTATGTGACTTATTATGAATGCTAGCCACCCTTGCACTTGCTTTGTTGCCACTTCCCCAGGCCAGAGAACAATTCAAGTATTCCCTTTTTCTTGTAACTGTAATACCTTAATTAGATGCAATTTTGTCAGCAGTAGCAAGTAAGTTCTGCATCTAGTTTTATCTAAAAATGTATATTTCTTATTTTCAAATATCCACTAAGTGTTCAAAATGTAGCACTAAATGCAATTGTAATCTGACTTCAGACATGCATGTTTTTAAAAAGTGTATTGCTACATATTTTATCTTGCTTGTGTGATTTAAAAGCCTATAAATATTTATTTATTTATTTATTTATTTATATTTCTACCCCGCCCTTCCCCTAAGGCTGGTGACTTACAGCAATTAAAACAACAACAATAAAATGATAAAAATCCCTTTTAAAAACAGACTCTCGCCCCTAAACCCCACCCACTCCAACCCCTATCACCACCTGCCAAACGCTTTGCTGAAAAGATTTACACTGCCTCCAGAATATACTTGGGCTCTGAAAGACCTCGGGGAGAAGGGAATTTCACAATACCGAGTCAGCAACTGAGAAAGCCTCTCTGCAGGCCCTTGTTTAAACAGGGTTAGCAGGTGGCACCTGCAAAATAGTGCTCCCTCCAACCGCAGGGGTCACCGTGGAGCATGGTAGGAAAGGCAGTCTTTCAGATATGTTGGGGCTCAGACCGTTTAGGTCTAAAGGTCAAACCAGGACCTGAATTTGACTGCATATTATGGTCGTTCCATTAACTTCGTTGAGCTATTATCAAGACCATTGTACTTGGTTCTGTATAGAACAGAAGCTAAAGATAGTCCTGCCACTGATTTTATACAGCAAAGAAATTACATATGGGGGGGCAAGCCAGTGGAAGAGTACTTTTCTATAAGAATTATTGCTATTATTCACTCTTCTGTTTTCCTCAAAATCCCTACTCAATAAGAATTCCTCACACACAGTTCTACATTTATGCTGAAGAACACACCAATCTTAGCCAGAAAGAAAGCCCTTAGCTTTTTAAAGACTGTAGAACAATTTTAACATCAAGCCCCATCTCAAGATTTGAAAATCTCCTTACAGGATGTCAGTTCTGTTTGATAAATGTACATTTTGGAACATACAGTTCCAAATACTTGTTTCTAATGCCACTGTAATTAGAATTACATGGTTTATTTCCTTGTTTGTTGATTGGCACCATCAATTTTGTCAGTTTTGGTAAGTGAGACAAGTCTTTCCTCCCAAAACTTACCTCAATGAGGTGGTGATTTAAAAAAAATATCTGCTAGATAACATTCTTTGAATTTTAAAACACTATTGTAACTGAATTTGCTGGACTTCGTAAGTTTAAAAAATGGTTAATTTATTAGTGGCTTGGGGGAAATTTAAACTATATTTTTGGGCAGTACCTATCAATAGGCACTCCTGATTCCTATTTGGGTATAGGTTTCAATAAAGACCCACTGATAGGGGAACTTCGTTTCAAACTCCAGTGACCTGCCGACTGTAGTGAATGTTTTTAACTATTGGAACAAATCTTGCTTTAGCTTTGAGTACTTTCAGTAAGTGGTCAGTCTTGTGAATAAGATTGATCTGACCCCAACAAGTTTACCAAAATGAGGGCATTCATATAGATGAATTAAGTAGATGGGAGAGAGGATTGATCTAACTATAGGAGGAGGGGAGGGAATTAAGGTATCTATCGCAAATAGCCTAAATTCCCAAACCAAGCAAACAAGAGTACACGAGATACGACAGATTAACAAATAATATATATATGTATCTAACAATTCAAATATCGCAAAATGCAAATCAGCGTGTCAATTATCAATATATATATAGAAAAGTCCAGAAAATGGCATAAAGCATGTGTCCAGTCAGTTCAGTCCAAAAAGCAATCTTCAAAAGGTCCAACATGTTTTGATCTTTAATCTTCTTTAGGGAACGGTGAAATGCAACAATTCTGAAACAAAATCCAAGGGACGTTTTATTTCAAAATCTACCTACAGATTTGTAGTTGACAGTTACGTTTGTATAGGATGGCTTGCAGCTGTTTGCTATCCCTCTAGGCCCAGGCTGTCCAACTGTGGTGGCCTGTGGGCTGAATCTGGGTTCCATCTATGGCCTTAAAATCTGATTTTATTAAACATAAGCATTTTCTAACTGTTTCGAGAATGGCATCGTGCGATAACTGCTCCAAACTCTTGCATAATTCATGTGTAATTCAAGTGTGAACAGGCTTAGACTACCTCTGCACTATAGAAAAAAAAATATACTGGTTGCTTGATGATACATTTTTGTGCAGTCCAGTCTGCCAGCAAATTGCTGTGAGGCAAGGAAATTGGACAGTCCTCTTCCAGGTAATAAATTAGGGATATTAAATAGTCTTTACTTGTTCTGTTCCATAGCAGACATTCCTCATAGTTGACACCCACTGCAAGTTCTGTTAATATAGCAGATCCACTGTTCATAGACATTTTCATTAAAATATCAGGTACTAATTCTGTAGTTTTCTCTCTCTCTAATGCAACATGAGTTTGGTAATCCCTACCAATCTGTACTTCGTTGATTGAGATCCATGTGGTTTTAGTATGGTGTATTGACATCCATATCTGTAACTTCTTTAGATATGTACCAATTTATTTTTATTTTTTTTAAAAGCCATTCTTCTTGTGGTGTGTATGTAAAAACTACTAATCGCTGTATAAATTGGAAAAAGGCAGACTGGCGCTTTTTCTTTCTTAGTACTGGAAAGTCAATCCTGTTTTTCAGCCTTAATTCTAAATTTTTCTAGTGATTTTGTAACTGAGCTATACATTTATATGCAAATTAATAATCCACCATGAAATGGAAAGGGATTATTTTCCATTTATGTTTACTGGGAAAAGTGCACATTCGAAGGCTGAGATCTGTTTCTTAATGTTTGCTAACCTTTCTAAGATGTTTTCCACTTCAGATTATAAAAATGTGTATTAATAAATTTAATTTATGTAAAATACTAGAGGTTAGGAACGTTGTGTGGCTAGAAGACTGACCATCATAGATACGAAAGAGACAACTAGCTAGCTACATAAAGTTTCTTTGATATATAATTGCCTTCATATTCACGAGAAATTTATACTGATCCCACTTTGATCAGTCACAAAAATTCACATCCTTCCTTTCCTAGCAGAGTAGTCATTAATCTTCGCTCCACTCATCACAGCAGTGAATCGTGTGATTAAAATGTTGTCTGAAGTCGTTTTAATTAAAGCTGAAAACATCAATATATAGTTTGGGGGAAAAAAGAAATATATGCTCTCTTGCCCAATGTATTTGAGACACTAAGTTTAGATTTGCATAACTTTGCTGCTTGATTTTCATAAATATCAGCCCACAAGAACTCAAGGAGCAAACTGTATAGTCAGGCCCAGCATTACTGTGAGGTGAGGTAGGCAGCAAGCCTGGTCGACGAATGTAAGAAGAGCAGCACCTCTCTTGCGTTCGCCACCCAAGTGGTTCCACGACAGAGCATTCCCACCCACCAGCAACGATCCCACCTGAAATTGCTTTGCTGGAACTAAATTGCCGCTTGCGGGGCTGGAGTACTCTGCTGTGTAACCCTGAGGACAGTCAGAGTAGAGAATTCTGCCCTAGCCTGCGGTATGCAGCCCGTTCAGAGCTTGTACTGCAGACTGTTGTAGAGCTTCTGGTTCCCCAATTATCAGGTGTAGAGTGGGAAACTCCCCCAGTGCTCCCTCTGTATCTCTCTCTGCAAGGGCTGCAGACAGGGGAGAAATAGGAGGCCCTGTGCTCAGCAGCTATAATGTGAGGAACCCCGAGTGTTCCCTCATCTCTCCCCACCCCCATACTGTGTAGGCAGGAGGCATTCCGCAGCTCAGTGGAATTGGAGTGTTCCCTCGTCAACAGCTGAACAACGCAACAGTTGAGCAGGGGACACAGAGCCTTCCTCACCTGGGTGTTTGAAGCAGGGAGTGAGTGCTTAATCCTAGTGCTCCACTGCCTCACACAATGAAGCACTGCAGGTGGGGATGACTCCTGACATTTTGTGTATTAAGCCCCCTCCCGCCCCGACCCCCCCCCCCCCCCCCCCCCCCAACACCCAAGCCACTCTGGGTAGCTTTCAGTTGAAACCCCCGTGCGGGGAGGCAGACTTAGACAGGATCCATTCCCGGCTATCTCTGCCCCTGCGCAGGGCTTAGGGCAGTCCCTTGGCAAAAGCACCCCAATCAGTGGGGGTGTGGGACCCCCACTACCAGGGCAGCCCCTTGGCAACCCCCACCAAGCTGCTCTGTGTGGCTTACAGTTGAAAGCCCCGTGCGGGGAAGCAGATCTGTATTGGGACTAGTATTGTTTAATATATTAATTAACGATCTGGAGAAGGGAGTAAAGAGTGAGGTGATCAAATTTGCAGATGACACAAAGTTATTCAAGGTAGTTAAAACCCAAGTGGACTGTGAAGAATTGCAGGAAGATCTTGCAAGACTGGGTGACTGTGCATCCAAATGGCAGATGAAATTTAATTTGGATAAGTGCAAAGTGATGCACATAGGGAAAAATAACCCAAACTGTATGAATACGATGCTGGGTTCTAAATTAGGAGTTACCACTCAAGAATCTTTTCCTGAGTGGTAACTCCTATTTTGGAATAATTGGCCCCAATCCAATTCCCTGCACATTCCTATGCAGAACGTGTGTGGATCCTCATTGCTGGCACATTGTGGTGTGCGCAAACCATGTATGCAGGCATGCATGACTCCGCACAGGGATCCGTGGGGCATTGGATTAGGGCCATTGTGGACAACACATTGAAATTCTCTGCTCAGTGTGCGGTGGCAGTCAAAAAAGCAAACAAAATGGGATCATTCGGAAAGGGATGGCGAATTAAAAATGAAACTGAAAATATTGTAATGCCTCTATATGGTACGACTGCACCTGGAATAGTGTGTGCAGTTCTGGTCACCCCATCTCAAAAAAGACATAGTACAACTAGAAAAGGTACAAAGAAGGGCAACAAAAATGATCAAGGGTATGGAATGGCTCACGTATGAAGAGAGGTTTGATAGGTTGGGGCGCTTCAGCTTGGAGAAGAGACAACTGAGAGGTGATATGATAGAAGTTGATAAAATCATTAGTGGTGTGAAACACATAAACAGGAAGCAGTTAATTATCATCTCTAACAGTACTAGAACAAGGGGATATGCCATGAAATTAACTGGTAGCAGAATTAAAACAAATAGGAGAGAGTATTTTTTCCACTCAGTGCACAATTAGCTTGTGGAATTTACTGCCACTACTACAACTGCTAATCATTTCTATAGCACTACTAGACGCATGCAGCACTTCACAGGCACAGATTTTTGGAGACAGGTCCCTGCCCAGTCAGCTTACAGTCTAAGCTGGACACAGGGGAGGGGAACAAAAGGAGACAGACACACACATGCACATTCCCATTTTACATATGGGGAATTGAAGCTGAGAGGGTGTGACTTGCCCAAGGCCACACAGTGAGTTCATGGCTAGGCAGGATTTGAACCCTGGCTTCCCAGGACCAAGTTCAGCACCTCCACTACACCACGCAGACTAATAGACCAATTCCATTCTGGTTTGACAATGTTTAAGTACAGTGTTGGGAGACTGAGATGGGATCAGTGTTTAGGACAAGATGTCACAATTACATCTGGTGTGTCGGCTTTGGCCATATGTCTCGGACTCCGACCTAGCCACGATCGTCCATGCTTTTATTACCTCGAGATTGGACTACTGTAACACATTCTACATGGGGCTACCCTTAGTGCTGTTTCGGAGGCTGCAGCTGGTGCAGAATGCGGCGACTTGTCTCCTAACAGGAATGGACCGACGCGAGCATATTACACCAGTGCTTCGCTCTCTGCACTGGCTGCCTATAATCTTCCAGGCCCAATTCAAGGTATTGGTGCCGACCTTTAAAGCCCTGAATGGCCTGGGCCCCACCTACCTGCAGGACTGCCTCACCCTCTGGGTCCTGGATCGGCCCCTGTGGTCGGCCTGGGGCGTCCTCCTCGAGGTCTCCCGGGTTTCTTGGGTGTCAACGCTGGGGAGGGCGTTCTCTGTAGCCGCACCACGGTTGTGGAACTCCCTCCCATTGGAGGTCTGCCTGATTACCGACCTCCCTTCTTTCTGTAGACAATGTAAGACCTGGCTGTTCTGCCATGCTTTTCCTGAGGGAGAGGGGGGGGGGG
>QEPC01006106.1:259388-292940 GCA_003113815.1 Sphenodon punctatus | reverse complement strand
CCCCCCCGTGAAAAACGCGGGTCCGAAATCGTGCGAGAGCATATAAAAGGGGCGGAGCCCTTGCTGCCTCAGTTCCTTCCAACCACGTCACGATTGGAAGACCTCCGTGCTTTTCAGCACTGTCAGTAGTTTACCTCACAGAGAAAGGCCTTTTTCTCTGGTAAAGTACTCGTTCCAACCTACAAATAAAAAGAAAAAATTCTTAGAAGAACTTGCGGTAGGACTGTGCCCCACCCCATGGGGTCCCCCCCCCGGGGCCTACCGCCTACCTCTCCCAGGCCTGCAAAGTATGCCCAAACAACTGGGCTTCAGACGGTGCACCTCCTGCCCTGCCACACTCCATGAGTGATACGCACGAGCTTTGCCTGTCCTGCGTGGGAGAAGGACATAACACAAGGACCTGCCCTCACTTTGCTAACCTCTCCTCCTGGACTAAGAGCTCTGTGGCTGCAGGAGCTCCTTACCAAGAAAGCGCTTCAAGGGGACGAAGAGGGGCTGCTGTCCTTTTCAGCTAGACATCAGACCTCCATGGAGTTTCTGGCTGTACCTCCAGCTGCTCAGTCCCAGCCTCAGGAGATGGCTTCTGGTACCTTGGCACCGTTACCCGCACCACTGGTACCAGGCGTGCCCGGTACTGTCACCAATGCTCCCCTATCCCAGACTCCCTCCCACTCTAAGGAGCGCCACTCCAGGAGGCAAGGGGAGCATCACAAGAAGAAAAAGAGATCACTCAGCGCCGATGCAACCGGCACATCCCGGACTCTAGAAGTGGAGACGGTTTTCTCGGCGCCACTCCCGGTGACACATCTGATGGTGCAGGCCCAAGTACTGCAACCTCTGGTACCGCTTGTTCAGCAAGTGTCTCCCTCCCTGCATTCGACAGAGGGTCACCACAGGCACTCCTGCTCTGCCTCCCAGACCCGGTACCAGCAACACCATCGGCCCCGCTCCAGATCGCTTCCCAGACAGGAACCCTCGGAGCCAGACCTTGCCTTTGATAGAGAGCAGGCTGACCTTCAACACCACAGAGAGCTGCTCCGCTCCCACAGGGATCAGCGGTCCCGATCCCCATGCGCCTGCTACTCTCCATGCAGAGACTCACGGTACCATCATGAGGATTATAGCCAGTACTATGGGTACAAGCACATCGACTACTGGTACCGTTCCCGGAGCAGGTCGCCATACCCTTCAAGGAGAGACTTTCAGGACCTGGAACGTGATTCCCAACACCGCCAGGCCACTCGCCGATACGTACCTCCTGCACCACCTCGGGTGCCTCCTACAGCGTCCAGACCTCCACCGGACTCTCCACCACCACGGGACCTTGTCCTTCCTTCAGTGACACAGCCAGTTCAGTCTCAGCAGCGACAGATTCAACCGTCGGTACCAGTGGTGCAGATGGATCCGTTGCTGCAGAATATTCCCCCTGCACAACAGGAGGCATGGTCAGACCCACCAGTTAAGTCCTCTTTCATCAACATTGTGCTTGGTATCCCACCTATAACCCTGGGGACTTCCACCTCTAAAAGAGTTCCTCCTGTCCCTCCTGAAGTGGAACCTTGTCCAAGTGTTCAGCCTCCGTATCTTACTTGTCTTCATTACAAGAGGAGTATGAAACCATCTCACCTCCTCCCCCTGACACAATTTCTAACCCCACCCTCTCCACTGAGGACAGTAAGGCTTTTCAGGCCATGTTGAGATGCCTGGTCTCCGCCTTTCCTAAGTTACCCACGAGGGTGGTAAAGAAATCGCAGTCAGGACCGGTCTTTGGTATTTTGGGCTCTGGAGATTCAGGCCAGATCATGATTCCTATACTGGACCAACTTTTGGAACCTTCTAAGGCTGTATGGACGAAACCCTCCTCTGCTCCACCTACTAACAAGCTTGCAGATTCTCTGTACGCTATCCCCAGGGAGGGGGCAGCCATGTTTTATAGACACCCACCACCTAATTTCCTTGTCATAGCAGCAGCTTCTTTAAAATCTAGGGCCGGGGATATCCAAACTTCCCCTGCGGATAGGGAAGGTAGACGCCTAGACGTGCTGGGCAGGAAAATCTTCTCCTCGGAGACTCTTTCCCTCCGGGCCGTCAACTATAGCTCCGCCCTATGCGGTTACCAGCACTGGCTGTGGTCACAGTTGAGGAGAGCTTCTGATCCCGCTTAGATCCTGGCTCTCCAGCGAGAAGGCATGCAAATAGCACAATTTCAATTCACCGCTAACATGCACATCGCTGACTCAAACATTAGAGGTATGGCCTTGGCCATTACTCTCAGATGACATGCCTGGCTCCGGTCTACTGCTCTAGCCCCTGAAAATAAGACACGCATTGAGAACCTCCACTTTTATGGAGAGGGACTCTTTGCAGCTTCTACAGATGACACTTTAAAGAAGATCAAAGAAATGTGCCAGACCACTAGGTGTACAGGGGTTATTCGTTCTGTTAGAGACCGTTCTATCCCTCCTCTGCCCCTTACCCGTACCAGGCCAGACAACACCCACAGTACTCCTATCAATCGAACAGACGCTATTCGCCCCAATATCAGCAGTCTCAGACTCCTGCTACACAATCTCGTAGGAGGTTTACAAAACAAAGGGGTAAAGGCAGATCCTCCTCAACTTTGTCTACCGGACCCCTGCCCAAGCAGCAGTTTTAAGATCTCTCAGGTCAAGGGAGTTACTGAGCGTCCACTCACTTTCTTCAACCGTCTCCGGCCCTTTTATGATCAATGGGCTATCCTTACCTCTGATCACTGGGTCAGGGAGATAATATTTTGATAATATTTCCAATTCCACACTCTCCCCCCCCAGACTCCCCACCCCTCCGGGGGTTCCCCCCCCACCTCAAATACTACTTAGAGGTACAGGAGCTCCTTGCTAAAGGAGCCATTGAATAGGTCCCCCTTTTAGAGCAGAATACCGGCTTTTATTCCAGCTACTTCCTAGTCCTCAAGAAGGACGAAGGGTTCAGGCCAATCTTGGACCTTTGCCATCTCAACAAGTACATTAGGAAGTTTAAGTTCCGTATGACCTCTCTCCCTATTATCTTTCTCGGCCTCCAACAAGGAGACTGATTGACCTCTCTTGACCTTAAGGATGCCTATTTCCACATTTCTATTAATGCTGTTCACAGAAAACACTTAGGCTTTCTTGTAGGGAACCGTCATTTCCAGTACTCAGTCCTCCTGTTTGACCTCTCTACAGCTCTGAGGGTGTTTACCAAATGTGTTGCACTAGTCGTAGCTCACCTAAGGACAATGAAAGTAAGTGTTCCCATATCTGGATGACTGTCTCCTCGCTGAATCCTTCAGTACTCTCTACTAACCCATCTCCACAAGACTCTATCCCTGTTACAAGCTCTAAGCTTCATCATCAACCACAAAAAGTCGCATCTGTTACCTACTCAACGGCTTCAGTTCATCGGGGCTGTTCTGGACACCCTACAGTCGAGAGCCTACCTTCCTATAGACAGGTTTCACGACATCAAAACCACCATTTCAGCCCTTTCAGCCTGAACCACGAGGCCTGTTCGCTACTTTCTCCACCTTCAGGGACTTTTGGCTGCAACTACAGCCGTGACACCATATGCTCGCCTACATCTCCAACCGCTACAGCAGTGTTTCACACGGGTCTACACTCCTACCCGTCACCCCCTCTCCATGAAGATAACCATCCTGCACGAGGTCCTCAGTGACCTTCTTTGGTGGATCAACCCATCTCACCTTCTTATCGGCATGCCCTTCGATCCTCCTCAGGTAGATATGTCCATCAATACCGATTCCACAGGATGGGGAGCTCACTTGAATCAAACAAGGGTTCATGACCTCTGGTCTCAAGAGGAGAGACTCCTTCACATAAATTTGCTCACGCTCAGGGCCATCCATTGGTCACTCAAAGCTTTAGTCAACCACATCGCAGGTTGGAATGTCTTAATTCTCACAGACAACACCGCAGCGATGTGGTATATCAACAAGCAAGGCTGTGCGAGATCCACTCGCCTCTCCCTAGAAACCCAGACCATTTGGGCATAGTGTATCGAGCGCAATATTCACCTACAGGCCATACATCTTGCAGGCCAAGACAACACTCTCGCAGATCAGATCAACCGCAGACGATCTGACCAACATGAGTGGACTCTCAACGACGCTATGTTAAACAACATTTTCCGCACATGGGATACCCCTGCAATAGATCTCTTTGCGACACAAGGAAATGCAAAACTTCCCAAAAAAATTGCAGCAGAGCAGGTCGAGCTCCAGGGTTGATCTCCGATGCCTTCGCCATCTCCTGGAGTGGGCCCTTTCTCTATGTGTTACTTCCTCTGCCCCTGCTGTACAAGGTTCTGCACAAGATTCAGATAGATCGCGTCCACGTGATCCTGATAGCTCCATCCTGGCCCCGCCAACCCTGGTTTCAGACACTGCAGAATATATCAGCTGGAACTCTATGCTCCACCCACTGCTACCTGACCTCCTCTCTCGCCAACAGGGCACGGCCCTTCACCACGACCTATGGGCACTCCATCTTTCCACTTGGTTAATCCAATCCTAATGCAAAAGGCCCCCCCGGAAGTTTTGGAAATCCTACTGAACTCCCGCCGGCCCTCTATGCGAGCCTGCTATGCTGCAAAGGCGTCTCGTTTTTCGACTTGGTGCGCCTCTCTTCCTTGCCCATTGACTTCCCTCTCCATGCTCCATGTATTCAGATACTTGTTATACCTGCAGGGCTCTGGACTCTCCATCGCCTCTCTAAAGGTACGCCTTGCGGCCTTTTCCTCTTGCCTACAACCTGAGGGAACGGACACTCTCTTCTCTCACCCACTCATGAGGACCTTCTGGAGAGGGTTTGCTTAACTCCTTCCCACCAACTTCTCAGCTAGTTCCACAGTGGGACCTTAATCTCATCCTGACCAGACTTATGGAACCTCCCTTTGAGCCGATGGCCACCTGGTCCCTGGAGAATCTCTCGCTCAAAACGGCCTTCTTGCTTGCCATCACCTCTGCGAGAAGGGCCTCTGAACTCTCTGCCCTTCGAGTGTCCCCTCCCTACACTCGTTTCCACTGTGATAAGGTGGACCTCAGGACAGACCCCTCGTTCATTCCTAAAGTTGTCTCTCCGTTTCATTTAAATCAGACCATCTCCTTACCTGTCTTCTTTCCAAAGCCACATTCTTCACGGGCAGAGCAAATACTTCATACTCTCAACATCAAACGAGCTCTCTCCTTCTACATTAATTGTACTCGATCCATCAGAGCATCTGATGATTTATTCATTTCGTATGGTGGCCAATGCATTGGGGTTCGTATTATGTTGCAGAAACTGTCCAAATGGATCCTCCTTTGCATTCAAAGGTGCTAGGAAAGGGCAGGTAGGACTCCCCCTCCCCCCCCTTCACGTTCGAGCTCACTCCACTAGGGCAGTTGTCTCGCCATTAGCCAACCTTCGTGGAGTGCCTATTCTGGACATTTGCAAGGCTGCTACTTGGTCCTCAGTGCACACCTTCACTAAGCATTACTCCTTGGACCTGGTGGCCAGATTGGACTCAAATGTTGGTAGAGCATTATTACAGTCTCTCTTTGACTGACCTCCTCGACACCCCCCTCCTTGGGGTATGCCACTTTATTGCTACTCACTCTCCCAATAGTGAGAATCGCGGAGATCCTCGAAGAAGAAATAGAGGTTACTTACCAGTAACTCTGTTCTTCGAGAGAGCTCCGCGTATTATCACGACCCTCCCATCCTTCTCCTCTGTCTCGGAGGTACCTTACTTAGGTCTTCCCGGGACGGGATTGGAAGGAACTGAGGCGGCGAGGGCTCTGCCCCTTTTATATACTCCCGCTCTCGCGCGATTTGGGACCTGCGCTTTTCACAGGAGGGGAGGAGGGACAGAGACCTCACCATGTTCTAGATCTTTCCAGGACATCTTCTGCCTGGAAACTGCTGACGAGGTTTTCCGGTACCTGTGGAGCAGGAAGTGAATCCCAATAGTGAGAATACGCGGAGCTCTCTCGAAGAACAAAGCTACTGGTAAGTAACCTCTATTTCTCACAAACAGGTAACTTTTATGTAGGTAAGCCTTAAGTAGCTTTTAATTCTGAACCGTGCACTTCTCAAGAGAGCTAAACTAATTTATGCAGGAGTAGGAATCGAAATGTGTACTCCTAAAAAATTAGGAGTACATACTCCCCTTTGCTTTTCACTTCAAAGCAACTATAGTATGAACCCTTTCAGTGCTTGAGTGGCTGTGTTGTGCCATGCCCACTAGGGGGAATTACTTTTATTTAGAGCTGCAGCAAGAACAGTACAGAAGTAGAGTAGTTAGCAGATTTAATTACATCGCATTTGTTACTTCTGTTTAATACTGTTCATGGGAATGGGCCCTGACATAAGGATTAATTACATTCAGCTTTATAGAATTTGTGAAAAGCTGAAGTTGCTATCAGCTGAATGAGTAGATAATTATCTGACAACAGTGTAAGACCTGGCTGTTTCACCAGGCTTTTGGTGAGAGTGATGGGTGGAGGAGTTGGGTAGTGGGGGGTGGATTTCTTTTTTTAGCTCCAACTGTTGTGCATTTTTATGTTTTTATTATTTGTATATTCTATGTATATTGTATTTATTGGTTTTTAATGTAAGCATTGTGAGCAGCCCCAAGCTGCCTTGAGCAGGAGGGAGTGGGATATCAAATTACAAAATAAATAAATCATAATTAAAAATAATTATCTGTAAAGGCTCCTGTCATCAGGCTCCTGTAAATCTGGATTTTTCTCAGACCCTTCATTAAAAGCCCTCCTATGTTCTGCTAGATTGATGAGGTTGGGACAAGGCTACTGGAAACTCTTATTGAACTATTCAGTTTATGGAAACGTAAGTGTCATACTGGGTCAGACAAGTGGTCCATTAAGCCCAGAGTCCTGCTTCTGACGTTGGCCACACTCGCTTGCTTTGTAGAAGTATTCAGCAGGTCGTAATGAAGTGCTCCATTCCCTGCTGTTCTCTCTAGGCTCCGGACAGTCGGGTTACGTCCCACAGCCTACCTGACTAACGGCTGTTGTGGACCTATCCCCCAAGAATTTATCCAATCCTTGTATAAACTCAGCTACACAACAGGCCTTCACAACATTCTCGGGCAACAAGTTCCATGACTTAATTGTGCATTGAGTGGGGGGGAAGAAAATTTTATTTGTTTTAAATCTGCTGTCAGTTTCTTTATAGTGTCTGTAGTTCTGGTGGTGTTTGAGAGGGTAAATAACAGCTCCTTATTTACTTGTTCCATGCTGCTCTTGATTTTATAAACTTCTTTCATATCCCTCTTAGTCATCACTTCTCCAAGCTGAAGAGCCCTAACCTATCCAGTCTCTCCTCATACGTAAGCCATTCTGTACACTTAATCATTTTTGTTGCCCTTCTCTGTATTTTTTCCAGTTCTACTATATCTTTTTTGAGATGGGGTAACCAGAACTGCACACAATATTCAATGTGTGGTTGCACCATAGAGAGATATAGCAGCATTGTGATATTTTCTGTTTTGTTCTCGATCCCTTTCTGAATAATTCCTGACATAGTTTGTCTTTTTGGCTGCTGCCACACACTGAGCTGAAAATTTCAATAAATTGACCCCAGTGACTCCAAGATTTTTCCTGAGTGGTAACCCAGGATTGTGTATATAAAGTTATCTTTATTTTTCCCTACGTGCATCTCTTTGCTCATGTTAACGTTGAATTTCATTTACCGTTTAGTTACCCAGTCTTGCAAGAGTCTCCTGTAAATCCTCGCAGTCTACCCTAGTCTTAACCATCTTGGTTACCTTTGTGTCATCTGACAATTTGATCACTTCACTCTTTACTCCTTTTCTAGATCATTTATGAATATATTAAACAACACTGCTCCCAGCACAGACCCCAGGGCATCCCACTTCTTTCTTCTCTTCATTGTGAAAACTGACCACTTAGACCTACCTGTGTTTACTGTTCTTTAACTAGTTACCATTCCATAAAGGGGACTTCCTCTTATCCCATGACTACTTAGTTTCCTTGAAAGTCTCTTGTGAGGGACCTTGTCAAATGTTTTCTGAAAGTCCATATATATATACTCTTATCCACTTATCCACTTGCTTGTTGACACCCTCAGAGAATTAAAAAAATTAGTGACGCTTGAGTTCTCTTTACTAAAACCATGTTGACTTTTCCCCATTATATCATGTGTGTAAATATTTCCAATAATCCTATTCCTTACAATTGTCTCCACAATTTGCCTGGTACTGATGTCTGTCTCACGGGTCTATAGTTTCCGCGGTCACCTCTGGGGTGGTCTTAAAAAACTGGCATTACATTTGCTGCCCTCCAATCCTCTAGTACAGAGACTGATTTTAGCGATAGGTTACAAATTACCAATACTTAGTTCTCTGATTTTATATTTAATTTCCTTCAGACAGTTTAATGTCATTTTCTTGATGTCGATGACTTATAGAATGAGCACACTTTTGTTCCTAATGCCAGTTCTTTGCCAGATTTTTCAATGATAGAATAACAGCAGGTTAGATTCCGTTAAAATGTGATACTAGAAATCAAAGTTAGTGAGCTAATGATCCTTCTAACATTTTGGAGACAAAGTAGTTCCAGTTATATCTTTTACTGGCCCAATTACTGTTAGTTCATCTTGAGGAGGCCCTTCTTTGTACGTCTGCAAAGATACTTGTGTGTCTTTTGAAAAATTCTAGATCTTAGAAAGTTTACCCAATGTTTTTTAAATTTATTTTTGCTTCATTTCCCATTTAAGGTTTTCATATCCTTTATAGCAAGGATGATGTGCAAATTGGTGTCTGACTTTTCTGACGGGCCAAGAAAGCTCACCACTTCATGCATTCGCATCCTATTTTTAATTCTTAGAGCTCTCCCTAACTTCTTATTTTCTTTTCGCTCACCCAGTTGCTTCCTTTAGGGGTGCAGCCACACAAGACGTTAACCCGCTTTGGGCAGAATTATCCCACTTTGGTCAACATTAACATGCGATGCAGTGAATCGTATGACCAGCAGCCACCATATGTTCACCCCACCCAACCAGCTGCTAAATAATGCGTCTGCTGGAGAAGGGTGGTGACGCATCATGTAGTAATGTTGCCTAAAGTGAGATTATGCTGCCCAAAGTGTATTAACAGGCCGCCTCCCATGTGGCCAGGCTTGTGCAGCCTTGCTGTGAGGCAGGGTCTGAGGATCAGACTTGGAGGAGCATGCTCTTCTCACCCGCCTAACAGCTGATTGGGGGGCCTCCTCCCAGAGCCCCCAGGCATGTGCCACATGGCCCCGCGGTCAGCTGGGGCCCACGCTTGCCTGGCTGGGCGGCAGGCTGCAGCCAGCTTCTCCCCTAACAAGTTCTTCTGCCTGTCCTCCATGCCTCCAGTCCCCATCCCTCACCTGCCTCTGCCTCCTAGTAGTGCTCCAGCAGCAGCAGCGGGTCACCTACCCAGTCGGACTGGGAGATAAAGCTGTTTGTTTACAAACAACTCCTCCCCACGTGAGTGATCAGAAGGTTGTTACCTTGTAAAGAAGGTTCTTTGAGATAGCTTCCAACATTCTCACAACTGGGTTGTACATGCTCACCTTATTCAAATAATAGACCACGTGATGGTCTCGCGCTCCTCTAGTATAAAAAGTACTCTTCCCCCTCAGAATGACAGTTCCTTCCAACCCTTTCTAGGAATATAAGGAAAAAATTCCATGCGGGGCTGGAAGGGTGGATGTTGTGAGAATGTTTGGGGCCATCTCAAAGAACCTTGTTTACAAGGTAGCAACCTTCTGTTGTTCTTCGAGTGGCTCCTCACAGGCCGTTTTTACGTGACTCCGCCAGGTGAGGGGGTCCGTGGGCGCGCCGGTGCATGGGCAGGGCGTGCACATGGCCACACACATATCCCCACTCACCCCCCACTCATCCACATCCACGGATTAACGGCCTTTTCCCTGGTTGCTCCGTGCGTGGGGACAAGTGGGGGGTGAGTGGGGATGCGTATTAGGCAGGCATGCACGCGCTCCCACTCACCATGGGTGCATGCACCGTGTTGTTCACACCGGGCTCCCCCACCCATGAACATGCAGAAATCTGCGTGTTTATGGGTGGGAGAGGCCTGTGTAAAAAGGGCCACATTCGAGTCATAACTGTCTTACTTATATTACCTTAGGTAGGTATTTAGGATGTAAACCAATATCTATTCTGTCTTGGAAAATCTGCAAATATGGCTCTGAGATTATTATGGCTGCTATTTCACTAGCTCTTCTTAATAAAGTTATTGCTAACAGGAGTACTGTCTTCAAACCCGACCCCCCATAACCAGTTCATTTGCGCCCTCCATATAATCATTTCACGCTGCCCGGGGGGAACAAATTAAATTATTATGGGTGGGGGGCGCTATCTCATCTCTCTCTCTTTTCATGGCATAATGCACTTAATAGGCTAGCTGCATTTTGGGCATCTTGTGTGTTTGATAGCAGCGTCTCTGGCCCGGTCGTACCGCGTGCATGCACAAGGCACCGGCGGCACCAGCAGCAAGAAGCAACAGGCCTTGGAGGCCAGGCTGGCTAAGCTCTCCCTCCCAGTAAGGCAGTGGACGCAGTCAGTCTTTCTGTGCCCACCTCACTGCCCGCCCGGCTGCCCCTGCAGTGGAACCACTCCTGGAGTAGTGGTAGATGCTTGCCTGGGGAGGTGTGGGAGGAAAGCATTGGGAGGCCATGTTTGTCTATGGCCGCTCGGAGGGGTGGAGAATGGGAATCCTTCCTGTCCAGAGGGAGTAAATTTTATGTAAATTTACACATTTGCATAATTAGATGGGACCTAATTATGCAAATTAAGCCCCCCACACTAAGACTTCGCACATGGCCTCACAAACCCTGAAGCCGGCCCTGACTCCTTCCAACAGGGAGGCATGTTCCTCCAAGGCTCCCTCCTTTTGATCAGCTGTTGGGTAGGTAGGGAAAAGCATGCACGCTTCTCCAGTGCCCCCTGCTCCCAGTCAGCTGTTGGGTGGGTGGGACGAGCTCGTGTGCTCCTCCAGGGCCCCTCTCCCCCTGATTAGCTTTCTGTCGGCAGCTGGCCTGATCCTGCAGCACAGCAGCAGTACAGGCATCCAGTCCCATGTGACCGGCTCCTCAGCCTGATCCATGGCATGCAGGGGCTGGTGATGGCCATGGGGTTTATTTATTTTATTTATTTATTTATTTATTTATTTTTATTGGCCGCCCCCCATGCCTACGTCATCCCGGGGCAGCTCACAACAGGTAAAACAATAATAAAACACATAAAAACATCAAATATAAATTATTAAAAACCCACCCCTACCCCAAAATTCCTCTCACCCTCCCCTCCGAAGGCCTGGGCGAGGGGAGGAATGCAGATCTTGTGGCCTACTCTCCTTGGTGTTCCAAAGTGTGGTGGCTGCAGTTGCCCGTTCCAGGATGGGTATGAGATCTGGCCCACCCCATCTCCTGCGGTTTTTACCCCAAGTAGTATTTGGAGCTTAATTTTTCTGAGGATTATTAAATCTAATACTTGGTTTTTCTTTCCCCTGACTTGTGTTATCTTTTGTTGCTCATCTTGCATTGGCTTTTCTTGGAGGGATTTTTCCTTATTGTACAACTGGAACATTCAGACATCAGCATTTAAACTCATTGGAAGGAGAGGAGGGGCATGTGGTGTCCATTATGGGCCTGGATTGTTTTTTGAGCCGTATGTCAAAATGAGATTTCTGTGAAAAATACAATTTCTATTTTGTCTAATATTTTATCCAAAATTGCAACTTTTCAACCAACAAACTGTGCTAAGTGTAGACATGAAAGGAAGAGGAAGTTTTCATTGAATTTCAAAAACACTAGAAGTTTGAAAATTTTGCAGAATTATGATCATTTTCAGTGACATCTACTTATGTTCAATCTTGCTATTACCGTCCTTGAGGAACAAAACCCATTAATGCTTTGATGTTGTGTTGCTTGGTTCACATTAAGAAGTCAGTTTTCAGAGTGAGGATCCTGCAACAACACACAGTCAGAGAAGCCAAATTAATACATTGGAAATTTCCTCACCTTTCCTCTCCTTTTCACATTTTTCATGAAATTACCATGTCCATCAGAACCTCCACTGGACACAGCTGGACCACCAAGGTTTAATGTAACAAAACACTAAAAATATTTAATAAGTGAAGCTTTAAATGTCCTTTGACCAATGATACAGGGTTCTAAAATTATTTATTATACTATATATACTTTTAAATTTTGGTTGAAGGCTTAGATCATGATCAAATTAATTGGGAGAAGGAATGCAGTTCCTAAATGGAACTGATACTTATAAACAGTTCCAACTGTAGAACTTGTTTATTACACATACTGCAGTCTGTGTCTATCATTCAGTAAACTGCGGAAGAAGAGAGACAAAAAACTCTGAAAATGTCTCTTCCCTGTTAAAGAAAGAGAGGGAGAACACATAGCTTGATAGCTATTAATTTGACATTGGGTAGTAGATCAGTAGAATTACAATTCTATTGAAGCAGTTGATCAGCAATTAAAAAACATTTTGTTGATGGTTCACTGGAACTGAGTGTGTATGCTGAAAGGAGGTTGTAGTTAACTTTGAGATCTTATTGAAATATATTTTTATTGGACAGATCTGAGTTACGAGGTTTTGAGTTTTCCCTCCATCTGAATGTTAATACTAAAAGTGATTGTGCTTATTTTCCTTTTTTAATTTTACTATTTACGTGATCATAACTGCCATAGATTTTAAGGATAACATCTCTTTGAATTTTTGGCAGTGATGCTTTTGCTTTGTTGACTCCTGGTAATAGATGATGTGCCAGGAAATTCTGACCACTAGTGTTTGTCGATGCACCTCGGAAGAAGACGAGGGCACAGCTTATGGGATAGAACGAGCGCGCTCTTTATTGGTAAAATTATAAATCCAAAACGGGGAAGGGGTAGCTCTCCCCACTTCCTCCTTTGAACTGGGGCACTACTTCTTTCTTAACTGTTTGTCAACAACCAGGAGGTTCCCTGGCTAAGCCAGGCAATTGTCCCTTGTCACCTGTCTAACTGCTCCAGACATTCTCGAGTTAAGCCCGAGTGGAATCCTCCTGTGTCCTAATTTCCAAAAAGTTAACTTACCCCTTGCTGTGATCCCCGGGTTTCCCCGGGCCGTGGCGGGTTGTTCGTGCCTACACCCTCTTTTGAGGGCTGAAACAAGGGTGAGAACACTGTTACCCACTGCTTGGCACATTGTCCGTTCAGCAGGTTCAGCCATTCACTTCTCGCCCCTGGGATGACCCATACAGTGGGCCGCACTGTGCAGCTATGTATGACCTTACCCATCTCTTAAGGAGATGTTTCTGTTTAGCCTATGTTATAATTGTCAACCTTTTTTAACTCCCCTAGCTCAGCCCGCCTCCACTAGAACCGCCAGCTTTGCTTGGTTGGTTCGCCGCCACTTCTCTGCCTTCACCTATTATCTCGGCTAACTTGGTTTTTAGGACCCCAAGGAACAAATTACAGCCCAGGTTTAACAGATGGACCCCATCAGTCCAGTACAACTCATCCTTATCATGCCGAATGTCATGTGCGATGGTCCCCCTCCCCCCCCCCCAAGAGATCAGCCTGTTCCTGATTTCGCTGTTGGCTCGTTTCCTGGCCCAGTCTACCCTCCCTAGATGGTTAGCGTTGGCCCAAACCCGTGTCTGCAATATGTCGGACCAAACTATCGTAGCCCCCAGGAAGCGCTCCTGTACCAACATGAGGTCTGTCTTTGCCCTCTTTGTCAGCCAAAGCCCTGTTGCCTTAGGCAGGTTGTTTTCCCCTAAGTGTATGACTACTATTCCTGGGAATGGGTGTTTATTTCTTGCCACGGTCAACACTGGGAGCAGTTGCTTCCACCGCATACTGCTCTTACCAAGCCATATTATTTCTGCCCGGTCACTAAGGCCCAGCTGGGTACCCCACCCGCTGCGTGTGGCCATCTTTGCTGCCCAGTGAATGATGCTGTGGCCAACAATCCAAACTACCATCCTGGCCTGTGACTTTACCACACCCTGAGTGGCAGTGTGCTGACCAGCCAACTGTACCTCTGTATCCCTGACATATGTCCGGAATGCTCCTGACCGCCATCTCCCAATTTGTTGAATCTGCTGGCTGGACAGCCCCATATTAACTGCTGTGGATGCAGCTCCAATCCTGAATAAGTGTGCACTGTAGCAGCTCGGGTCGAGCCCCAGCTCCCTCACGCACATGCTGAGCACCGCCCTGAACTTGTATCGAGTCAGGGGTTCCCCATTTTCATGTTTGAATAATGGGACCGGGCCCTGGGGGAGTTCTCCTAAGTACTCCTTTATTGCTCTAACCAGGCAGATTTGGGCATCGATCGAGGGATACAGCCTAATCATCCACCCCTTTCCTCTCTGGTCGGTCTTTGACCATCATAAGCGCAGTGTGAGGTCGCTGCCCTACCACCCCACATCCTGTAGCTGCAGAGCTCTACCTGACATGTCGGTTCTGGAGTCTGGGACCAATTCGCTCATCCAGAATGCACTGAATAGGGCAACCCGGAATACTGTTGCGAAAAGCTGAATCTCGCTGCTAGAGTAACAAACTCTGGGTAATATCCCTATTAGTTGGATCAACAGCTGAGGGATAATGGGGGCTCTGGTATTCTGCACTGGGGCCATGCCTCTGGACCAACTTTCGCACATACGGCTCATAAAGAAACCGTTGTCCGGGAAGGGGTGACCTGCCAACCGGTATGCGAATGTGATCGCCGATATTTTTCCAGAGATCGTTCCCAGTGCCAAGCCTTTGCTACAGAGGGATATCGCAAACTGTAGCATTTGAGTTTTGGGAATGGGGAAACCTAAAGACCAACTCTTCTGGAATCTGTAGTCCTGAAACTCACTGAAGGCCATTTCATATGCCCTCCTGGTTCTGGGAGCTAGGGAACCCTGGACTGTCTGAAATAGGTCTAAAATTCAAGGTTCCACATGTCACTCGGGAACAGGTCTGGATCCTCCCCGGCTTCTGGAGCAAGCAGATGAAATCGGTCTGTCTGGAATTGAGAAAGGGCATCGGCTATGCTGTTGTTAATGCCAGGTACGTGTTTGGTCATAAACAAGATGTTTAATCTTAGACACCTGAGGACGAAAACCCGCACCAACCTCATCACCCTTTCTGATTTGGATGAAAGTTTGTTGATAACATGGATGACTGCCATGTTATCGCATCAAAACAGGACTCTCCTGTTATCCTTTTCCCACTTTCTCATGGCCACTACTATAGGGAAGAATTCCAAAAATGGCAGATTCTGCATTATTGCTGCCTCTTCCCAGTCTGCTGGCCATGGGGCTGCACACCATTTCCTCCTAAAGTAAACCCCAAAACCATGCCCGCCTGCTGCATCAGAGTATATCTGTAGTTCAGATTCCAGCAGGAGCCGTTGCCACCAGAAACTGACCCTGTTGTAGTCTTGTAAAAAGACATCCCATATAGCCAAATCCTCCTGCATCTCCTTCATCACTCTGATGTGGTGATGCGGGGGGACGGTTGTTTCCAATGTGTGCGTACAGGCAGGAGATCAAAAGAGTGAAGATCAAAGCTGGCCTCGGTCGGGCCCACATGCTGGGATTACAACAACAGGGGCAAATGTTTTCGCACCCCACTGCAGATTCAAGCATGAATGCTCTCCCTGGGGCAGTGACTCAGCGGGCGAAGTTCAGACTACCCATGAGTGACTGCAGCTGCCGGACCATCACCTTAATCGAAAAGCTGCTATTGTGTTCTTGAGCGCCTGCAGCTTGTCCTCTGGAAGGCGCAAGAGGGATCACACTGTGTCCAGTTCTATGCCTAAATATGTTAATTTAGTTGTCGGGTCTTCTGTTTTCTCTGGCGCCAAGGACACATCTAACTCTCTGGCCACTTCCTGGAACGTACTCAGCAGTTGGCTGCATTCCGTGGTGCCTGCCCTTCCCGCGAAGAGGAAATCGTCTAAATAATGAGTGATCTGCCTCCACCTAGCCCGCCAGCGCACGACCCACTCGAGCACCGAGCTGAACTTCTCAAAGGCAGTGCAAGAGATGGAGCATCCCGTGGACATTGCCTTGTCAAAGTAGAACTTGCCCTGGAATTCAATTCCCAGTAGCTCGAAGACGTTGGGATGGACCAGGAGCAGGCGGAAGGCGGATTTTATATCACTTCGCCAGAAGGACGCCTTTTTTGCAATCCCAGACCATTTCAACAGCTGAGTCGGATGATTCATACCTGACTGAGCACAACTCTTGGGGTATCGCGTTATTCACCAACTTGCCCTTTGGGTAGGAAAGGTGGTGAATGAGGCGGAACTCACCGGGCGCCTTATTCGGGACTATGCCCAGGGGTGAGATCCTCAGCGTGGGTATGGGAAGTGTTTTGAAGGGACCTTGAATCCTCCCTTCCCTGATCTCTTTATCAAGTTTTCGCTGCACAAGCTGTTTGTTCCGTCACACTGATTTCAAGTTCCTAACTCCTAGGTGGTAGCAGGGGCCTAACGTTGGGATCCTAAAACCTAGCTGGAATCCTTCTACTACATACTTGGTGGTGGCTATGTCAGGGTAGTCATGGGGGTTACCTGCTTGGCCTCAGGTACCTTGTCTCATGCCATTTTGCCCTCTACTTCTAGCCCTGTACTGTCTAAATTTCCTACATCCTGATGCAGCGTGAGCACCCGCACACTGTGTGCACACTTGCTTTAATCTGCAGTGGGGTGCGAAAACATTTGCCCTCGTTGTTGTAATCCCAGCATGTGGGCCCGACCGAGGCCGGCTTTGTTCTCCACCCTTTTGCCCCTTCGCCCATCTGCGCATTCCCCGTTCTGGCGAGAACGTGGCTGCTGTCTGACCGGGAGGCATAGCTGGAGCTGCTGATGCACTCCAGCCATAAGTCATAGGCATGAACGTCCCACTTCAGACCAGGGTTGTTGGCTGCCCTACGGCGGAATGCCTCGTCGTATCGCAGCCAGGCCCCGGGACTTCCTGTGTCGAAGACCCGACATACAATGTCCGAGTATTTTACCATTTCCATCCCCAGCTCTGGAAACCTATGAAGGGTCACTCCTAGGTAATGGTAAAGGCAGCTGTCCAATTGGTCCAGTTCCATTCAACTTTTGGCCTCTTAAATTTTTCCCAGTCTTTTCTATCCTCCCTTTCATTTGGACCAGGGATGGGGTCACTAAAGAGGAGCGCAAAAATATCGATGTACTCGCCGCTCCATATTTTCTCCTTTGTTGCCTGGAGCAGATGTTCGTCTAACAGGGTGGACATGTCGGCATAACCCCTAGCTAGAGGCCGGGGTTCATCCCATCGCTTGCAGCGCTGTTTGAGCAGCATGGCTCTTCGCCCCATACTTGGGCTGTTGCCCTTTGCCTGTGGGTTGGACAAGGCCTGGTCCCCGCCAATAAGAGAGGGTGGCATCTGCCCCCCCCCAATGATTCACCCTGCGTACAATATGGATACTGGCACCTGGGTGGCCACCACCAGCACGGCCCCATTCTAGTGGGGGTCTCTGTCATGTTCCATCTGACTGGCCCCACCCCCTCTGCTTCAGGCTACCACTCACAGGTTCAGTTCCCCTGGTGCCCACCTTCTGGTGTCCCCAGGTCATAGGGGGCTCTTTGGTAGTTGCCGTGGCATGTCGCACGCTGCTGCCGCCTCTGGTCCAACTCTAGGCTGTCTGTCAGGGCCTGTATTCCTTCCCTCAGTGCGACTATTTGTGCCTGCTGGCTGGGAGTAAATTCCTCCCTGCGTCAGCTGGGCTCGGGTTCCTTGTCCCTATAATGAGAAGGTAAAACTCAGTGGCGCCCTTGCCCCTGTCGGAAGGCCCTTGCTTCACTGTGTGGCATGGGGCAAACCTCGTTGTCTAGGCTTGTGCCGCCCCTCTCTGCACTCATTAGCCGTGGCGGGTGACTAGCTTCCGCCCTTGCCTGGGAGCTCTCCAGCTCCTCAATCCAGTCCTGGTAGCCCTGGAGTTGGGCCTTCAGGGCCTGCAATATCGCCCCCGCCCCTGTTTCCCCTGTTGTTCCTGCTGGGGGGGGGTTGTGGGGCCGGCCTAGCCCAAGCAGGCCGCTTGGCCAGACCTTTGGGAGGGGCCTTTCTTTTCTTGGGCACCATAGCTGCCCTTTGCCACCCCTTGTTTGGGGCTGGGGAACCTCTGCTGCCGAGTGAGGGCCCAGGGGCAGCCGCTCCTGTGAAAAGTAGAGGGGGGGCAGTAGACAACACCTGAGGCCACCCGTTTCACGGGGGTGGGTTTCCAGTCCTGGGGGCTCAGCAGCACGGCGCGGCCCAAAATAGCAAGCAGGAGGGCAGAAACGGCAGGAAAGCTGAGCCACGCACCCGCCCAACCACTCAATCCCCTGCTGTGCTGCAGTTGCGCCAACAGGGGTGAAGGACGGCTCTCGGGGTGAGGGCCGCTCCCAAGCCTGCCGCGCTGCGTGCCTTCCCTGCTCCCCGCCACGACCAAACTGAGGGAACCTAAAATGGCGCCCGGGAATCCCGCTTATCGCGGGAATTCCAGGCGCCCAATCTTTGGTTGCTGGACAACCGTTCCCTGCTTCCCCCCACCCCCAACGTAGTGAACAGGCAGCTGTCTCCCTCCTTCCTCCTAAGGGTTGGGGGTGGCACCAAATCCCCACCACGCCGAATGCGGGGGGCGATAAGACCGAGAAACTTCAATCTCTATTTTATTAGTATCAACATTTACTGGGAAAGCTTGACTGTCCATCTTCTATTAATGTATACCCAAAAGCAAAGCCAAGAAAAAAAAAATCCTGATCATTTTGGGATCTATGGCCCTTTTTACATGAGATGAACATAAGTGCCATACTGGGTCAGACCAATGGTCCATCTAGCCCAGCATCGTGTCTCCGACAGTGGCCAATCACGGTGGCTTGGGAGAAGCACCCAACAGGTCACACTGGAGGATCCATTCCCTGTTGTTTTTCCCCAGCTCCTGTCATGTTCCCTGATCCTGTCTGACTAATAGCTGCTAATGACAAGAACATAAGAGATGGTACCACTCATGCCCACACAGATACACTGCGTGGGCATGAGTAGTACCATTGTATTTAAATCCTGTAGCCAGTGAGTGGGGGTGCATGCATGCTTCTGCGAAACACGCATCCCCACTCACCCCCCCCCACGAACAGAGCAGACAAGGAAAACGGAGTTTGCTCCATGCGTGGGGATGTAGGTATGGGTGGGTGTGCACCTGTGTGCACTGGCACCCACATGCCACACATGCTGCGGTGTGCATACTCACCCCCCATGCAGCCACAGCCCATGTAAAAAGGGCCTAAAATGTGCCGTGGTTGAAAGGTTTTTTAAAAATATATATTTGGTGATAAGAAGCCTAGAAAATTTGTTCTCTAATAAAATGTCTTAGAGTTTGTATGCATGAAACTCAGACATCAAAAAACAAACGCTTCATATCTCTACATCTAGAGGTCTCAAGTCAGTAAAAGCATTCAAACATTTCCTTAAGCATTAACTTTAAATACATGCGTATTTACTGTCGTGAATAAGGATAGATTGACGTTCTCGATCAAATGTTTTCCTGAATTGATTGATTAGGGCTTGACCCACAGCTTACTGGAATCAAAGAAGACACTCCATTGACTTGGATGGTGATTGGAGTAGACCTTAAGTTTCTTAGACCATCTGAAGAATTCTTTCTGTAGAATTGTAGCACTTTCCGGAGTGATTGCCTTCCTTCTGAGACATAATTAAACTGTGTTTACTGCTTTTAGAACTTAATTTAATTTTACTAGTGCTGTCAGTAAAATGATGCCATATAAGAGTTATTAAACAATCAGTTGTGTAAACCATTTTGTGCAGGGGAGAAATGTATTTCCTACATGATGGCAGTATTAGTCATTACCTTTTTACTGGGAGTGTATGCCTGACCTGGGATGATGATGCGTTGAGCCAATAAATCATGCAACATGATTCATGTTTCAACATTGTCTGAAGGCTAGGATTAGATAAGTACTGTATAATTACTCATTAAATATCTTTTATTTGGGGCTTTTCATTTTTTTTAATATTAGGAAATACTGCCCTCTACTGTACTTTTAATCTTATGCTGATGGAGAAATCTTGTTTAGATATTAGTGTCAGATTACTGTTTACATATTTAGACTCATTATACTTTCACTGTCTTCCTATTTGCTGTACTTAGGTGATGATGATATTTCTGTTTCCATTCCAATAGTATCTAGAGGCCAAGACCATATTGTGTAGTCAAATGATGATTATATCTGGTCACAGGAAAAGGCTGTAGATTATCAGAATACAAATATATAAAAATAAGAGAGAAACCTATGTAAAAATTCCTCCTTGGTATTTGGCTAAAATGCTGTTTGTCATGAGTAAAATAGGAGTTTTGTAGGATTAAGTTTTGTTTATCAAGGTTGTTAAAGTCATATATATAAAGGTTACTAAAGTTGCCCAGATTGCCAAAGCACGTACAAAGAAATAAACATTTAAAAAATCTCCCCAAAACTGTTCTCTTAGTCTCTTCTATTTTTGCCTCTAGCAAACTTGTTATGTCAGAATTCTTCAAAGAATTCAGTTGGCTGCAATTGCCAGCTCTGTCATGTTACAAAAATTCAGTGAAATTTGATAAGGTATCCTCCAAAAATGCTTCAACATCGTATAGAATCACAGAAAAGAAGATACGGTTGTGTATGTATATGTGGATAGTTTTGCACACTAGTTTTTCAGCTCTTACGGAGAAAGCAATTATTTTTCATTTGCATAACATTAAATAGCAGTGTGTACATTTCTGTTTTGTAAGTATGTGTGCATATGAGTTATATGATAAAACACCAGCTGTTGTGTAAGCTTGTCATGAAGTTTTCAACTATAGAGTAGACAATATTATGATTTTATTGTTTTGAACTCATTATGTGTTCTCTACTGAACAGGAGCGCTATGACTGTTAGTAAGCAGCTTGTGGCTGCTGCTGACATGTCTTGCTGATGCTAGCTAAAACTGTTGAGATGGCTGATTCAGGCTGATACATACTGACACAAGTGAACAAATGGGTTTCATTTGACCTCTTCTGGATTATTTGGGCAATCAAACTGACATCTATAGACTTGAAAGTACACTTCTTTTCCTTTGTGGTAGCAATAAAAAAGTTCAAGACCGTTCCTAACAAGTGTTGCAGAGATGTGGACATGGCATTTTGTTTATGTGCTTTCTGTATGTTATCATATCATACTAAGCAAGATACTAAGTTAGTACCTTACTTAGTATGATATAACATACAGAAAGCACATGATCTGGGAATTTAAATGCTTGCCTGATTATATTGTGCCTCCAGTTTGGAACCCAGAATGTTAAGAGGTAGAAATCTGTGAAGAGTATCAACCCAGGTTTGCAAATCTGACTGATTGTCCTGCATTTTCTTACATAACTAATCTGCCTCGCAACTGGGCCTTTATTTGCATCTCTTCTGCCCTGCAGATATGGAATTCTGAAACTTGGATCTCTCAGACTCCAGTTGAAAGCACCCGTGGGAGGCAGTACTGAGGAAACAGTTCTGAAAAAATGCTGTCTTTCTCTTTACTGAGAAATTGATGGTGTTTTGCAGCCCAGCATTTCAGGAAAAAAGAGAACTCATTGTTGCTTTCTGCTGCCACTTTGACAAAGAGCAACAATTTGCAAGTTGGCACATTGGTTAAAATGAAATGAGAGGAAGCTGGGTTTTCTTTTCCCCAGTCTCACTTGTAATGCTGCATATTGTGTCACGCAGTGAATTAAAATCAAGAATTTGCACCCAAAAAGTCCTTTTCCAGGGTAATGGGTTTTTAAGTAATTTTTAAAATTGGGGTTGGTTGGGACGCCATTAAGGTTGTCTACATTGGACTAAACCACTGTCCCTGTTTCAGGTTTACCTTCCAGTTGCACATGCCAGATGATTCAGGCATAAAATATGGAGTATAAATTTGATTCAAAGTAGTAAATCTTTTCAAAATTAACTGACTGTAGTCAGGAGACACCCCCACCCAATATTCTGAGGAAACTCAATTTTTGTGAGTAGAAAATCCAGATTCTGCAAGGAGAATAAATTATGCAAATTAACTAAATCCAACAAATTATACCCATTTTGAATGCAAATTAATTGTCCAGCATGCCACTGCAACAATCTCGAACATATTGTGTGTTTAAAAAACCTCACAAAATAGTAATACCCCATAGACCTATGAGCAGGAGGTCTCTTTTCTACCATGAGTTGTTGTGAACTGCTCCCATTCAGCAGCTGTGGCACAGGAGGCTATATCAGCAGCTTACAGTGCCAGCCCCAAATTGGGTCACTCACAGTGCTGATATCTCATTGGCTTGTTCATAGTGTGTCGTCTTCAGGCTGCTGTTCTGCACTGACAGTGGCAGTTTCTGCAACCATTTGGCCGAATCCAAAATCCTGCAAATGTGGTTGCTCAGCCGCCCTGAGCCGTAGGGAAGGGCAGGATAAAAATTTAAACCAATAAATAAAAATAAATATTCTATCAGTGCAGAATTCACAAGCTAGATTTTCATCAGGTGGTTTCTGTGTTATTGTTTTTGTTAAAGATGTCGGAAAGTACTGGGCACAGGGGTGTGCCAAGTTTAGATGTAAAGAAGTAGTGAAATAGAATACAAAACTGATATTAAGTAACAGCAACCTCGTGGAAGAAGGAACCCTAAGTCAGAAAAGCCTGAGAGGATTCCCCTCTTCCCCCCCCCCCTTATATAAAAGTGAGTTCTACGGTAAATGAGGTTGGTGTTGCTTGATGGGGTGACTGAATTGCTGTGTATTGAGCAGGACTAGAAAGAGTTTCAGTATTCCCCTGGCTAAGATCTGCATTGCCACTCTGGTCAGTCAGTTTTGCAGCCTCTGAGTCCCTGTGGATCCCTTGTTACGTCTGGAGGCTGCAGTTGTAATGCGGTCTACGTGGGGCTTCCCTTGGTAACTGTTTGGAAGTTGCAACTGGTGCAGAATGCAGTGACTCGCCTCCTTTCGGGGGCCCCTGGGTGCACATTACACTGGTGCTCCAAAGTCTGCACTGGCTTTCTATAGCTTTACGGGCACAATTCAAGGTGCTGGTTTTGACCTTTAAAGCCCTAAACAGTCTGGGCCCCACATATTTGAGAGACCGCCTGTTCTTCCATGCCCCACTGCAGCCCCTGTGATCGTCCGGAAGCACCTCCCTGTGGGTACCACTTGTTAGTTGTGTTCGTATGGTGAGAACTTGCAGGGAAGCATTCTCGGTTGCTGCCCCAAAGTTGTGGAACTTCCTTCCCCTGAGGTTCGTTTGAGCCCAAGCCTGGGCATCTTCTGGAAGCGGTGCAAGATCTTTTTATTTGTTAGGACATTTGGTGGGCAGGGTTAAGAAATGGGGGGTTGGGGGGTGTTTGGAGTAGGAGTGTGATGGGAGGTATGGGAAAGGTTGGGAGTTTGGTTTTTTTCTTCTTATGCTGTTTTTATATGTACTTTTATCTATTTTCTAAGCTGTCCTGAGCCATTTGGGAAGGGCAGGGTAAAAACTGAACTAAATAAAAAAATCTCTTGCTCCAAAACAAGTTGAAAATAAGTGTAGTTCTGCCTTCTAAGCGAGTATGAAAAACTATTTTAACCTTCTTACAGCATAGCCCTTACCAAAAAATATTTAAATAAGATTTCATTCTTTGGCATTTGAAGGAGGTATTTTATAGGCATTTTTCATTTTATAGGCAAACTAAAGCATATTTTTCTCCAGTTCTCAGCACTGGCTGTCTGTGCAAAGTGTGAATTTTCTGAGAACTTTAATGAAAATCAATTAAAGTTTAACTATCTAAAAACTAACCAGAAAAAGTTCACATTCTGAATCTCCTGATTCGTTCAGCATGTCATACTTAAAATCTATACATTCTTCGAGTGCCTCTCCATAGTCACACTGATGTATTCGGTGCCAATGTCGGTACCGAGACCGGGCTGATTCCAAGCAGCTCCTAGGGAGGGAGCGGGAGATGATGGCACGCAGCGCGTGTATAAATAGCCGCCCCGCTCCCCACCGCCTCAGTTCTTTTTCTGCCGCTGCAGAGATCAGGCATCTTCAGCTTCTGAAAAAAAAACAAAAAAACTCAGTGTATGGCCTTGAAGGGCTTCAAGCACTGTCTGGGCTGTGTGTCCAAAATTCCAGATTCAGATGCATTCAGCCCCTGCCTTTTCTGGTTAGGCCCTCAGCACAGCGCCTCCTTGTGTGCTGTTTGCCGTTCCTTCAAAAAGAGAACAAGGCTGGACAAGCCTCATCATTTGGCCAAACATTTGACCAAACAAGTCATGCAGGCAGACATCAGAACTGCCTCAGCTTCGCCAGCCGCCATGTCTGGCACCTGCCACTGCCTCTCCATCAGCAGCACCCGCACCACCTGCTGTCTTGAGGGGAGCTCGGTGCCAACTCCACCCACCTCCTCCAGCACTACGACAAAGCAGTCGGTGCTGGAGTCTGGTGCGGCCACGAAATCTGCACGGAAGAAACATCTGCACCACTCCACTTATCCGAGAGGGAGAAAAAGAAAGCAAAGAGGAAGGATTCGTTGTAGACGGAGGCCTTGGCAATGACAAAGTCTCCACTCTATGCTGCCTCGCCTTTCTACTCTCTGTGCCGAGGCACACCTCGCAGCAAGACTGTGTCGCATTCTCCACACAAATCTCTTCTTTCCCCTCGCCGGATCACATCACCTGTGACTCCGGCTCGGCGCACTTTCTCATTTGCCACAGATCTCACCTTAGATCTTCGCTCGATGCCAACCACATCGCCAGTGCATCCTCAGGACCTGTCTCCACAAGAGCTGGAGACCATCCTCAGACCCCTGCAGAATATTGGGGCCCTTCATCCAGTAATCTGTACAGGCTGCAGTTGCTGGCATAGTCATCTCCTCGGCACCACAGCTGCAGCCGGCACCATCCCCGCGCTCAGCATCATCCATCCTGGCTTCGACTATCACGGCACCAACGCCCGTAGGTCAGCTTATGCCTGCCCCGACAGTAGCTCAAATGCAGGCTTTCTCATCAGTATCATACCAGGTGCTGATGATGACGTCTGATGACTGAGTGTTACCATGTGATTTAAATGCCCTCCTCCCTGATGATTGGATACCTCCTGCGGGACAAGGAGATAATGAAGATGATTCTTCATGTGACGATGATCACCATTCTACTCCTCCAGATGACATCTCTGAAACAGATGTGGGACAGTCCCCGGTCTCACCCCCGGATGACTTCCGCTCCTTCCAAGATCTATTAGCGCAGATGGCATCCACACAGAGCATTCCCCTTGGTCACTCTGATCACAAAGAGCCCTACCAGCTCTTCAACATTTGGACCATCGGTGCCAGAGAGAAGATGGTGATCCCCCTGGCGTGAGGAGTGTAAGACAGACTGGACAAGATCTGGCAGGACCTGGTCACTGCTCACCCCATGGTACCTAAATTGCTCCAGATGTACCCGGTAGCTAACACAGACCACAACGTCTTAATTAGACACCCAGAGCCCAACTCCCTCATTGCCACTGTCTCTCTAGAGAGGGCTACATCTGGCAAAGTACCCTCACAGCTGTTGGATAAAGAAGGCAAGAGATTCAATTCTGTTGGCAAAAAAGCTTATTCTGCAGCAACAATGGGCATTTGTGCTGGGAATTGCTTGCGCTCATGGCACGCTACAATTACACTCTCTGCGACAGTCTTGAGTGTGATGCAGAATTTTCCTGAGGAGGCAAGGGCACGTTTGCTTCCCGCCATCCAGGACAGAAAAGAACTGTACAGACATTTCTCTAGAGTGAGTTTTGATGTCACCGACTCTGTAGGCTGCTCCATGGCATCCACAGTGGCTCTCCAGAGTCAATCCTGGCTTTGCACGTCAGATCTCTCCCAGGAAATGCAGAACATAATCAATATGTCCTTTGACAGATGTGGCCTGTTCAATGAGAACACAAACCAGGAATTAAAACAGATAAAGACAGATCGCACTACAGCGAAGTCTATGGGGTTAATTGTCCCTACTGAGGAAGGGACTAATACCCAGTTCTCAAAGAAACCCGCTAATCAACAGAAGCAGGTTAGATTTCCCTTCTCTATGCCATCGCCTAGATATTGTTCGCCGAGGCACCCTCCTTCATACCAGCCTCAAAGACAGAATGCCTATCAGAAAGGCCAGAAGAGCAGGAAATCGACTCCTTCAGAAGTCCTTTTGATACATCGCTACCCCCGCGATGTATCTGTGTTTTTATCTTGTAAGCCGCCCTGGGCTGCCTTTGGCAGGAGGGGCGGGGTAATAAATGTTTTAAAATAAATAAAAAATAAATAAAATAATTCTGATCACCCCTCGTTGGCCTCGCAATATTGGTTTCCGTGACTGCTGGAACTCACCCTGGATCTGCCTTGATTCCTGCTGATTCCTCCAGACCTCCTCTCTCACCAGGAAGGAGAGACCTGGTACAAGAATCTGGCTTCCCTGCACCTGTGGCCATGGAGAGACTCATGCTAGGCGCAAATGAGAGAGAGTTACCGGAGAAGTTACATAACCTCTTGTTGTCCAGTAGAAAGTCTTCTACAAGGAAGTGCTACTGAAAAAGTGGCATAAGTTTGTATTGTGGATCTCTCGGTTCTCTAGTGACCCTGTTAACTGCAACGTTAATTTGGTTCTCAAATATCGGTTTCAACGGTGCAATTAGGGCTTTCTGTCAGGTTTCGGGGGTGAGGGAGAGGAGGTGCGTGGGGTCGGTGGCTCTTGCGGGGACTCCCTCCCCGGCGGCACCGCACATCTCTGCTTCCGGGTGCTCCTCCGCCCGTGCCAATGACACAGGATCCTGAGGAAGCACGCAATAGCGCGGCGTCCCAGGGTCTCCAGGCAACTGAGGACTCCCGGCACATGCGCAGGGCAAACCCGGAAGTGGAACCGCGGCATTCCGCACGCCTGCAGGCGAGGCACCAGGGCGGCTCTACTTAAACCCTGCAGAGACAATCCTCCTTGCTGGTGATCGGACGTGGTACCGTGAGACCGGCCCTTTGAGCATTATTTTGGAGAGTTTGCTGAGTGCGAGTATCTAGGACGAGTGAGAGAGTGAACGAGTGCATTGAGTGTCAGGTGAGTGAGTGAGCGGGTGTGTGAGAAGAACGAACGATTGGTGAGAGCGTGGGCATTGACTTTCCCCTATCTGCCTGATTCCCCTGTTCCAGTGTGAGTGTCCTATCCTCTCCTGATTGTGTCTTCGGAGTCCTGGGTTCCCTTTCCCCTGAACCACCACTGAGCCTCACCCCCCCATTCCCGGTCCCCAGTGAGTGTGTGAGCACATAGAGTGGGCACCGTGTCATTCGCCAGTCCCGATGATGAGCTTCGGCTTGGACCTGCTCTTGTAGCCTGTTCCGTTAGCCACTATAAGACCCTGAGGGACCACCTTGAACCCACAGGTGCCCTTTGCGACTGGGGGACGAGAGCGTGTGTGTTGGAGATCCTTCCCCCCTCCCTAACACTTCCCTTGCCCTTGCTAAAAATTCACACCGTGGCTATCTCCACATTCCACTCTCCTATTGGGGGGAGACCCATTTTCGCATTCATCTGTTTCCAGGTTTTTCAAGGGTGCAATAAATTTATTTCCACCTGTTAAACCTCCAACTCCTAATTGGGATCTTAATTTAGTTCTATCTGTGTTAATGAAACCTCCTTTCAAGCCTATGGCTTCTGCCTCACTTGAAATGGTAATGCTTAAATACTTGTTCCTGGTTGCGGTGACATCAGCCAGGTGTATTAGTGAGCTTCATGCACTCACTTGTAAACCACCCTACTTGGTGATTCATAAGGATAAGGTAGTCCTCGGGCCACATCCCCTTTTCCTACCTAAAGTGACCTCTCCTTTTCACATGAGTCAGGTCATTACACTTCCAGTGTTTTTCCCTAAGCCTCATTCCTCCCCAGGAGAGGCTCTGCTCCACACATTAGAGCTGCGCAGGGCAACCGTATTTTACCTGCAGCGCACTAAGGAAATCAGAAAAACTAATGCCCTCTGTCTCCTTTTGCCAGTGCACTTTAGGTACCAAGGTATCCAAACAAACCTTGTCTAGGTGGTTGAGGAACTGTGTTCCCATGGCATACAGGTTAACTTCTTAAGAGTTGCCTGAGGAGTTTAATGCACATTCCATCAGAGGGGTAGCTACCTTTGTGTCTGCTTTCCATTACATCTCCCTCGATGAAATCTATAAGGCAACAACGTGGAGATCTGTTCACACTATGCCATTGATTTGGCTGAAAGGGTAGATGCTCATTTTGGCAGAGCTATCTTGCAAAATTTGCTGTAAATCCCATCTTCTATGGGTCTGCTAACGAATCTACTTCAGTGTGACTGTGGAGAGGCACTCGAAGAAGAAGGGTAAGTTACTTACCTGTAACGTTTGTTCTTCGAGATAAGCCTCTCCACGTTCACACCACCCTCCGTTCCTCCCCACAAAGATCATACACTAAATTGCCTGTTTTTCTGCCTGGGGAAAAAGAACTCAGGTGGTGGGGAGCGGGGCGGCTATTTATACACCCACTGTGTGGCATCACTCTCTGCCTTGGAGCTGCTTGGAATGAGCCCGGTCTTGGTACCAACATTGGCACCAAATACATCAGTGTGAATGTAGAGTGGCTTATCTTGAAGAACAAACGTTACAGTTAAGTAACTTACCTTTATGCACAAATATTCATCTTTCCATGGTGAGAATTTGGACTTTCTGGTATTAAGCTCTTATTCTGTTGTAATTAAAAAAAAGAAAAGAATATAAAAAGTGCCATTCATTACTGGGTCAGACCAATGGTCCATCTAGCTCAGCAGTCTGACTCTGACAGTGGCACTTCCTGCCATATTTCCCCAGCTCCCAACTGTCACGGGCCTCATCCCTGTTACCAACCTAACTAGTAGCCCTTTATGAACCTGGCCTCCAAAAATTAATCCAATCCCTTTTTGAAGCCAGTTACACTACAGGCCTGTGCAACATCCTCTGGCAAGGCGTTCCATAGATTTATTGTACATTGGGTGAAAAAAAAATACTTATTTGTTTTAAAGCTGCTTCCTGTCAGTTTAATGGAGTGCGACCTCTTAGTCTACTCTTTTTAGAAATGCTAAATAGTAGCTCCATCATCTCAGTAGGCATACAACCATTTCAATACCTCAGTTTATGTAATTTTACAGATTTCTGCAGAAGGAGTTTGTGATGAGGGAGCAGGAGAGAGGACTCGGATATGCTTGTAGTGAATGGAATTTGGGGCACTGCTAGAAGGCTTTATGTGGGTAGTGGTATGATAATTTTGCTTGGGGGGGAGTTATGTTGGTAATGGGTATGATGCCTTGTGAACAGTTATTCTTTTTATGTATTCTCAAGACTTACAATTGAATTGGCCTAGACCACTGGTTCCCAAACTTCTCAAGAATCCGCTACCTTTTTTGGCCACCTGCCTCTCTGACATGACATCCTGATGACTGAATGCTGCCCCTCCATACCCCAGCCAACTGTCCACCCAGTCTCTTGTCCCTGCCCTGCAGTCTTACTCCCCACCCCACAACCAGCTCATTCCCTGCTTTGGGTCCTTCAAGCCAGCCCTAGCCTCACTCCGTTCCTTTTCTGCCCTGATCTCAATCCACCCACCCACACCTGTGCTGCAGGTGAGGCATTCCTGCTCCCCACTTACTTACAACACCCATAGTGCAAGCTCTAGTCCCAGGAACTTGGTGTGCCATGACATCCTGGTGTTGTGTTAGTGACATGCCAGGATATCCTGTCAGCGTCTGGGGAACACTGGTGTAGAGTGTGGCTGCTGTGTTGGTAGCAACTATGAGAGGCAAGAGATGAAAGTAGTTAAATGACAGCTTTCTTTTAACTATTTTGTTTCTTGCTGCTTCTCAAAATTGGAATTAGCTCATGCCTCCAAAATTTCTTGCTTCTCTGAAATTGGAGTAAGGTGATGCCACAGATTCTCCATCCCAGCCCACTGCTTTAGCTGTCCAGAAGCCAGTGGGCACTTCTCTCTCCTGATCCGCTCCATCAGCTGGGTGGAAGCTGGTGGGCATTTCCTCTATGCCTGATCCTGCTGCTTCTGCAGCAGAGTCCCAGGGTCCTGCCCCTGTGTTGGACTTCACAGGCTAAACTGAAGCGTGGAGTTGGAGGGAGATGAGTGCCCCCCTGCCCAGTGCCCCCACTACCCCCCTGCCCAGCTACACTGCACGGGAGGTTGCCCATTGACTGCACTCCCGATGCTTTGTACGCAGGTGGCAGCTGCTTGGGGGCTCCATGGGGTGACTACAAGCCACGGCAGGCTCCCGGCAGGTCTGTTAACACCCTAAGACCCAGGGAGAGTATAGAAAAGCGGGAGGGGGGCAGGGGCGGCAGCAGCTGTGCACTCCTTTCCCTCTCCTTTCTGCCATTGTTGCTTCACTCTCACCCTTCAAGAGATTTTTTCTCTTTCACCCCTTCCCACACAGAACTCCTCTCAGAGGCACAAACAGCTGGTTCGGTCAGCCTCTTGAAACAACACTTCCCAACCCCCAGAATAGAGCACAGTATTGGAGGGAGAGAACAGTATCACCCTGCTCTGCAGCCAGCTTCAACACAGGGCCTCCCCACATACTGGATAGGCTCATGAATGGCTCCCTCCAACATGATATTTCGACTACCTCACATTGCCACCAGGCCCCAGAAATTGCCCCATCAGCTCCTCTTAGCCCCTGTTTCTTACTAGGATACAAATCCTACGTAGGGTGTCCCCTGACGCATCCCCAAAATACAGGACATGGAGGGAGAAAGAGTGTAGGGCTTCTTCCTCTGGCTTCTTCCTACAGTCAGGTCTGAGCAACAAGCACTGGATGAGGGATGGGGATGCAATGGTGCTGGCAAAATCCCGGCCATGAGTGTATATTTAAAAAATCCACCTGGATGGGGTTGGACGGGTCAAAAAATGGTCATGTCCTGGGAAATCTGGATGCTGTGGTAATCCTATCACTCCCCTCCTTTCCGCCGCCACCACACACCTACAGTGCTGGGATCGCTGGCTCATTCCAAGTCCACATGCTGCCAGCGCCACTGTTCACGCCCAGAAGTCATGAGATCATGACTTTGGGGTGGGAAAGTGGCAGCGCGTGGCAAATACAGGACAAAAAACACATAAATAAAGGACAACAGACAGACAAACCCTTCAAAAAAACAGGACTGTCCTGTATAAAACAGGACTGATGGCCACCCTAATAATACAGTACTTTATTGCTGTAATGGATTGTTAGATATTGTGTGTTACTCAGTAGTTGCTTGACTCTTGCGGGGCTTAATATAAAGAGGTTAAGAACCAGTACCAGAAGCTATTGCAAGTGTAAGAGAAAATACTTCATAATCATAAGAATGTACCTAGACAGAATTTTAAGTCATTGCTCTTTCCTCCCTTTGTTTACTTTAAGAAACTATGTCTCTCTTGTTCTCAATGCAGCTTATTGAGCAGTGAACTTTAAATTGGCGACTAATATGTCTACAGAGCATAGTGGAAGTAGTGTTGGATTATAAGTAATTACGCAAGTAAAGACCAAATTGATCTAGCCAGAGAAACAACATAACCTACTTTACGTACCATAATCCCTAAGTAGCAATTTTCCAGGTTGTTGGGTTTTTTTTAAGGGGGGATGAGGGCTGTTTCTGTTCATGAGATTCATGTAATGAAATCAGTATGCAGCCAGCTACTTCTGGAACAAATGTTGAGGGGGGGAAAACCGCTCTCCCCCCTCCCCCTTGCTTTTCACTTTACGCAGCAGTTATGAATAAATTGCTATGTTAACATTTTCATTTTCTGAAGTTATATAGTAAATAAAAAATAATAAACGAATAAAATGAAATCCCTGATCAGCATGTTGAATTCTTGAGCGCACAAAATGCATATTTCTTCTTTGATCAGAGAGCTGTATTGGTTTGATGGAATGTCTGACCTCCCACACACCCCGTGCTGTCTCGCCCTCCCACATGGACCCAGTCTGACTGACCTGTCCCTCTGTGCTCTTTACCCCCCTCCCACCTGGACCCATTCTGACCTGCCAGCCCTCCACACTCTTTCCCACCCAGACCCAATCTGACCTCTCCACCTGCTGTCCCCCCTCTCAGACCCAATCTTACCTGCCCCCCAATCCTTCCCCCAGAACTTGCCTGCCCCCGCTCCTTCCTTTCACCCCAACCCAATCTGCCCCCCACGCTCCTTCCCCCCTGCCCATCCAGACCTTACCTGCCCCCACACTCCTTCCCCCCATCCCACCCGGACCTTGCCTGCCCCCTATACCCCTTCCCCCCTCCCCCCGGACCTGATCTGTCCCCTGCGCGCCTTCCCCCACCCCCAGATCTTACCCTCCCCCCACTCTTTCTCCCCACACCACCAGGACCTTGCCTGCCTCCTGCACTCCTTCCCTCCTGCCCACCCAGACCGGATCTTCCCTTCTCCTTCTCACCCATGCCCACCCAAACCTTACCAGCCCCCGTGAGCAGGAATCCAGGAGAAGCTGAGCTTGGGAGTAGAGGGGCTGTTCAGGGGTGGGGAGGGGGAGTAGTTGCCTCCCAGGACCCCTGCCTGTCACCCACCCCAGTGCCTACTGCAGGAGCACGGGGTTGGCTGCGTGAGTAGGATTCCGGGGGAGGCAGGCACCAGTCACGGGTTCTGGGAGGCAGAGCTGGCACTTAGTGGGGATGGGGAGGTAGTCAATTTACTCACCTTTTTTCCTAGGCTATGGAGTCAGCGACCCATGGTGTCTGGCACGTCCTTCTTGGGGCTGTGCTGAGAAGAAATACCAGAAAAAATTAACTTTGCATGCGCAAAAATGGCTGCCATGGCTGTTCTGTGCATACACAACTATTTTACGTGGGTCATCAGACTCTGGAGCCTATGAAAAAAGGTAAGTAAATTGACAACCCCCTCTTTTCCTCACCATCCCCATCCAGCACCAGCTCTGCTTCTCAGGACCCGTGCCCAACTCCCCCAGACTCTTGCCAGCCTGCGGGCACAGGTGGGGTCCTGGAGAGGCGGGCACCAGGCAGGGCTCTGGGGGAGGCAGAGCTGGGGTCAGGATGGGTTTGGCACAAGCCAAAATCTCCTAGGAGCAGCAGTGGCACTGCTCCAAGGAGCTTAATAGATCCTTGTCGGGGGCTCCAATATGGAATCCGATGAGAGATCGTATCCCCCATCAATTTGGATCAATACAATATTGTCCAAAATCGGATGATCTGATTCCAATCTTCCCATCCCTAGTGAATACAGCCAGGGGCGGCTGGTGGGTTTTTAGTTTGGAGGGGCAGTAAGGCCGTCCAGCCCGCTGGTGGCAAAGATGCCGGCAAACCGGTGGGCGGAGCCAGGGCAATGGTAGGTGGAGCCAGGGCATAACCCAGCAGCAAAGAGTTCCCAGGGTTAACATCAGATGGAAGAGAACACAGTCTACAATGCACATCAAGCTTAAAATGAATAATGTATAAACCCCAAACACAGGGAAACAC
>QEPC01006106.1:209212-258704 GCA_003113815.1 Sphenodon punctatus | reverse complement strand
AGGGGGGGGTGGGGGGTGGGGAACAGGCCCAGCCTAGGGGGAGGGGTGTGGGTGCAGGGTGGGGGGGTGAGGAACAGCCTAGAGGTGGGTGCGGGGTGGGGAACAGGCTCAGCCTAGGGGGAGGAGGTGGGGGTGGTGGAGGATGGGTACAGGGTGGGGGAGGGAGGGATCAGTCAGTCTTACCTGTTACGTCTGACTGCTCCTTCCTCCTCCTCCGGCGCCCGGCGGTCCTCCTAGGTGTAGGCGGGGGGAGTTTAGTTGTTGGTTGTTTTTTTTTTAATTGCCCACGTGTCCCCGCGCGCGGAGCCAGGACGGACGCACAGGCAATTTTTTTTTAAAGAAAAAAAAACAGTCCAGCAGTTTCCGCTGCCGCTGCCATTGCCACTTCCCGCTCTGAGCAGCGAGAGGCAATGGCAGCGGGAACGGCAGCGGGAACCCGCGCAGAAACTGAGGCTCTCTCTCGGGGACTGACTGAGGCAGGGAGGAAGCGCGCATACGCACTTCCTCCCTTCTCAGTCCCCCAATTCAAGCTATCTCACCAGGGCGGTCAGCGCAACCGCCCTGGCGAGATCTTCCATTGCACCCATTGAGTGCAATGGAAAGACTTTGTCCCTCCCTCCACAGCACGTCCTGTGCTTGCTGTGGACGGAGGAGTTCAGCCGCCCAAATCGCGTTTACCATAGGAAAACGTTTCGGGTGGCTGAGCAGCTGAGCCCTTTTTGTCCCTTCGGGGACCCACTCCCAGCGTGGGTGGGTCCCCGAAGGGAGAAGAACACCATAGTGACAGCTACAGCAGCCTCTGCAGCAGCTCAGAGGCTGCTATAGCTGTCATAAGCAGCAACAGGTTTTTTTGTTTGTTTTTTAAAGAAAAACAGTTTCGGCGCCAGTGGCCCCTGCAGTGCTTTGGGGGGGGCACTGCCCTGAATTTCCTGCAGGGGGAGCCGCCGCTGAATACAGCTAAGTGTCTTTGTAGAAACTTCGTTATCTTCTCTACTAGCAAGTTCTTTAGTATTTGGATTTGAAACATGAATGTAATTTTTTTTATACTAAACTGTTTCTATTGCTTTTTTAGTAATGCAAATATTAGGGTTGATTATAAAGTCTTTGTGAAATTTGTTTGTACAAATTCCAGGTTTTAGGGCTAAAGTGAGCAGTGTCCGTCCCTTTAACAATATTTATGTTTTCTCAGGATCTGAACAAGCGCTTGTCCCTGCCTGCAGACATCCGGATACCTGATGGATACCTGGAAAAGCTTCAGATAAACAGTCCACCATTTGATCAACCAATGAGTCGACGTTCTCGCAGAGCATCGCTGGTAAGCTTGTTCTTTTTACACTTGCCAAATGGTTTTATCTTAAGAACTTGTATATCCATGCATATGTTTGAGTTATAGTATTTATTATTGTTAATAAATAATGTGCTAATTAAATAAACTATTTAGTTTAGACAGTACTGAGTGCCTTCTATGAGATGCAAACTATCATCAACTCCCTTAAAAGTCCTCATGATTACTCCGTACTTTACTGAATAATACTGTATATTTCTCTCCCAATTTTTGTTTTTATTACCTTGCTAACTTCTCCTTACCCTTTCTAATAGTTCTAGTGTGCATGGCTCTATAGGTTGGGTTCTTTTTATTTTGTTATGTGAAGTCTTTATGTTGTGTGCAACTGAATCATTACAGCAATGTTCTGCTTTATTTATGTATAAGTGAGTTAGTCGTGACAATTTGCTTGACAAAATACTATAGCACTGAGTAGCAAGGGCCTGATCTGCTACCAGTGAATTTAGTAGCAACATGTTTAGAGCCAGAGTGCTATATGCTTGATTGGTAAATATTTTGTCCTTCAGTAGAGCCTGAGGGCTGATTCAGACGTGCGGTAAAGAGCGCTTATAAGTGCTGGTGACGGGATGCGAATGTGAAGAAGTGCGCCATTGATGACATCTGAATGGCTCCATGCGCATGGTTGAAGCGTGATGATTGAATTGTGATGATTGAATGCACGATCATTGTGATTATTGAATGTACATGATTGCGCAATCCATGCGCATGATTGAAGCGTGATGATTGAATTGTGATGAATTCAATCATCCAGGTATGATGATTGAAGCATGATGATTGAAGCACGATGATTGAATCGTGTGCGCGGAGCCTTTCAGGCGCCATCAACGGCACTCATTCTTCACATTCGCATCCCGCCGCCAGCACTTGTAAGTGCTCTTTACTGCACGTCTGAAAAAGCCACAAGGAGTTTATTTTTGCACTTTTTTTGTATAAAGATTAGTAATGGTGGTGGTAGCCAATTTGTTTCTTTTCCCACTGCTGTTTTTTCTCTATTGGAGTTCAGTATTTTGTGTTCATTTTTTAAATATTTAGAATCAGCGGGTTTAACAAACCTTTTTAAATGGAGTGCATATGTAAAAAAAAATGTTTAGATAATTGCTTCTAAAAACATCTGAGTGGGGTTTTTTTGTTTTAAATTAAGAAACTTTTTATCTTATTGTGGAGTGGATATTATGAACCTTATAACTTGATCTGAACTGCAGAGTAACTGCTTCTGTTTCTCACTGTTCATTGGAAAATGGCCTTAAGTCATGTCTGTGCTTTTGAAATTTTTACCCGCAGTATAAAAAGTGAGAATATACAAATGATTTAACAATGTCATTATTCTGGGTGGTGATAGATATATGGTGGTAATTTATTATGAAATCAAGTTGAACTCAATTATGTCATCAAGGATGCATAGCTGTATAAACAGATGTTTACTTTGCTGCATGTTGGAACTGCTACCCACTCCAGAGTGCTGGGTAGCAGACCTAGTGCTATCTCTCTCTGGTCCAGCCTGGCAGACTCCCCTTGTTCCTGGCACGGACATCTCCCCAGCTCCCTCTCTGCAGCCCAACCCTGCTAACCCTGTGCAGTAGAGCAGGACCACCTCCTTGCAACAGGTAGGGACCATTCTAGGTCCCAACTGTATTTGAGACCTGCTCTTGGAGCCTCAAATTGATGGTTATCTGTCTTCAGAAACCACCCGCTGTTTGAGGATCCCACCATTACGTCTTAAATCAGTGGGCGATCAGGTTTTTGCTGTAGCAGACCCCTCAGTATGGAACTCTGTCCATCCAGATGTCCATCTGATTTCCTTCTTCCACACCTTTAAAAACGTATTTAATAATAATAAATACTTTATTGCTTGACCATTAGGCCATTGCAAATATAAAATGAACAAAGTACATACTTGCAAATTAGAGCCACAACAAACAAAACAAAATAAAATCACTAATAAAATATTGCGATTTCAAGATGAATATGACAAAAAGCAGTAGAAAAATATAAAAGAAAAAGTATCACCACCACATAGATACAAAACGGCTCATCCGGGAGTCGTAAATATAACATTCATCTAGGGTCCTTGTCTCCTTCCTGTTTTATTTTCAAAACTGAGCTTAAAAAAAAAAAGGCCCACCAGCCGTGAGATTTTGGCCGAACAATCTCCGAGAAGGTATACAACATAAAATTCCTCGGAACGGCCCGGGAAAGGAGCCATCAGGGAAGTCAGATATTTTTCCTGAATCTCAGCAAATATAGAGCATATCAGTAAAATATGCACCAGGGATTCCACCTGTTTCAAAGAACACTGGCACAGACGTTCAGCCAGCGGGATGCCTTTATATCTACCCTCTGTTTGGGCGGAAGGGAAGGCGTTAAGTCTAGCCAGAAGGAAAAGCCTTCTCTCCTTAGGCGAAAGACCGCCTCCAAGGAAGGACATAGGTAACCTGGCATCGTTAGCCATCATGGAGTAAAGCCCCAAGGCTCTACTATCACAAATTTCAGCCTGCACCTCCTGTCATGTGATGTCAATCAACCTTTCGATCAATAACTTCCTTGCCCCGTAATACCCCAACGGGGCCAGAGCTACTGGAGAGAAGCCAAGGTGGTTAATTTTATCTACCACCATATCTAGCCAGGAATTCGGGGTTTTGTCCCCCTTAACTAATAGTGCCCAGGGGGCCGCTATGTTAAAGAAAAGGCGAAGCCAGTATGTTATGGCTCCTTGCCAAATTTTTACCTGAAGGGAAAAACGTATTTATTCTCCAAGTGCTTTTAGGATCCACTGCTGGCTCCCCTTAATGTTTTTTCCTTTCCGTTACCTTTCCTTTTTAAATTGTTTTTTTCCCCAGATTTATGTTTTAAATGGACTTTATATTTTATTTTATTGTATTTTTATGTTAAGATTTCCGAGCACCATTTGGGAGGGGAACAAGGTGCTATAAAAATAAAGGGGACAATCCAGCAGCCTGCTTAAACACCGACCCCAGTGCGTAGTGCACAGCCAGAATGTGTGCTCACAGATATGCACATGGTACACCACACGCAGTGGGCCACGTAGGCCAGGGCTGCACTTTTGCCCCGTGCAGCCCTGGCCTATGCAGGCCACTGGATTGTCCCCAAGATGTATTATTATTAGTGGTGGTGGTGGTACTATTGTTCTTCTTCGAGGATCTCCGCGTATTCTCACTCTTGGGATTTACTTCCTGCTCCGCAGGTACCGGAAAACCTCTCGTCAGCAGTATCCAGGCAGATTACGCCTGGAAAAGACTAGAAAAGGTGAGGGCTCCGCCCCCTCACTCCCCCTCCCATCCCGAGAAAAGCGCGGGCCCGCATCACGAGGGATGGAAGTATATAGAGGGGGAGGAGCCCCCACCGCCTCAGTTCCTTCCAACCGCGTGGCGTTGGAAGACTTCTCGGCGTTTTTCAACGTACTTTGCAGTAAAAACGAAGATTAGAAATATCAAAAAGAAAGAAGAAGAGAAAGGAGTGTTGCCCTCCCGTGGGACGTTCCCCGGGCCGTTGCGTCCTTCGGGGCGAACGGAATGCCCAAGCAGCCGGGGTTTAAACGCTGCGGCTCTTGCCCGGCTACCTTATCAGTGAGTGACCAACACGATCGCTGTCTCACCTGCCTGGGTGAGGGTCACAACACTCGAACCTGTAGAGCCTGTTCGGTGCTCTCAGGCAGGGCTAAGAGGGCTAGAGCGCTAAGGCTCCAGGACATCCTCACAAAAAGGGCCTTAGAGGGCGGTGAAGAGGGGCCCCTGAGGCTCCCCGCCCGGCACTCCAGGCCCATGGAAAATCCGGCTCCAGCGGCACCGGCGGTACCGTCCAGGCAACGGACGAGTCCGCACATGGGTACCAGCGGCACCGGCGAACTCGGGACCGAGGGACCCTTTGAGGTGCAAGCTACCGGTTCCGGCCATACCGCGGAAGGTAGTGTTCCGCATGCGTCCAGCCCAAGACGCTTATCTACTAGCGGTACCGAGCCTTCTGGTGCGCGAGGCGTCGCGCACTCGTCGGAGAGGGGCTCCAAGAGCGTGGAGAGAAAGAAAAAGAAGAAGAAGGGCTCAACGCGAGAGCCGGTACCGCCGGTACCGCCGGTGCCGACAGTTCAACAATCCCCACGACCGTCGGGCTCGACGAGGGGGACGGCACCACCGACACCGTTATCCCGCTCGGTACCGCCTTTGCTGTTGTCGGTACCGATGGTGCGCAGGGAGTCGCGCTCCAGGTCACCACGGTTCCACTCCCGCTCCCGCTCTCCTCGGTACCGGACGGGACGGACGCCCCTCCGGTACCACCTGGAACGACGATCGCGTTCCCCATGCTCCTGTTGCTCCCCACGTCACGGACACCGGGACTATGACTATAGTAGGGACTACAGATACAGGTCGCGTAGCCCTCCATACGCTCACGACTTCGGATACCCGTCGCTTCCACGGGACACCTCCTATGTGCCTCCGGTTCCGCCTAGAGCCGCGCCGTCAGCGACCGTATCACGCCCTCCTCCGTCGGAGACAGGATCGGTGCAAGCAGACATCGGTACCGTTGAACCAGAAGAGCTCGTTTCCGGGACCGGAACGAGGTTAGAGCCATCAGGGGCTACACAACTTCTCACCTCCCTATTGGGGACCCATAGGGAGGACACGGTACCGACGGTACCGACGGTACCACGGATGGCTTCCCCGGGGGCGTCGGCATCACGGTCTTCCTCTTCGTCTTCTCCTTCAATGGAGGAGGACGAGACCATTTCCCCACCACCGCCAGATGCTATCTCGGATGCCAACATCTCGCTGGCCACAGAGGATGCCAAGGCTTTTCAGGCGATGTTGAGGAGGATGGCTGCATCTCTCCCAAAGCTGCCCACGAGGGTCATTAAAAAAGCTCAGACTGGACCTATCTTTGGCATATTGGGCTCTGGGGAATCCGGACACGTGACCTTACCCTTGCTGGACCAGCTGTTAGAACCAGCTACAACCTTGTGGGCTAAGCCTGCCTCTGTTCCTCCAACTAATAAGTTGGCAGACTCTTTGTATGGGGTACCCAAAGAAGGGGCTCAAATTTTTCATAGTCACCCCCCTCCGAACTCCTTGGTGATAGCGGCTGCCTCGGTTAGATCTCGAGCGGGAGGGATCCAGACTTCCCCTGCAGATAGGGAGGGGAGGAGATTGGATGTGCTGGGTAGGAAGGTTTTTTCCTCGGACTCCCTGTCCTTCCGTATAGCTAATTATGCTTCCGCCATGTGCGGTTACCAACATTGGCTGTGGTCCAAAATTGGCATGACATCGGACCCAAACCAGTTGGCAGCATTACAGAAAGAGGGCATGCAGATGGCCCAGTTCCAATTAACCGCAAACATGCACGTGGCGGATGCCAACGCCAGAGGGATGGCATCTGCTATAGCTCTACGAAGGCATGCGTGGCTTCGGTCCACAGCTCTCACCCCTGAGAATAAAACTAGAATAGAGGACTTGCCGTTTGATTGTGAGGGCCTGTTCTCGGCTTCTACTGATGACACTCTTAAGAAAATTAAAGAGATGAATCAAACGGCAAGATCCACAGGGGTAGTCAGGGCGATACGCAAAAAGCCTTTTACGCAGGGCTATTCTTTTTCGTCTAGAAGAACTCCTTACCAAAATTATAATTTCCAAGCTGGGAAAAGATTCCAGCAACACAATCAGACACATTACCAACAACAAGGTGTTCAACAACGTAAATCGTTTGGCAGGCAGCGGGGCAGGGGTAAACCCTCTCCTAGCTCGTCTTCTGGACAGCAGGCGAAATCACGTTTTTGATTGTTATCTGATCAAGGGAGATAATGAGGATGACCCCTCATTCCAGGACCGCCTATTGCCCTACCTACATGTATGGGAAACCATCTCTTCTGACCGATGGGTCAGGGAGATAGTACAGCTGGGGTATGCCATACAGTTCCATACCACCCCTCCCCTCTCACCTTGCCCCCCTGGGGCTCCCCCCCCCTCTACTCAAATACTAGTTGAAATTCAAAAACTCCTCGACAAGGGGGCTGTCGAATCCATTCCTCGAGATGAACATAGTTCTGGATTCTACTCTAGATTCTTTGTGGTCCCTAAAAAGGACAAGGGTTCTAGACCCATTCTGGACCTGAGATGTCTCAACAGATTCGTTAAGAAGTTTAGATTTCGTATGACTTCCCTACCTGTCATTTTCATGGGCTTACAGCAAGGCGACTGGTTGGCCTCTCTTGATCTCAAAGACGCCTATTTTCATATTTCAATACGCCCTTCTCACCGTAAGTTCTTGCGATTCGTTGCAGGGGACCTTCGCTTCCAGTACCGTGTCCTTCCCTTCGGACTGTCTACAGCACCACGCGTGTTCACAAAATGTGTAGCTGTCGTAGCAGCCTATCTAAGAAGGCAAGGCGTGCGAATCTTTCCGTACCTGGACGACTGGCTGTTGGCGGCGAGGTCACCACAAGAACTTACCAAACACGTGGAGTTCACCATGTCACTCCTCAGGAACCTGGGGTTTGTTCTGAACTTAGCAAAGTCCCACATACAGCCGACGCAACGACTACCCTTTATAGGGGCAGTCTTGGACACCAGACACGCGAAAGCGTATCTTCCAGAGGAGAGGCTTATCTCCATACGTCATGCCCTAGACGTTCTTCACTCGCATCCCACCAAACCAGTCCGGTTTTTCTTGCACCTGCAAGGGTTGATGGCCTCTACGACGATGGTAACCCCGTACGCTCGTCTGCACATGAGACCCCTGCAACAATGGCTAGCCAGCAACTACGTACCCACCATTCATCCACTCAACATGAAACTATGTATAGCAGAGGAACTTCTTCTGAACCTACAGTGGTGGGCAAATGCAGATCATATGCTACAAGGGGTGCCCTTCGATGCTCCCACCTTCAGGGACATTATCACGACAGACGCATCCCTGACGGGATGGGGTGCGCACCTAGGGACTTTCTCAATACACGGTCTCTGGTCCCCAGAAGAGACGCATTTACACATAAACATGCTGGAGCTGAGGGCCATACGTTGGGCGTTGAAGGCTTTGCTTCCCCGCATCCACGGTCAAAACATACAAATCGTGACGGACAATACCACAGCAATGTGGTATGTGAACAAACAAGGGGGAGCACATTCCACCCGCTTATCGAGGGAAGCGGAGACCATCTGGCACTGGTGTATCGGTCACGACATACACATTCACGCCATTCACTTGGCAGGCCAAGACAACCTGAGGGCGGACTACCTCAGTCGCAAATCGAGGGACCAGCACGAGTGGTCTCTGAAAGAAGAGATCTTGCAAGACATATTTCAGGAATGGGGGACTCCAGAGATAGATCTATTTGCATCACAGGAGAACGCAAAGTTACCAAAATTCTGCAGCCGAGCAGGTATGGCACCAGAATCGATATCGGACGCCTTTGCCATCTCTTGGCACGGGACATTCCTTTATGCCTTTCCCCCGTTTCCCCTCATCAACAGAGTGTTGTGCAAGGTCAGGACGGACAGGGCTCATATCATCCTGATCGCTCCCTTTTGGCCACGACAAACCTGGTTCCAAACCTTGCTGGGGATGGCGACTCAAATCAAGAAGCTTCCAATGATCTGCGATCTACTCTCCAGAGAACGGGGGGAAATTCTTCACCACGACCTACAGATGCTCCACCTCTCCGCTTGGTTGATTCTACCCCGATAGGCAATTTGCCACCGGAGGTTTCAGAGATACTTTTAAATGCAAGGAGACCTTCGACACGCAAATGTTATCAGTTAAAGTGGAGACGATTCTGTAGCTGGTGTACTTCGCAGGCTATTCCCTTGCAAGCTTTGGACATGAATCATGTGTTTCTTTATCTACTGAGTCTACAAAAATTGCATTTGTCTTTGGCTTCCATAAAGGTTCATTTGGCAGCTCTGTCTTCCCGTTTGCAACCGCATGACAGTGGCACCCTGTTTTCTCATAAACTGATGAGGGCTTTTTGGAAAGGTCTAAAGAACACTTTTCCTCAACGATCTAGGCCCGCCCCCCAGTGGGACTTGAACCTTGTGTTATCCAAGTTGATGTTCCCTCCTTTCGAACCATTGGCTACGTGCAGCTTGGAAGACTTGTCAATTAAAACGGCGTTCTTGGTGGCTATTACCTCGGCTAGGAGGGTGAGTGAACTCACGGCCCTTAGAGCTTCACCTCCTTATATCATGTTTCACAAGGAGAAAGTTGATCTACGTATTGACCCCTCATTTGTGCCTAAGGTTGTTTCTAGTTTCCACCTTAATCAGACTATCTCGTTGCCAGTTTTCTTCCCTAGGCCGCACACATCTGTTGAGGAGCAAAGGCTACACTCGTTAGATGTTAAAAGAGCTCTGGCTTTCTACATTGATAGAACCAAGTCAATCAGAGCGTGTGATTCCCTCTTTATCACGTATGGGGGCCAAAGAATTGGGGTCAAGCTTTCTGCACAGAGACTTTCCAAGTGGATTTTATTGTGTATACAGAGATGCTATGCTTTAGCAGACAAGATCCCTCCCGAAGGTCTGAGGGCTCATTCTACTAGAGCCACTGCTGCTTCTTTGGCTAACTTCCAAGGTATAAATCTACCAGATATCTGTAGGGCTGCCACGTGGGCATCTGTCCACACGTTTACAAGACATTACTCTTTGGACCTGGCGGCCAGAGCAGATTCCCAAGTGGGGAGAGCAGTGTTGGATTCTTTTCTGAGTTACCATCCTCGACTCCCACCTCCTTGAGGTGAGTTATCTAGAACTGCTTATTACTCTCCCAAGAGTGAGAATCGCGGAGATCCTCGAAGAAGAAACGGAGGTTACTTACCAGTAACTCTGTTCTTCGAGAGAGCTCCGCGTATTCTCACATCCCGCCCGCCTTCCCCTCAGTCGTGGATGGACATACCAGGTCTTCCAGGCTGGGTTGGAAGGAACTGAGGCGGTGGGGGCTCCTCCCCCTCTTTATACTTCCATCCCTCGTGATGCGGGCCCGCGCTTTTCTCGGGATGGGAGGGGGAGTGAGGGGGCGGAGCCCTCACCTTTTCTAGTCTTTTCCAGGCGTAATCTGCCTGGATACTGCTGACGAGAGGTTTTCCGGTACCTGCGGAGCAGGAAGTAAATCCCAAGAGTGAGAATACGCGGAGCTCTCTCGAAGAACAGAGTTACTGGTAAGTAACCTCCGTTTCTTCTCCTCTCCCTTCTATCCTCCACCCCTGTTGGCCTGGGTCCATCTCTGGTACCTGCTCTCGAGTGAAGGGGAGTGCAAGCGGTGCCCCCAGCTGGAAGGACCAACCCAAGCCCCTGGGCCAGCAGCAAGCAGCCAATCCAGGCAACAGTCCAGACAAGGACTTGGGCTGCTGGGTACATGCCTGGCCACTGGATGCTGTGCTGCTGTTGCACATAGCTGCTGTTACCAGATGTAACAGCAGCTATGTGCAGTCTCACTTGCTCTTCATTTAAATTTGTGGGTGAAAATTGAGGAGTATGTGTGTAGCAGCCAAGTAACATGGCACATGTTTGTACATAGACATAAAACATCAAGACACAGGCAACCAAAAACATAATATCCGATAGCACCCTGTATTTCAGTTAGAACTCTAACTTCCTAAATTAGTAATGGTTACAACACAAACCTGACTAATCTGTGCCAAAGCTTTCCCCAAATAAGTGACAACCTAAAATTCTATGTTTTGTTTGAGTGGAATATTTGTTTGTTCATCAAGTTAAATGATCGTTTCAACACTTTGTAGATAATTAGCAATTTACATCAATGAGTTGATTTTTAATTGCATGAATGAAAAATATCAACCAGAGGTAACTTTCTCTTTTTGGAATTAACAATATACTCAAGAAACCTTGGTAAGGTCTGAGTATAATATATACCTTGATATTTTTCCTTTCTGTCTCATTTTCATATTCATTACATGTAAGTTCTAAATCAATACAGCCTGGAAATCCTCTCTGCATTCTAGAATGAAAGTAAGAAAAACAGTGCCCTCTAATGAATATAGTGTGCATTTGACATGAACCTTCTCCCACAAGTCTCCCCACCCCCTTCCCTGGACTTTAAAGACACTGTCAAGGCTTGTAGGCTGAAATGAAATCTGCCAGCTATGTTTTGGTTTGCGGGCATGCATGTGCTGCATTGTCCTTTGGCTCTGTCAGTCTGCTCTGTTCTTTTCTGATGTACAAAAATCTTATTGTTAAGAAACAGAGTACCCTGGGGTTGACAGTGAAGGGTTGCTAGTGGAGTGCTAATAACAATTTATGTATGTTACATCCTATGTTTTGAAGACAGTTATATTTGCAAGGATTAGTAAAAGGTGGGGTTTGTTTTTTGTTTTTTTTTAACTGAAGGCTGTTAAGTTTTAGGCTTGACTTTTTCTTTCAGATTACAGTACTGCAATTATTGCAAAATTTTAAGAAGTTCGTATAATAATTTACTAACATGTACTGGCAAGTACAGTGCTGTGTGCGAAGTAGTATAATGTCTTTAGGCACTTCTACTGCATCAACCATTAAAAATAAACGATTGTAAATAGATTTTTTAAACCTGGATATAGAAGTTCTGATATGCAGACTCGTATTACAGCATATAAACTAGTTACTTATAATAGGTTTAGGCACGCTTTTAAAAGAAACATAAAAGCTAGTTTTGGCACACTTTTAAAAGAAACATGAAAGCTTACTTTGGCAATAAAAAGGTGAAAGATATCTATAGCATTGTTCAGCAAAAATATGTCAATGCCAGTGTCAAATGATGTACGCAAACAAGTCTTGAATATTGTTGAACATCTGCCTGGGCATATCTTCGTCACCCACTCACTTCCCCAACCAAATGGTAATTTTTAATTAATATTGGAGAATATTTATCTTACTTTGATAGTATTGGATAGTTTAGAGGTGGGCTCACAATAAAGTGAGTCTTTAAAAACATTTATTGAAACATGTGTTGATTTTATGTTAATGTTGCAACTTCTAGAGCATCCACACTATCCCTTAAAGAGCAAAGGAAGAGGAATCATGGGATAATGGAAAGTACTAGTGTGGTGGTCTCTCTGTATTCAGTTCTGCTGCTCAGCCTGTTTTAAGATCTAAATCAGGATTGCTTTTTGGCTTGACTTCAGATTCTACTGCTAGCTCTCTTACTAAGTCTGTTTTCTCCCCTTTTCATTCCCTCAACTGAATGGCCCTTTCTCCATCCTGATACTTTTAGTTGGTGCTATGTAACAGGGCTGGCTTTAGCCCCTTTTTCCAGAGCAGACCATTTCCATCTTCCTGCCTGGCCCAAGGTGTGACATGTCCACTTCATCACAAGATCATTAATAATTAGCAGTATTTTGACTTGCATTTCATATTCCTACCCCATCCTAGCTCCTTGGGACTCCTCCCTACTCATTCCTACATACCCCCTCCTCTCACTGGGTGGGTGGGATTGTGGCATTCTTACTCTCATCCTACATTCCTAAAAAAAAAACCCATTAAAAATACAGAATAAACTATCTAACCTCCCTTAGCTCCAGCCTTGAAGCCAGCAAATTTATTTTATTTATTTATTTATGTATTTATTTATAAAATATTTCTATCCCGCCCCTCCTGCCCATAGGGCAGCCTGGGTCAGCAAACAACAAGATAAAAACAGTCAAACAGTAAAACAATTTAAAAATTTTAAAATTCCTGCATGCATGGAAAACAACCCTCCCAACCCCTCGCCAAAAGCCTGGCAGAATAGCCAGGTCTACATAATCGTCAAAATGACAGGAGAGTGGGGGCCAACCGAGCCTCCTCCGGGAGCGAATTCCACAACACGGGCAGCCACTGAAAAAGATCTAATATCGGTAGCCACCCACCTCGCCCAGGGAACCTCCAAAAAGGCTTCCACAGACGATCTCAGGGGTCTCACGGGCACATGAGGAGTGAGGCGGTCCCGCAGCTAAGCAGGCCAGCAGCCTTTGACATCAACCTTTGGCAGCTGCCACAGGCAGCCTCCTGCCGCTTTATAGAAAAAAGAGGTATGGGCAGGCCCAGGTTGAAAAGCCCAGCCTCTGCCAATCCAGCAGGATTATTACTATAATACATTACATAAAATACCCAGTCCATCAGTCCTTGAGGTAAATCATTCACCTTCCACTTATTATTTGTATTACTGTAGCACCTAGACACTAGTTTTCACAACAGTACTAAAGCACAGTTCATGACAAGCAGAACTGAGCAATATGGAAGCTAAAGATGTGGTAAACTTCTCACAGTACAATTTTTCAAAGATTGCTGTAATACCAGGTACATTAAGAAGTGAGGTTTACCATTAAAAGCTATTAATTAATTTTTGTTGTTTTACTGAATTTACCTTTTTGCTTCCATTACAGTCAGAAATTGGATTTGGGAAAATGGAAACTTATATAAAATTGGAAAAGCTTGGAGAGGTATCCTTTGCTTCCTTGTATTTTTCAGATATGTTGATTTTGACTTTAATGTGACCCTTGGAAAAATCCTTGTATTTAAATAACCGATGATCATATTTAGTAAACAATGCATATAATCGTACACACAACAATGCCATTAGTATATGTGTCCTGTGCATCAATGTGTATGTATAGGTGCATGTAACAGTCAAAACCCCCAACTTAAATGAACAGAGTTTATATCCTAGAAAGAGCCAAGAGAAGGAAAACGTCTGTGAACAACTGCTGTGCTTATCTGTGGTCTTTTCAGCGGTTAGGTAGTATGGTAGTGGCTGCTTTACAAACACCACATGTACAAACTCACTATGCTACCTGACAGTTAAATCATTTCCAAATGTGTATGCTTTAAATCACTTTTGTTGTGTATCAGATGTCTCTATTTTAATAGAGTAGAAAGTCGTATCTTTGGAGAAATGTAAAATTAGGAAACATAACTCATCATCTATCTACATACAAATAGATATGCAGACAGATCACTTGTCTACCTACTGTAGTTTGCAAAACAGTATTGCTGAAAGGTATAATTAACAATTAAGGGTGGTCATTTGGATACAAATTTGTTTCAGTTTATTTTCGTTTTGTTTCCCAAAGTTATCGGATTTAAATGCAGATTCGTATTACAGATCCGTATTTAAATCAGTTAAAAAAATTTAAATAATTTTAAAATGTTGAAAATATTGCACATGCGTAAAATGGATGCCCGACTGTTCAGCAGATACACACCCTTTTCCAAAATGGTAACAGCAGTTTTGCCTCTATTTTGGAAAAGAGCAGCTGGTCTGCGCATGCACAAAATAGCCACTGCTCACATGTATATTGGCTGCCCTTTTCAAAAATGGCGGTGGAAGCGCTGCCATTTTGGAAAACGACGCACATGTGGAGAATGGTCCAGTAGCCATTTTCCATAGGTGCGGTAATTTAAAAATTAAAAAAGTTAAAAATTATTGTGCATGCACAAAATAGTTGCTGGATGGTTCTGTGCATGTGTGCCTTTTTGGAAAAGGGCCTCTGCATGTGCAAAACGACCAGTGTGCATGCACAGAATGGCTGCTCTTTTCCAAAATGGTGGTGACACTGTCACCTCCATTTTGGACATGAGCACACATGGAGAGAATGATCCAGGGGCCATTTTATGCATACACAGGTATTTAAAAATAAAAAATATTTTTAAAAAATGAATAATTCGCATGCGCAAAATGGTTGGTGGGCCAGTCTGCACATGCATAAAATGGCCACTACACATGCACAGAACCGTTCCAAGATGTTGGTGATGCTGATGCCACCATTTTGGAAATGGTCGCATGCGCAGAACAGTTCAGCAGTCATTTTTTGCATGCACAGTAATTTTTTTTTATTTTTATTTTATTTTAGAACCAACCTGAAACAGGCTTCTTCTTGCACTGTTCCAGTTCGGGTTAATCCTCAATGGTCCATTCCATGTAGTTATGGATTTAATCCGAATTCTCACCCTTATTAACCTTCCTATTAACAATGGAAGGATTGTAAAGCACTTTGAACAGTGAAAGTATTATAGAAATAACTATATAACTTTACCCAGTGCTGGTGGTATATCTTTCTGTAAATTTTTTGTAGCAGCCAGCTGAAAAGAAATAACTTGTCAATTAAACTCTTCCATTATGCAAATTAAACTGAAGGTGTTTGAAATTTTCATTGGATAAATGAAGCAAATCCAAAACATGAGTTGCTTTTTCAGTGCTGCCCAATATATATAAAAAAAGAAAATTAAATGTATTTTTTGTTCGTTTAATAACTGTTCTCATACGAAGTTAAATGTGTGGAGAAGGCAGTTTTAAACTTTTTGATAGTTCTTTCTGTGTGATTATTTTAAAGGCAGCATTTTAGATGTGCTGAGCACATGTCGTTGTTTGTTGTTTATTATTATTTATTTATATAGCACAAGCAATGTAGCTGGTGCTATACAGAGACAGGTCCCTTCCCCAAGAGACTTACAATCTAGGAAAGATGAGAGAGCGGAGAGGGAAACAAAAGGAGAGACAGGGATACGTTAATGAAGCTGAGAAGTTCAGGTGCACATGCTTAAGTCTGTTACAGGAGAAAGATTCCCATTGACTGCATTTGCAGCTGTCGGTGTTCAGACCTTCTGGAGGAAGGTCCCAGTGCCTGCAAAGCATTTACTGTTTTTTTACTTGTGTCTAAAGATGTGAAAAAGTAAATTAGCCATTTCTAGAAGCCACTCTCCCCAAGATAAAACAAATTGAGGGACCAGTTAAAAATCTAATTGTTTAATTCTTTAATCTTTATTGAGCCTTTCCCTCACCAAACAGGGTACCTATGCAACGGTATATAAAGGAAGAAGTAAATTGACAGAGAATCTGGTAGCTCTAAAAGAAATCAGACTAGAACACGAAGAGGGGGCACCATGCACAGCCATTAGAGAAGGTGAGAAAAATCTTGCTCCTTTTTTATTTAAAAGAAAAAATGAAATATGAACAAGGTAATAATAATAATCTCATTTATTTAATTTTTCAAATAGCTCAAGCCTTGTCAAATCTTATTTGTCCAATGCCGTATATGCAAATATACCATATATTCAAATAGGTGGGGATTTTCACAGGAAGGAGGGCTTTGTCTGGCAAACCGAGGATGAAAAGAGAATATTTGCAGGACCCTCCAGGCCTCTCTTTGCAAGCTTCCAGATCGTCTTTCCAGAACAGGGTTTGTAGCCTGAGAAAGAAGGGATTCTGTGATTCTCCTCCAAATATTTGATAATCAGAGAGCACCAGGACGGAGCGCCTCCCTTCCCTTCCTATCACAAAAGAAGCTCCATGTCCAGCATCTGAGGGGCTGGGTTTTCCCCCCCTCAAAAATATTTGCAAATGGAAGGTGTTTTCAGGTGTGACAATGGCCCGCATTTCCACGCTTTGACCTGAGTGGAACTGCAGGCCGCCGTCACGTCAGAAAGTGCTGCTAACTGTTAGCCTGGACCGTTCCCCAAGTGGTGTTGGTGTGTAGCCCGGGCTGTGACTCAGGAACATCCCCAGGTCACAGCCTGGGCTAAGCGCCAACACCGTTTGGAGAATTGCTGCCCAACTGGGTGTAGCATGCCGTTACATATAAACGGCTGCTTTGCTTACCTTGGTTGGGGTTCTTGCCGGTTCCAGGAATTAGGGCTGCCATTAGCCGCCATTGCTGCCCATCAGCCGGGGGGGAGGGCGGGCCTCTCCACGCAGTGCAGGGAACGGGTGGATGCACATTCGTGCATCTTCCCGGCCCCTGTCATGTTTGTTCAATCGCTGGGCTGATTCCAGAATGGAGTGACTGCTCCCACCACCACCTGGCTAAGTCTGTGGCGGCATCAGGACCTGTCACATTTGTTTTTACTTATTATTATTATTATTATGATTATTATGATTATTAGCATTTATATAGTGCCAACGATGTACCTGGTGCTTTACAAAAACCAAGATAGACATGGTCCCTGCCTGAAAGCTTACAATCTAAAGACAGGATGGGGAGACAGGGAAGGGGGAACAGAGGGAGAGACAAGGGATGCGACATTCATGAGGATGCTTGAACTCAGGTACACGTTCTTGTCTTGGTTACAGTAAATTAGGAGTATACAGGTAACAGGTGAGGGATAATCGGGGAGGGGGGGATGATTAGCAGGACTTAGGAAGGATGGAACAGAAGAGGTGGGTTTTGAGGAGGGACTTGAAGGTGTGGAGGCAAGGCGGACAAGGGCAGGGAGGGAGTTCCAGGTGTGCGGGGCAGTGAGTGAAAAATGATGAAGACGGTTGTGGGAGGGAGGGGATAGAAAAGGAGCGGAGTGCTCAAATGGGTTCAGAGGGAGATCAGGGCAGAGAGGTAGGGGGGAGCGAGGTTGTGAAGGGCTTTGTAAGTGACGACAAGGGACTTGTACAGAATACGCTCACGAAGAGGGAGCCAGCGGAGAGAGGAGAGGAGAGGCCCACGTGGTGAAAGCGACGGGCTAGGTGGATGACCCTGGAGTATTTCACCCAGCGTATATTATGTCAAGAGCCTCTGGAATCCAAGTAACTTACATGGGTCATAATAAGAATCAGATTTCCAATCTAGTTATTTTTGAATCCATTGAGCTTATTAAATATTGTTAGAAACAGTTAAGGCTCTCACACTGTTCAGTTAATCATATGAGCAATATACAGCTTTCTAGAGATAATAGTACATCAGATATGGATAACTTGTGCCTGAAATAGACAGCCCAGAGTGAAAACGTTGTGTGTTTGCCATTCACGGGTTTCTAGACTTATGATTTGGGCTCTGATTCTTCCATGGAATTTTTGTTTAAATTCCATAAGAGTCAACAGGACTCCTGGCCCAGTTCTGTGGGTCCCTTCGCCCACCATGTCGGCAGCAGGAGCCCTGTGCTCTGCTGCTAGTGGCAGTGTTCAGGGCTCCTGCAGAGTGGGCCAGGATGGACTGGTAGGAGGGATATCGGGGATTACCTCTTCTTCCCCCCCACCTCCTCAGTCTGCTTGGGCCGCAACCACCTGGCACAGGCAGTGGCAGAGCACCTGGAGCCCCGAGCTCTGCTACTACACTCCCCCTCCTCAGCCCAGCCCTCTCGGCGTTCCTGATCAGGCCAGCCTGGGGAGAGGGAGGGTAGTGGCAGTGGTCGAACTGGGTGGGGGGAATTCTGCAGGTTGCCTTCCACCCCTTCTCCAGCCTGTTTGGGTCCACTACTTGCATGGTGCAGGCAGCGGCAGCAGCATCAAGAGCTCCAAGCACTGCTGCTACCCTCCTCAGCCCTCTGAGTTCCTGAGCAGGCCAGGCTGGGGAGGGGGTTGCCCGCTGACATTACAGCAGGCAAGCCTCCAATTGGCTTGCGTGTAGTGATGTCACCCATCAGTCACTGAACTTGAACATATCAGAGACTTGCATGCAGTGATTTATAGATGACATCATCACACGCAAGCCAATCAGAGGCTCGCCTTCTGTAATGTCAGTCAGCAAAGGAAATTCCGTGGGATATTTCCCTGTGGGAGGGATTCCATGCTAAACCCACGATTTGCAGAAGTACATTTCCCTTGGGTCCGTGCTTATGATCATATCTGCTTCTCTCATGGTGAAAACAGACATGCACCTTAAAACGCCGCTTTAGCACTATTTTAAGATTTCTTAGGCATGTTGCAGGGCTGCATAGGTTGCCAATACAACCCTGCAACATGCCTAAGAAATCTTAAAGTGGTGTTAAAGCCAGGGCTGGACTTAGGGGCAGTTAACTTAGGTGGCAGATTTTGGAGGGGTTGGGAGCTTCTGTTCTCAGCCTGCGCCTGCCCAGGCATGGCACCCTTCTCTCCCTGCCGCCACTGCAACTCCACTGACTCACCTGCATGCAGCCTGAAGGGGGGGGGAACCCCCATTCAATTCCCACCTGGAGACCCCTTCTACCCGTGAGCGTCCTGCAAACATGCTCAGCAGTAGTGCTGAGAATGGAGGAAGAGTCTCTACTTCTGCGCTGGGCACTGCCATTGTCTTCCTGCCTGCCTGCCTCAGAATTCGGGGGGCAGGGGGATACTGAGTTGCTTAGTGGCAATGAAATCCTAAATCCAGCTCTGGTTACAGCAGCGTTTGTATGCATGTCTGTTTTTACCTACTGTGTGCCTCTAAGATGGATTTAAATCATATATTTAAGTATTTTCTCCATGTACATGGGGATTAATTTACTGCTGGTTAAAGTCTGCTACCCTGAAACTACTTAGAGACCTGTAAATTCTGTTGACATGCAACTTAAAAGTTCCTAAGAAGTTTCATATGGCCTTGTTTAAGTTATTAAAGGTTAGAGAGCACTGTTCAGTTATGGATAATTGTTTTATTTTATCCCATCTAATTAATGTACTGATTCGCCGTACCCAATTATTTTTAGCCTTTATAGATCTTAAAAAGGCATTCAATTCAGTACCCCGGAAAAATCTTTGGGAAAAACTAGCTAATTTGGGCATAAATCGTAATCTGTTAACATTGATCATCCAACTTCACACTGAAAATCAGGCAAGGACTGGGCAACAATTGATAATAGACACTCAGCACAAATAAAAGTTAATAAAGGATGTGTGCTGGCCCCACTATTATTTAATCTTTTTCTTGGCGACTTGATAGACAAATTGTGTAATCAAGATCACTGCTCCCTGATAATTAAGAACTATGTAGTTCCAGCTTTGCAGTATGCAGATGATATTGTATTAATATCCCAAACTAAAAAAGGCCTTACAACCCTACTAGAGACTTGTGCAGCTTATTGCACTAAGAATAGCCTGGAGATTAATTTCACCGAACTCCAGGTTATGGTAGTAGGGAAAAGAACTAAACAATATAGTTGGAAGGTGCGAGGCAAAAAGCTTGAATAAGTTGATACTTTCTGATATTTGAGAGTAGTATTTAGCAAAAATGGGTTATGGAGAGACCATATTAGATATATAGCAGCAAAGGTGATCCCATGACAAAGGCAATTTCAGCTATGCAGGGCCGGCCCCAGGGTTTGTGAGGCCATGTGCGAAGTCTTGGTGCGGGGCCTAATTTGCATAATTAGGCACCACCTAATTATGCAAATGTATACATTTACATAAAACTTACTCCCTCTGGACAGGAAGGATTCCCATTCTCCACCTCTCCGAGCAACCATGGAGAAGCATGGCCTCCTAATGCTTCCCCCCCTCCCCAGCCGAGTGTCTACCACCACTCCCCAGGAGTGGTTCCACTGCAGGGGCAGCCAAGCGGGCAGTGACACAGGCACAGAGAGACTGACTGCGTCCACTGCCTTACTGGAGGAGGGGCCAGGGGGTGAGCTTAGCCAGTCTGGCCTCCAGGGCCTGTTGCTTCTTGCTGCCAGTGCCGCCTGTGCCTTGTGCACGCATGCGATGTGACCAGTCCAGAGGTGCTGCTATCACACACACAAGACACCCAAAATGCAGCTAGCTTATTAAGCGCATTATGCCATGAAAAGAGACATATAACCAGTTCAGTTGTGCCCCCATAATCAGTTCATGCTGCCCCCACCCCATAACCAGTTCATTTCTGCCCCCGCCCCCATATAATCTATTCACGCTGCCCCCACCCATAACCATTTAATTTGTGCCCACGGGGCAGCGTGAATTGATTATATGGGGGTGCAAATGAACTGGTTATGGGGTGCGGGTTTAAAGACAGTATTCCTGTTAGCAATAACTTCATTAAGAAGAGTTAGTGAAATAGCAGCCATAATAATCTCAGAACCATATTTGCAGATTTATTTTCCAAGACAGAATAGATATTGCTTTACATCCTAAATTCCTACCTAAGATAGTATAAGTAAGACAGTTGTGAGAATGTGGCCCTTTTTACACGGGTCTCTCCTCCCAGCCGTAAACACGCAGATTTCTGTGTGTTCATGGGTGGGGGAACCCCATGTGAATGACGTGGTGCACGCGCCCATGGTGAGTGGGGGTGCGTGCGCGCTCGCCTAACACGCATCCCCACTCACCCCCCCACTCATCCCCACGCACGGAGCAACCGGGGGAAATGGTGGTTACTATGTGGGTGTGGATGAGTGGTGGGTGAGTGGGGATGTGTGTGCAGCTGTGTGCATGCCCCATCCATGCACTGGCGCGCCCACGGACTCCCCACCCGGCGGAGCCATGTCAAAATATCATGTGAGGAGCCACTCGAAGAAGAACAGAAGGTTGCTACCTTGCAAACAAGGTTCTTTGAGATGGCTCCGAACATTCTCACAACACCCACCCTTCCAGCCGCGCATGGAATTCTTTTCTTATATTTCTAGAAAGGGTTGAAAGGAACTGTCATTCAGAGGGGGAGGGTTCTTTTTATACTAGAGGAGCTCAAGACCATCATGTGGTCTATTATTTGAATAGTGTGAGTGCGCACATCCCAGTAGCAAGAATGGTGGGAGCCATCTCGAAGAACCTTTTTTACAAGGTAGCAACCTTCTGATCAGCAGTGGGCAGGAGCTATTTGTAAACAGCCTTATCTCCCAGCCCGATCCAGTGTTCCCGCTGCTGCTGCCGCTGCACTACTAGAAGGCAGAGGCAGGTGAGGGATGGGGTCTGGAGCTAGGGAGGGGAGGCAGAATCACTTTCTGGGGTAGAAGTTGGCTGCAGCCTGCTGCCCAACCAGGCAAGTGCGGGACCCCAGCTAGCGGTGGGGCCATGTGCGGGGGCACATGTGTCACATGCCTAGGGCCGGCCCTGCAGCTATGGCAAAGTGATCCACGAATGTTAGAATATCAAGAATCTTGAAAATATACATAACTAAAGTTCAGTCTACGTTTACCTACAAACAAGAAATAATTCCAGAATGGACAATAAGTAACAGAGAGATTATCCAAAATAAATTTTTAAGAAGCCTATTAGGGGTACCACAGACTGTTCCAGGAGCAGTCGTGAGAGCTGAAACAGGAATTTTCTCGATCAGTTGCTTAAGGAAATTAGCTTTCTTGAAGTATTGGGTGTGTGTAGTCAATCAAGATGACAATTCTTTACCATGCTTACGTTTATTAGAAAACTTAACCCATACAGGATCAACAATATACTCTTGGATAGGCTCCTTCTATACTTATGTTTCGAAAATGGGGCTATCCATAATGACGCTTTGGCAGCTAACATCAGATCAACAGAAAAATCTGCTTAAAAGCAGAGCCACTGATATAGGAAGGCAAGAAGACCTGGCCATAGTGGCAAGCTAGAAGGTAGCTCCATGGCTTGCCCAAGTTAAAAAAAACACTTTGGGCTTGAAAGTTATTTAGATATTATTATCTCCTCTGCATTGCGTAGGAATTATACGATATTAAGATTTCAGTTAATTGAAACAGCAATAATTTTGGGGTGCTATAAAGCAACTCCGAAGGAGCAGCGATTGTGTATTTGTCAAGAAACTGAAATAGAGACAATAGATAATATTATTTTTAGATGCCCATTATACTCTCAGCTAAGGGAGGTTTGGATTTTACTTCTGTTTGCTGGCAAGGAGTATTATGATACAACAAATAAAATGGTGAAAATATTAAGTCTAACTAATCTCGAAGATTGCAATGCAGTTGCCTTATACATCTAGCTCTCTTCCAATTTACATGCCAATGTAGAGACCGATGGGTATAAATCAGTATTGTGTGATAAGTATTGACCTGTGGAACTGTATAGGAATATTGATCTTTTCTGTGTTGAACATACTAGTCTTTTATGTACATGTCAAAGTTTAATGTATACTGATTGTTTTAAGTTTTAGTCATTTGAGTTTGTTTTAAAGGTTTAAAAGGGCTATGACGAAAAGTCAGTGCCAACAATAAACTTATATAACTTATTAAAGGATCTTTTATTTTATTTTTTAAAATCACAATCTTGGAATAGCTAATATATTTTACTGTTTAGACATCTCTACTCCAATATAATTTTTTAATTTTTTTCTCTTGCAGTTTCATTATTAAAAGACCTAAAACATGCAAATATTGTTACATTACATGATATCGTTCACACAGAGAAATCTTTGACTCTCGTCTTTGAGTACCTGGTAAGTATTTATTTAAACAGAAATCAAGCATCCCATTTGAGGTACCTGTTCAGAAATTCTTATTTCCTGTTCTACTAGGAGAAACACAGATATTCATGTTTGTTTGTTTTTTACTTTATTAAGGGAACTAGCTTTCGCCATGTCCCATAAGAAAAGAATAACAATAAAATCACAGGTACAAGTACAAATCCCCTCAATCTAGGGGAAATCCATGTGTACAAAGCAAACATATATGCACTAATGGAGTGTAATCTCAATCAAGCAGTAAATCAGGGAGGCTGGCAACATGCCAGAGAGGGCTATCTAAACAGCCAGGCAGTGGAAGGGGCTCAAGAGGGGCGTTTGCAAAGCTCACAGGCCAACAAGGCGAAATTAGTTATATAATCAGGGTTCTTAGTCATTGTAAAATACAGCAGCAGCTGAACAGGGGAGGAATACGGCCCCAAAGCAAGCCCAGGGGCAAGGAACAGCTCCCTCGCATACTGAGTTAGAGGTCAGACAAATAAAGTATGGAGCAGATCCTCAACGCATCCTAGATTACAAGAACATAGTCTTTTTTCATAAGGGGTTCCAGAGCGCCTCCCTAACAATACTTTGGTGGGCAGCAAATCGAAACACAGGAGTGTCAAAGCCCTGCATAAGCCAGGATCTTCTAATAAATCTAGATATATTTCAAGCCCAGTGGAACACTTAAATTCCTTATAAAAAGGGGCAATCTTAAGTTCATGCATTTTCCCTATGTCCAACTGGACTGCTTGATCTGTAAGCTGTTTGAGAACAAGCCTCTTTCTGCTGCATTGAGGAATGGTAAGTAGCATTTCCATGGAAAGGCCAATCCTATGTAATAAGCTTCCCACCCTATAAGGCCAGGAATACGGGAAGAGCCAGGTCTTAGCCTCAATGTAACAACACCGAGGGAGACGATCCTCTGGCATGCCTTCCAGTTTGTGCCAATAGTTCACTACGGCTATAAGAATTTTTACTTTTATAGGGAGAATACCAATTTTGAGCTGCAGTAAGCATGCAGAAACACACTTAGGCACTGCGAGAAGGGTTCTCAGGAACAGATTTTGGGGATACTCAAGGGCCTCAACAGAGGCCAAGCCCCATATTTCAGCACCATACAAAGCACATGGTCTGGACTTTAGGTTGAAAAGTTTCAACGCCGGTGTGACCAGTCTGCCCCCAAAGAGCCTCCAGAATCTCAACAGGCCCAAAACTGCCTGATGAAATTTGAACTTGGTCATCTGGATGTGCCTCCGCCAATTAAGATTTTCAGCAAATCGTAACCCTAAATAGGAGTAAACAGAGACTTGCTCAAGAATGGTTCCATCAAGAACCCGCTTGTGCTGACTATACCTCCTAGGGCACTTCCCCGCTATCATAATGTTAGTTTTTTGATAAATATTCAGTTTACAAAAATAATGTATGGTTATCTTTTTAGTCTTTTTTTTAATTAAAGACTTTTACTGTTTTCTTGAATATATTTATAGAAATATGGGGCTTATATCCCAGAATACTCATTAATTAAAAGTCATTGTCCACTTGATTTAAATTGTGTGGTATATATCAGCCATAAACATTTAATACTGTTTTTGAAGGCAAATTATATTAAATATTATTCAAATTTTGGATCTTGAATGTCTGTTAGATTAAGATATTGGCCTTTGGGATAAAAATAATAAATTGGGTTTCAGTTCAGTTTTTCACTTTGGGTGAAAACAGACATGCATTTAACTCTGCTTTAACACCACTTTAACATTTCTTATGCATGTTTCAATTCTGTATTGGTGCCATATGCAGCCCTATAACATGCATAAGAACTGTTAAAGTGACATTAAAGTGGAGTTAAGGTAGATGTCTGTTTTCACCCTTTGCTGAGGTTAATCTAACCATATTTCTTCAACGAAATAAATCACCATAATGCACAGGATTTATGAAAACTTGGTTCTTGGCCCACATAAGCAAACATTTTGAATGTATTGGAATTTTTGGAGAGTGTGAATAAGTATGTGCGTACAGGTGAGCCAGTCAATATAGTGCATCTGGATTTTCAGAAAGCATTTGATATGGCCCCTCATAATTTGAGGAAATTAAATAGTCATGGATAAGAGGCAGTGTCATATCATGGATTGGTAACTGGCTGAAAGATAGGAAACAAAAAGGGTAAGACTAAATGGTCAGTTTTTGCCTTGGAGAGAAGTAAATAGTGGAGTGCCCCAGAGTGTACTGGGACCAGAGTTGTTTAATCTATTCATAAATGATATCAAAAAGGTAATAAAGACTGAGGTGATCGTTTGCAGATGATACAAAGTTATTCAAGATAGTTAAAACCCGAGCGGACTGTGAGGAATTGCAGGAGAAATTTGCGAGACTGGGTGACTGGGCAACAAATGGCAGATGAAGTTTAATGTTGACAAGTGCAAAGTGCTGCACATAGGAAAAAATAGTCCAGACTATTTGTACACAATGCTGGGTTCTAAATTAGGGGTTACCGCTCAGGAAAAGAATATTGGAGTCATTGTGGACAATACATTGAAATCCTCAGCTCAATGTATGGGAGCAGTCAAAAAATTAAACCGAATATTAGGAATTATTCAGAAAGGGATAGAGAATAAAATAAAAAATATCATAATGCCTCTATATAAATCTGTGGTGCAACCGCACCTTGAATATTGTGTGCCGTTCTGGTCGCCCCATCTCAAAAAAGAGTTGATAGAACTGGAAAAGGTACAGAGAAGGGTTAACCAAAAATGATAAAGGATATGGCATGGCTTCTGTACAAGGAGAGGCTTGATAGGTTAGGTCTCTTCAGTTTGGAAAAGAGACTACTGAGAAGGGATATGATAGAAGTTTGTAAAATCGTGCGTGGCATGGAATGAGTAAAAAGGGAGCAGTTATTTACCTTCTCATATAGATCTAGGGGATGCTCCATGAAACTAACTGGCAGCAGATTTAAAACAATTAAAAGTATTTTTTCACTCAATGCACAATTACTTTGTGGAATTTGTTGCCAGAGGATGCGGTCAACGCCAGTAGTATAGCTGGGTTTCAAAAAGAGTTGGCTAAGTTCTTGGAGGGTGGTAGGTCCATTAACAGCTGTTAGCCAAATAGGCTGTGGGATGTAACCCCTGCCTGTTGGGAGCTGGGATGGATCAGGGAATGGATTGCTCCATTATGACCTGTTGGGTACTTTTCCGAAGCAATCAAGATTGTTGGTCACTGTCAGTGATAGGATGCTGGACTCGATGGACCATTCTGACACTTCTTAGGTTGTTTTAGCTGTAATACTTGTAACCTAGGGGAACGAATTAAGCAGTTGAAGAAAATATCATTTATTGTTCTTTAGGGGGGAGGATTAAAAAAATGAATAAACTTATTATACTGGGATTGTCCTACATCATTAAACAATGGTGGGGGGCTGGGTTTCTTTGTCTTGTTTTTTTCAGGACAAGGACCTAAAGCAGTATATGGATGACTGTGGTAACATTATGAGCATGCACAATGTGAAGGTGGGTGTTTTAGTTACTGATTTCTGGCATTTTTTATTCTGACTTCAGAACCACAGGACCCTGCCATCCCACAGTTGAGACTGTCAGTCTGTGTTCCAGTTCTCTTTACATTGACTTTTAACAGAAGTTAGATATAGTCCTTAGCTCCACATCTGTCTTGTTCTCAAAGCCTGAACAATGTGGAAGTCAAATTTTTTTTGCCAGATCTGACAAAACCCCTTTGGTTTTGTGGAGGAAATTAGAGAACAGTATCTTTGATTGCTGTTTTGGGCTGCTCTGTTGTTCAAATTATATGCTGTCATACAAACCGAATATGTCAATCCAGAAATGAGTCATGGACTGCCATTGTGAGGACTGTTAACCTATGTAAGTAAGTAAATAGCCCTACCTAATCCTTTTTCTATATAGACAAACCAAAGTCCACCCTGAGCTATTTAGCTGGCCCCTGCAGGCTGGTGTAGTTAAGGTATCCCAATTTCATATGGCTTACAGTGCATAAGGGAGTGATGTGGCCCAACTGCCTTTGACTTTCCCCACTCCCTATTGAGTGAAATACAATTTATTGCAATAGGCAAAGGTCATCACAACAGTAAGCAAATGTAAAAAACATAAAATACAAATATATATGAAATAACATTTTCCATAAACAAAAACCCTGTAATAAGTATTGCATAACAGAATTTCAGTTACAAAGTAGGAGACCATGCCCTCCTCAGCTTGATGGCAACAGTGGAAAATTTTCTGCCACACATCACTGGCAACAGCATAAAAATTGGCCACACAAAGGTTATGTCAGTATCAAAGTCACTCAGAAGAATAACTAGGGCCTCTCGTTGACTACATGGGCTCATCTTTATGATTGCATGTTCCAAAAAAATTGCACGAGGACTGGTGAGGACAGTGGACAGTCAAACAACACATGGGCTATAGACTCCACCGTCTTTAAATGACAGAAAGGGCACAACCTTAGGTCCTGCGGAACCTTGGCAAACCTGACTGCCAAAGGCAGCATGTCTAATCTGGCCAACATAAAAGCATTCCTAAGACTCCAAGGTAATACTGAAAAAGATATGGGGCACCAGTGGGAGAAATAGAAAAGGCCTTATTAGGAGCAGACATCTTTTGGGCAAAAATAGCCTTGTTCAGTGTTTGCAATTCCTGATCCCTAATACGGTTTTTAACCATCGCCCATGCCCTAGGAAAGTTCATTGAAAGCAAATAGCTTTTAGAAAAACCCAATACCGCGAACATCTGCTCTACACTATTCTCCCAAATACCCCACACTGGAGAAGAGAACATTTGTTGCAGGAAGCTCTCTGGGTCATAAAAATTCATACGGAACCAAAATTTAAAAATTACCTCCTTGGCAAATGAAATAACTGGGTAGACCCCAGTTTCAGCCCTAAGTAGTGCTACAGGGGTGCTCTTTGGAGCATTTAGAATACCTCTTAGAAATTTATTTTGCTGAGCTTCCAAATCACCCATCTCAGAAGGACCCCAAATAGGGACCCCCATACAGGAGTTGTGGAAGTACCTTCAGTGGCGGTTGGTGGCTTTGGGGGCTGATGGGGCAGTGGATGGGTTGAACCTGCTGCCAGTGGCTTTGCCGCCGCTGAGCCTAGGGGCCGAGCCAGGGGCAGCGATAGGCCAGTGGCATGGATTCACCCAGCAGCAAGGAGTTTCTAGGGTTAACATTGGATGGACATTACATTAGTTAACTCTGGGAACTCCTTGCTGCTGTGTGAAGCACTCCCACTGGGGGATAGAGAGCCCTCTTACTGGGATCCCATCCACTTCCTCTTTCCCACCAGGTCCAAATTAACAATAGCGGGTTACAAAAATAGATTATATTGCCATAGCCTACCTTTATCCTGAACCCTCGAATCCTTGATTTTCATGGCATCCTTTTCATTGCCTTCTCAGAAGAGAATGAAAGGGAAGAGAAGGACAGGACAGAGGAGAAGTAGGAGGGAAAGGGTTTGGTTTTGGTGCACGAGAAGAGTAACGGAAAGAGATGGGTTCAGTGGGGGACCGGGGAAACGGGTCTCCTTGTTGTCTGCAGCCTTTTCTTCTGCCCTGCTCCTACCTACTTTCTCCTCTGTTCACAAGCAGAGCAGTTGCAGGCCTGTATAGCAACCAAACACTCCCCATCCAAACCAGCATCCCTAGTAGCTACACCCTATCCCCAATAGCGAAAACGCCTGTCTAAGCAAAAAGGCCTTTTTGTTTGACCAGTTTCAGGGTTACATTGCCACCAAACCAGACCCATCGAGACCAGCATCCCCAGTAACTACACCGTATCCCTGGCAGCCAAATGCCTGTCCAAGCAAGCAGGCCTTTTTTTAAAATTTGGCCAGTTACAGGCCTCTGTTGCCACCAAACCAGCCCTATCAAAATTTAAACAATGAATTTCTGTTTCTCAACAAAAAACCCAGACAAGATGCTCAAAATCACACGGTCACAAGCAGAGAGGCCAGAAACTACTTTCCAGCAGGGAGCAGCAGTGAAACAGTGAAGGGACCTTTTTTTTAAAAAAAAAAAAAAAGAGTAGCCACGACCAGTAGACCCACAAATTTACAAAATGGCCTCTACTCATGCTTGGGAGGGGAGAAGGAAAGCAGCAATGCATCTTGCAAACACAGAGCAAGCAAAGCAAACCATCTTAAGGCAACAATGTTATGTGCAGTCCTTAGCACACCATAAAAGCAGCAGCGGGGATTTCCACATGTCCCCCAAAACATGCTACACAGCTCTATTGCAATGTAAGAGGTATTTTCTGCTGCATCTAAACATGGAGCATTCATGCAAGGACTAGTCATTAGTGAAAAAACCTGCCATAACATCCCACCAAACTGCAAAGGGTGGGGCCATTTTAAAATGCAAGGAACATTTCAGCAAAGATTAGAAACCTCCTTCTCACTGGCCTTCCCCGGTCTCACCTTTCTCCCCTCATCTCTGTCCAAAACTCTGCTGCCAGGGTCATCTACCTCGCCAGTCGCTTCGACCATGTGCAGCCCCTCCTCTCTTCGCTTCACTGGCTTCCCCTTCCTGAACGAATCCTGCACAAGCTCCTAGTCTTCACCTATAAAGCTCTTCACAACCTTGCTCCCCCCTACCTCTCTGCACTTATCGCCCTCCATACTCCAGCCCGTGCACTTCGCTCCTCCTCTGTCCCTTCTCTCACCCTTCCACGCCTTCCCTGCTCCCCTAAGCGCCTTGGTCCCTTCTCACTTGCTGCCCCCCATGCTTGGAACTCCCTCCCTGTCCACATCCGCCTTGCCCCCTCCCTTCATACCTTCAAAGTTCTCCTTAAAACTCACCTCTTTCGCTCTGCTCTGTCTGACTCTTTATCCTGCTGAGCCACTATTCCTATACCTACGATCGGTTTACCCTTATCCTTGCAACATGGACCTGCCTGCTTTCATTCTCATCATAACCAAGCCAAGTACATGCACTTGAGACCTCGCATCTTCATGAATGTTAGACCCCTTGTCTCTCCCTCTGTTCCCCTTCCTAAGTCTCTCCCCCAGCTCCTGTCTCTCAGATTGTAAGCCCTAGGGGCAGGGACCGTGTCTATTTTATTACTTTGTAAAGTGCCAGGTATACTGCTGGCGCTATATAAATGTTTGTTAATAATAATAATAATAAAGAAATCCTTCCATCCAAGCCCCTAGGTCGCTCCCCTGTAAAACAGAAAGCAGACAGTTTACATTAAAAAACAGCCAAGAAAGAGACCAATTTTAACCAAAAGTAGCCATGGCTAGTGGGGGCACCAGAAAATGGCCACAGCCTTTGCACATGCTTGAGGGGTTTGGGAGAGGATATGGGAAAACTAGCAGTGCACATGCAAACGAACACAGAACAAGCAAAAGCCAACCAGATCTTAAACAAACTGAACCGTATTATGTGAAGTCTTAGCACACCACAAAAACAGCAGTGAGGAATTCCACTTGTCCCCAAAAACATGCTTCACTGTTACAGCTCTGTTGAAGACCCATTCTTTCGCCCCACCCCCCAGCAGTACCCCAGGCCCCTTTTTCACCAGTGTTTCCCAGCAAAACAAATAAAAAATAACTAAGTCACCAATGGGGATATGTCTGATGCAGGTCTAGCAGCAGCATGAGGTAAGAAAGCCACAAACAAGCCAGGCCAGCCAGCACTCCCTCTCCACCAAAGTGGTGCAGATCACCAGCACGCCAAAGGAGGAGAGCTCTCTTTTAACCCCACCCTAGGGGGTGGGGTACAGGCAGGCAGCCTGAGCCCTCAACAGCTGTGCAGGTGCACTCTGCCTGGGCATTTGATTCTCCAGTCCAGACAGAGTCTTTCACTGCAGCCCATAGGGGTCTGTGGAACACTGCCCCCACTGGTGGGGAAAGCAAAGTGCTTTTCCCCCTTCAGGCAGCATGGGATCTAAACCCAGGTGCCCAAATCGCTTTTGTAAAGTTTTTCCCCTTAAGGGATTTTTTAGAACAGGCTCAACAGGAGGCACTGGCCCCCACCCCCTCAGCTCCTGCCTGCACATGTGTCCAGGGAGGCACAACAACAACACTGAGCACTCAGCTGATTGCTGAACTGGAGGACTCAGAGCAAGTCTGGAATGGGTTGCTGGCTCCCTTCTCCTAGCAAGTCCCCTATCCCCAAGTGCCTTTGGGACTCAGGTGAGGAGTTTTTTTTCTTTTTGTTTTTTTTCTTTCTTTTTAAAAGCATGAAGAGTGTGCGGAGGGGGGGTCAGGCCAGGAGGGGCAATGCCTCTGGTGCCCTACAACGCACACCACCCCTGAGTACCTTCACCCTGTATACCTTCAGAGCAGGTAGTACCATCCTGTCCCCTCTGGCAAAGTAGAAGCTTAAAATCCCCCTAAAAGAATCAAGAGCTTTAGCACAGGCACCCTCCCTATGTTTCTGCCAGAAGCCCGCATTGGAAAAAACAACTCGTAAATATTTATAGCAGTTAACTTGTGCTATAAGGTGGTCTTTCATAAATATTTATAGCAGTTAACTTGCTCTATAAGGTGGTCTTTCATAAACCAATGATGTGAACCATAAACCAACATAAACCAACATATGACTTCCCTACAACTAGGACGTAGGTCTTTGAGTAATTTACTTCCAAATATTCAGAACTACAAAAATCACAAAATGCCTGCATTAGGCATGTCAGCCCCACCTGGGTTTGGGAGACCAGAATAGTATCATCCGCATAAAGAAGCACTGAAACCAACAAACTATCTATAGCAACAGGGTGGAATAGGAGGCTTCTCAAAGTATCAACAACCCCATTAATATAGATATTAAAGAGAAGGGGGGCTACCAGGCAGCCCTACCTAACCTCTTCCATGGTTGGCACTGAAGGACAAAGGACACCTTGCTGATCCACCCGAACTTACAGAGAAGTCCCACGAAGGGCTATAATAAAAAATAATAACCTGGAATCAGTATTAGTCTAAATTAATTTATGCCAAAAGCCATCCTCTGGTCCACAAAATGTATGTATAAGGAAGATTTGGACATTGAGCGTACATATTTAGAGATTAATTGTTTTAGGACAAAAATGTGATCTAAAGTGGACATTACCTTTAGGAAACCAGCTTGCTCCTGGTCTGTAATACCATCCGTGTCCACCTATTCTTGTAATCTGAGGAAAAGGAGCTTAAAATCAAGTTTTCCGATGACACTAAGCAAACTGATGGGGCAAAAATTTACAGGATCATTATGGTCCCTTTTCTTACATATCAGGATAACAATACATTTAAGCCAGCCCTCAGGAATATTACCTGTCTCATTAATTGATGTGAAGAGGGCAGCCAGCACTTCACCCCACCAAATAACTAGCTTTTAGAGGTTCAGCAGGCACACACCCCCTATAGAGTAGCATCTAGCAAAATGGGTTTCATATTCTAAACTCGGCCTTCTTGGCACTACTAAATGTAAAATATAAATAATAAAGTAAAATATAAAAATATATACAGTGGTTTTATTTATATATGTATAATATATACATATATATATTGTGACATAGGCAAACTGGAATTAGGTGGGTGTAAACTGCAGCTCATGCATTTACTTACTTTGTGCCATAAGGATTTGGGTATCATCAGCTTAAAAAGCCAATTTATTGGCATGTTATGGAAAAACCTTTAAATAAATCCCCAAAGTGCCAGTTGCATGATGACTCTCTCCCATCCATTGATCTGTTCCTTGGAAGGACATCTTATGCTCTTCTAGACCAGCTCACCTTTACCAGGCATGGGACGATTAAGGGATGTCTGGTGACAGCAGTAACTATTCAATAGTCCCAAGCTCAAATCTTCGCACATGGAGTATAACTGGAGAACAGTAGTAATATTTATGAAGCACCACAGTAAACTGATTAGGTTTCTTCTTCTTACATTTTTCATTTTTTCTGTACAGTATTCCTGTGCTTGTGCATGGAGTGGATTGCCAAAAGGGATTTTTTTTAAATGAAGGGTAGCAGAGGCTTGATGAAGATAAATGCTCAAGTGGGAGCAGAGAGCTGATACAACTGTGCAGGGCAAATGTTGGTGCCCATATACATTTTTCAGCCATATTGACGGGATTTGGCAGTGTTTGAAGGAGACATACCAAAGTACAGGAAGGAAAGTAAATGTGTCTGGTTCACAGTTACAGAGGAACATTAGAATTTAGGGAGGCAGAAAGTAAATATTTCAAGACTTGAGATTCTATTGATTTTATTCTGTAATAAGTATCAAATTGGTATTAAAAATCTTTGTGCTAAGTATTACATACCAATCCTCTGTTAGCAAGGAGGTATAAATAGACATTTTAAACAATAGTTGTTGAATTCACTTTGTTATACTAATTAATTTTACTTGCTATTCTAGAAGATGTTTTCATGCTTGCAGTAAGTACAGTAGCTTCTTTTGTGGCCAAAGACCTGTTGTTATGGTCAGAGGTACATGCAACTTTGCATTTTTGACTGTTAACATTGTTTGAAGGTCTAATTTGTATTAATATGTTTTCTTTGGTAGCTATTTTTATACCAGATTCTGCGTGGTTTGGCATACTGCCATAGGAGGAAGGTGCTACATCGAGACTTGAAGCCACAAAATCTACTAATTAATGAGAAAGGGGAATTAAAGCTAGCAGACTTTGGTATGGAATGTTTTAAAATTATTTTTATTCTTATTTTTTTTTTTTTTTTTTTTTGTAATTGACTTATACTTTTAGGTAAATTCTGGCAATTTCTTGTTGCCCTTATGTATCCTCTGAGCCTCAGGAAACTTTTCCCATGGCAAGCATACAGTCATACTATACCTTTCTATATCTTTATCCATTCAAAAATCTCTTACTAAATCATTATTGTGTAATTGCAGCTAGCCGTATGCACTTTCTGAGACCCTGGGTGGGAACAGACATGACGGCCACTGAGCGGTGGCCCAACCCAGGTCGGGCTGCACAAAAAACGTACCTGCGGCTGGGCCACCAGGGAGGGGTGGAGATGTGCAGACATGCAGGTGGCCAGCCCAGCACTGTGCCCAACACCCCCCTCTTCCATGACAGGCAGCCATTGCGGCCAGTGATGGCCAACCATGGTGGCCCTGATTTCGGCCATGTCTGTAAGCCCCCGGTAGACTTGATATCCCCCTTTGGCTTGATTGGATGGACCTTAGCCCAGGCTGTGACCTGGACATAGTCTGGGGGTGAGAGCCTGGGCTAGCCGCCAACACAGTCTGGGGCAATCCCGGGCCAAAATCTGGTAGCCCAAAAACCGATGTGCCGGTGGACCTAAGCGGGTCCCTCTATCATTTTTACCCTCTGTCATTTTTTTAATCATAGATTGGTAAATAGAGGGCAGTGTAATGCAATTACCTGATAACTGTAGACCTGCTTCATGCTCGTTATGAGTTTTATTCTCTGCAAAGCGCCAGGTACATTTCTGGCGCTATATATAAATGCTTATAATAATAATCATCCCCACCCAGGATTATCCCCCACCTGTTACCTGTAAACTCCCAATTACTGTAACCAAGCCAAGAATGTGTACCTGAGTTCTCGCATCCTCATGAATGTCGCATCCCTTGTCTCTCCCTCTGTTCCGCCTTTCCAGTCTATCTTATTTTTTGTAAAGTACCAGGTACATCTCTGGAGCTATATAAATGCTTAATAATAATAATTAATAATATGTTCAGCATGGCACATACTAGATTATAAGCTGGCAACAGAGGCAAAGTTGAAGCTATGAAGTTGTTGCAATTTCAGTTTTTCATTGTGATTTCTTTTCTGCTACCTTATTAATCTGTCATGATTAAGAGTTTTAATGTGGAATCAATGCACTGTGTTTTAGTTTCCAACCTAAATGTTACCTCAGCCTTCTGTGTGTCACATTAGCCAAGTTTCTCCTTTTTTCTCCATGTGTGCACGTGTGTGTCGTCTTTTCTCGGTCTTCTCCTTTCTCCCACTTAAATTGGCTACGCTAATGATGATGAAGTGTGATCTACTGATATCATCTATTGGTAGTATTCTTCCCACTCAGTTTAGTTGATAAGCATGCTTGTGCTTCCATTTTGAAATGAAAGTGCATACTCTAAATTTAAATCATTTTTCCTCTCCAGTGTACAATACCTAATATGTTCAGGCCCAGCTGATTTGGGTGTTTATCACAAATGAACTATATACTATGTTTCCAGAATTAAATATTATTGTCACGAGTATAAGGGGAGGAAAGGGGTATCAGGAGAGGGAGAAGATAAAGGAGACACCACCAACCACAAAGGACACAGGGATGGGGCGGTTCTCTCATAAAGCTAGGTTTATTCCAGATGGAAAAAGGTCCCTCAGGTTGTTAGGTGGGCTTTCCCCCTTAGTCAGAGGGCAACCCGAATCATCACAGGGACTACGAGAGTAACCAATTGCCCCAAAGGGGAAAGGGGTAACAATAGACAGGACCTCTGCATGCTCACGGGACTGCACAGGACCCAGGACACCGTGAAACAAGGTGAAGGGAGAGGGGGAAGGGAAAACACCCCAAGAGCGGGCAGGAATGGGAGGAAAAGGGAAGGAAATTGGGAACGGGGCTGGGGGTTTCACGGGGAGTGAGGGACGGGTGCTGACACACGTCACAGAGTCAAAGTGCTGGAAAAGTATACACTAGGAAACAACTATGGGGTACAGGAGAAAGGATCTGGGTTTCCAAGGGGGGTCAAGCCAATACAATCTACAAGTACAAGACTAACAACAAAGAGGATACACTCACGCACGCACTCACCAGTCGTACTCAGGAAGAGGGGAAAACACAAGGGACCCAGACGCTCACTCCAAAATTTCGGGGAAGAAACTGCTAAGGAACAAGGATTTCAGGAAGCAAATCACTAGCACCAAGCAAACCAGGGGCCAGTCTCTCACGAACGATTACGGGCGGAGGCTCCAGGCCCCGCCGGCATCCTTTATAGGCCCGCCCCTAGGCCGCGCTGCTGCGTGTAGGGCTAGGCTCCACTCTCCTCCAATCCCCGCTCACGCACCCACATGTCCTGCGTCGGGGCAGAGCTTCTCCTCCGCCGTCACCACGGGGCAATAGCTCCACCCCCTATGCGGCCCGGCCATCCCTCCGGCTCCTGCGCGCGGCTGCTTGCCGCGGCGCGCCCCTAGCTGCCCTATCCGTGGGTCCGCAGGGAGGGGCGGGGTGCCTTCTGACAATTATGTATTCAGATACACTTCAGTTTCTTCCTCACATCATACACATACATTCTGTTGTGAGTAGAAGCCCTTTGGGGGAAAAACAACGGTATTACCAGATATAACACTAGCTACTTGTTTTCAGTTGTAACCCTAGTGCATTCCCGTGAAAAGAGCAATATTGGTAGACTTGTGGGGTATATGTGTACCCCGATGCAGATTCAGTAAACAATGACAATTTATTTCAAAACTAGTAATTTTGTTTTTAGAAGTAACACAGAAAGGTTCAGACAACATTAACTGTGTTTGAAATCAATGTATTTGCAAAATGGCAGCAATTTTGAAAAATGCACCCCAGGAATTTAGTCATTTGAATTTCAAAAGAGGCCATTTTGGCCTATTGGAAGAAATCTCAGTCATATGGAGTACAAACATTCCTCTCAAGACCTAAAGGCATATGGAGTACAAATATACCTCTCAAGACACACACAACCAGTGAAATGACAGTGTGGAAGACTGTGTGCCTGCTTGGGGATGGGTTTGTGGGTGTGGTTTCTGTTGTAACATATGCACATTGATTTGGGTGGGGAAGACTGTATGGCTGTGTGTGTGTGTGTCTGTGTCTGCAAGGGGGTGGGGGTGTTGTGTGTGTTATGTGACACATCCTGGCTTCTGTTCTCACATAAAATGAAAAATGATTGGGGTCCATTTATCCCCATAGTAATATTACCTGGGGTACAAATGTACCCCATATGGACATTTCTATTGTGTGTGGGGTACAAACCTACCCTAGAGCCTCTTTTTGTTCACAGGATTGAAACAGTTAATGGCATTTCACTGTTGTTTGGGTATGTTTTGTCGCTGGAAGCAGGCCAAGCTGGAGAGCCACTAACTTGTGAGTTATTGCAATATATACACGTCTGGGGTACAAAGCTACACCCAAAATGCTACAAGTCAACACAGTTGTTCCTTTTTGTTTGCATGTGAAACCACATACCCTGTTACAGAAAAGTTGGGTGTTTTAGGCACAGTGAACACTAGTTCCACAAACACATGATGATACCTAGGGTGTTAATATATGTGCAGCTGGCATGCTGGCTGTATGTTTCGGGGAGGGGAACCTACCCCCAACTGGGTCAAGGGGGATCTGGGTCAGATGTTCCCAGCTGGTCCCCCGCTCCCCATCATGACAGGCCACCAAGGCTGCCAGTAATGTGCAGCTATGCCCTAGGGCTTGATGGCGGCACTAACAAACACGCTTGCTTGCTATGGCCCACTATGACCCGCCTGGGCGGCCCTTGGGCCCAAATTGTAGGCCCGGTTCCTTCCGGGCCCATGATTCCAGGCAGCTGCTTACCTGGTCGGGGGCTGTAGTGGGCCCACATCTGGTGTCCTGCTAAGCCTCTCATCCAGGCGGGCCATAGTAGGCAGAGTCACATTTATTAACACCCATAGTCACTGTTACATCTAAAAAAACGTACCTGTCCATTTCCAGTCTGTGGTTGGCTAAAGGACTATAGAAACATCAGGTCGCAATCCTCAACACACTTACTCATGAGTAGATCCCATAGATCTCAGTTGGTCTTACAAGCAAGTGTGTTTAAGATTTCAGCGTCACATTCTAAATGTTATTTCCCCCTTTTCCCCCTCCCACCATGGAGGGGGTGTCTACAAGCCACTGCAAATGCTCTTCCTTACCTACTCCAAGGCAACCAACAGGTCGTCATAAATGTTCATGAAGGTGGAGGGGATTGGATCTGGTCTAATTGGGGCCCAACCAGAAGCAGGCTCAGCTGGAGGTGAGCTGGCATGACCTGGTAAAGAATATAGCATGGGCCACAAATGTTCTTGAAGGTAGAGGGGAGCAGATCCAGCTGAATCAGGTCCAGTTGGGGACGACCCACTGTGACCGCTTGATGAACATAACATGGGTCGTGATTGCCTATGAGCCTGGAGAGCAACGTGTGCCAGGCTTGGTCTAGCTGGATCAAGATCTGCCATAAACAACCTATCACTTGACTGCAAACATAACATTGGCTACAAATGTTTGCAACGGTACATGAGCCAGCCAAGGGATAACCTCCACGGAGTCATCAAGACAGACTTTAAAGACATAAAACTTCAGAAATTATTTTACTATTTATTTATTTTTACATACCAGAGCTGTCTCCAGTAAAGATTTCCTAAAAACTAGAGTTCCACCCTTCACCACAAGGCCCTGTTAATAAAATGTTGATGTAATTTATTTATAAAATTTGTCTTGTGCATAGTTTTTTGGGTCTCTGATGGGAAGAAAAGGTGGAAATTCAGGATAGTTGGTGGGAGGTAGTTAAATTAAATTCCAGCTTGGTATGGGGTTCTAGGTGCTGGGTACCATGGGGTCAGGAACTTGGAGGCAGATGGAAGAAGAATTGACAGGTGCAGAAGCCCTCATTTGTAGCAAAAGGACTACAGTTTACTGCATTTGGGAAAGTGCAGTTCAAGATGGAGACAAAAGGGTGGCTATTGCAACCCATGTGAGGTACAGACCTTCTCTCCTTGCCCCGCAGTTGAAGAGTTATTGCAGACACTCCAAGGAAGCAGGCCACCCTCATATTCTAAATATTATTTACTACTTCACAAATGATTTTCACTCCCTCATCCCAGAAAGCAATATGCACAGATGCTCCAGCTGTATTCTGTCTGTACTTGGTCACCTGTTGCTTTTAAATCTGGGTGTAGCTTCTGGTCTCTGTGGTGTCTTTGGAACGCCCCTGGAGCCATGTTGGAACAGTTATTTGGCTAATCAGCATAGTCTGAGGTAACCAACCACCGACCTTTGGTAGCCACCCCAGCTACATTTAGAAAATCTTTGCAAAAGATTAATTAAAAGCCATAGAAAACACATGCCAAAAATCAGAATGCCAGCCAGCTGTCCCTTTGGTGGCGAGGAGGAGACCAGGGCGTTCATCAAACCATGGGGAAACATGCAAGTCCAGAAGCCTCTGAGAAGATACAGGAATGTGATTATTTTTTTTCCAGTGGATTGCCAAGGAGATGGCAATCTTGGAGGTTCAACAGGGACACTGGCCACTGCTGCCAGAAAGTGAACAAACAGCTGCTGCTCTGGATATGGCAACCAAACCATGGCCTTCTATGATCCCTTCAACAAGTTCCTCACATATGATTGAGAAATTGTGACACCCACCATATGTGAGAGCCATATTAGGAAAGTGCAGACATAGCCAGACCAGCTGGTGGTGAAACGATCCTTGTAGTGCCGGAAGGGATTATCTGTTTTGGACACCTTGTCAGAACTGGATCGTAACCCGAGAGTTGGTTTTCATAGACCTTTGACTTGTCCCAGTTCCCTGACTCCAGACACCAGAGCATCTTCAATAAGACTGTGATAAAGGCGGAAGTTCTGGAATCACAGATCTCCACACATTAAAATCTCATTAAAAATCCACCTTCACCTCTAACCCCCACTCCAACCCCCATCCCCACCTGCCAAACACTTTGCTTAAAAAGAAAGGTTAATTTCCAAATGAAACAAAATATGGAATCTTTATCACCAGAGTATTAAAATGCTTATAGCAATTGCAGAAACCTGAAAAGTAAAAAGGTGGAATTAGAGTGCTGCTGAGGACATTGATACAATAGGCATCTCAGACAGCATTGTGTCAAACATGATGAAAATGACACAAACTAGCCCCTGGAATCATGATAGATAGAAATTACATGTTTAAACAGAAACCAGATAGTAGTGGGGCTATATTATTGACCCCCTGACCAGGATGCTGACAGTGATTGTGAAAAGCTTAGGGAGGTTACAAAAGTAGTAACAGATGATTTTAACTACCCCACATGGACTGGGAAAATGTCTCCCCAGGATGTGTATGCAGGGAGGGGAGTTCCAGGCATGAGGGGCAGCAAGAGAGAAGGGGCAAAGATGTTTAGAGGAGCAAGGGAGTTGTGAGCAGGTGAAGTTGGAGACCGAGGAAGAGCAAAGCTCCCAGGCAGGAGACAAGAGCAGAGAGATATGGACGAGCAAGTTCATGAAGATCCTTGAAGAGCTTGTGCTGAATGTGTTCTTGTAGAGGAAGCCAATGTAGGACGGAGAGAAGGAGCTGTCTTAATCTCCTCTCCGAGGCTCCAGCAAGATTCCTCAACCCTGTCCTTCTTTAGAACATAAGAAGGAACATATCAAGGTCCCCTTCCTCAGTAAAAAGGCATTATGACTCCTCATACTCTGACTCAAGTATGGGCACTGAATCCTCCTCCTTGAGGTCCAGACTCTCTACCCCCTTTTATCTAAGAATTTCCTATTTTAACTGTCTTTTTTTCCCTTTATTAGGGTTTCCACTACTTTTCCTCTTTGATCCCAGACTTCCTTTAGCCTTTCTTTTTCCATTATCAATTCTTGAACCTTTTCCTGCAAGTCCCCATTCTCTTGAGCAATCTCTTTAGTGTTCTTAAATATCTTTACTAATGACTCTAAGGTCAATTCTGTCTGCACTGTCTTCTCTATTTTGCCTGTTTTCAATCCCAGACTGACTCTACCACCTTCCTCCTGCCCGTGTCTGTTTTCTGTCCCCTCTGCTCTGCTCTCTGCTATTTTCAGGGCATTCTTCTCTGTCTCTCCCCTCTTAGGGCATTCTCTTATTAAATGTTGTTTGTTTGTCTGCAATGCCAGCATATCTTTAATTTTACTCCTTTCTGAGTCCCTCTATAAGGGCACTCCCTTTTTAAATGTCCTATCCTATTGCATCTCCAGCACGTCCTTCTCTGGGTGAAAACAGACATGACGCTAACCACCCTTGGTGGTTATTTATGCATGTTGCAGGGCTGTATTGGTGCTGTATGAAGCCCTAAAACATGCATAAATGACCTCCAAGGGTGGTTAGCGTCATGTCTGTTTTCACCCTCTGTATTAATTTTGTATTCAGCAGTCCCTCTTACACCCAGGCTTTCCTCAGCTTGGTTCCCATAAACTCCCTCTTTAGGGTTGGCCCATTCTTTCTTTTGGTACCAAGCCCTATAAAACAACCCTATGCCCTCAAAGTATATACATTGGCTGGGCCTTTTGCACCTTTGTCCCCCTGAATTTTACCATCCCAATCTCTGGTTCCCCAGAGTCCATGTCTCTTCAATTTTTGAGGCAGGCACCCCCTCTTGGGACCCCAGTACCTTCTTCTCTTGCTCTATGTCTCTGCAGCTCCAGTGAGGCTCTCCATAGTCCTGTTGCCTCCATCCTCAGCATCTATGTTGCTGGCGCATGCTCCACACAGTTTCCTTCCACTCTGGCACAGCTCTGACTCCACCCAGTCCCAGGGTCAGACACGCTTCTGCCATCTTGGGTGCAATCCTCGAGCTGTCATTTTGGTCACATTCCTATAGCTTGATGCTCTGGCTACTCCTGAGTGTATCCTCTACTCGCTGGTAAAGCTCACCCTGCCCCAGGTCAACCTTTTATACCACTAGCTTGCTGGCCAACACTAGGGGTGCTCACGTTCTCCACCAAACTCGGCAGGGACAAGCTTGCCTGTGATGAATCCTCACAGAATCAAGACTCAAGCAGACACTCTATCATAGGGAATTAGTTCACGTCCTTTAATTATCCATCAAATCCTTTAATTCTCCATAATACAGTTATCACAGTCTCATTCCCAATACAAACCCTACATAGTCTCTTACCAGCCAGGCGCAAATCCTCTGGCTTCAGAGGTCCTTCTGTTTAGGTAGAGTTTAACTTCAGCTCTGCCTCCTACCTCCCTTGCAGTCAGACTCCAACTTAGCCTTACTCTGGCTCTTAAGCCTCTGTACCTGGTTGGGCCACCCCCTAGCCCAGCTACTTCCACTCTAGCACTGTCCACTGTCTTTGGAAACACTCCCAGCCCCGGTAGCACGGTCACATGACCGGATTTAGTAGGTTCTTAAAGGGACTCTGCTCTGTTACACAGACCTACCTAAGGACTGGAAGGTAGCGAATGTAACACCGATATTTAGAAAGGGCTCCAGGGGCAATCCTGGCATCTACAGACGGGTGAGCTTGAAGTCTCTGCTGGGCAAAACAGTGGAAATGGTTATTAATTTTATTTATTTTTAAAATTTTGCTACCCCTGCCACAGAACAGAATTACTGGGCATATTGATAAACATGACTTAATGGATCATGTTTCATGGATGGGCCATGATTAATATGGATTTAGCAAAGGGAGGTCATGCCTCACTAATCTATTGGAATTTTTTGAGGGTGTAAATAAGCATGTGAATAGGGGTGAGCTGGTCAGTATAGTGTATCTGGATTTCCAGAAAGCATTTTATAAGGTTCCTCATGAGGGACTCTTGAAGAAATTAAAAAGTAATGGGATATGAGGCAGTGTCCTAGTTTGGATTGGTACCGGGTTAAAGAATAGGAAACAAAGTATAGGACTAAATGGTCAGCTTTCACAGTGTAGAAAGGTAAATATTGATGTACCTCAGGGATCTATACTGGAACTGGTGGTGTTTAATGTATTTATTAATTATCTCAAAAAGGGAGTAAAGAGTGAGGTAATCAAATTTGCTTATGACACAAAGTTATTCAAGGTAGTCTAAAACAGGAGTGGACTGTGAAGAATTGCAGGAGGATCTTGCGAGAATGAGTGACTGGGTATCTAAATGGCAGATGAAATTTAATGTGGACATGTGCAAAGTGATGCACATAGGAAAAATAATCCTAGGAGTGAAACGAGAATGGATTTCCGTTCTCGTGAGAATGTGTGAGGTTCTCACAAGAGTTGTAAAGAATCTTGCATGATTCTCAAGAAACCTCAACGCTCTGCGCATGAACAAAATGGCCACAGTGGCCATTCTGCACATACACAGCCCATGGTGGCCATTTTGTACATGTGTAGAGCTTTTTTGAGATTTCTCGAGATTCTTGAGAATCTCACAAAATGCTTGAAACCAAAACACACTTGTGCATGCACAAAATGGCCACTGGGGACTGCGCATGCAAAGGGCTGGTTTTCGGCTGCACAAGAATCTCGCTTGAACAGGTTGAGAATTGGCTGATTCTCGACCCATTTTCAAAAATCTCAGTGAGAACCCCATTTTCGTCAAGGTTTCTGAGAATCGCAAGGGCAAATTTCAGCCCTAATACGTACACAATGCTGGGTTCTAAATTAGGGGTTGCCACTCAGGAAAAGGACCTTGGGGTGATTGTGGACAAAACATTGAAATCCTCAGCTCAGTGTGTAGCAATGGTCAAAAAAGCTAACAATGTTAGGAATTATTCTTAAAGGGATAGAGAATAAAACTGAAAATATCATGTCACTATATAAATATACGGCTCAACCGGACCTTGAGTATTGTGTACAGTTCTGGTTAGGGGTGTGCATCAGGCCCCCATGTCATTTTTGTTTTCGTTATTTTAAAACGTCATTTTTATTATCGTTAACAACAATGTCGTTTTCATTATCGGTATCGGTACCATTTCAAACAAATTTTATTTTTGATATCGTTTTCGGTATCGATTCCCGTGTGCAACTAATATCTATCTAAATCTAAGGGGGAAGGGAAAAGGAAAACTACATATTATCTAGGGATGTGTGAAAGTAGTTTGGGGGTTCAGGGTTCGGGCAGTCCGTGAACCCGAACTGCCCCCCACCCAAATTGGGCAATTAGGGTGGAGGGCAGGGAGGAACCCGGTTTCCCCTCCCTCCATGCTGCGCAGGTGGAAGGGGAGCCGGAGCTCACCTCCCGCCGCCCCCCCCCCCCGCACGCAGCCTACCAAAAAAAATTAATTTATTAAACACACATACACACACACCCCAGGGATTGCCCTACCTGGTGGCGTCGGGGCTCTGGCCCTGGCCCCCACGGCGGCAGCAGGGCCGGCTCCAGCGGCGCTGCGGAGCGCTTCAGACCACTACTTCCGGGTCAAGTGACCAGATCAGGTGACCCGGAAGGCCTAGTAGAGGCCTGATGCGCTCCACAGCGCCGCCAGAGCCGGCCCCGCTTCCGCTGCCAGACCCAGGGCCGGAGACTGACCTACCTGGTGGTGCCGGGTCTCCAGCCCTGGGTCCAGGCCTGAAGCGCTCCGCAGTGCCGCCAGAGCTGGCCCTGCTGCCGCTGCGGGACCCAGGGCCAGAGCCCCGGCGCCACCAGGTAGGGTATTTCCTGGGGTGGGGGGTTTTAAAAAATGTGTAGGCTGCGCGGGGGGGGGGCCCTCCGGCGCCCCTTCCACCCGCACACCCCTAATATTATCTAATTGATTATCTATATAACTATTATAATCTAATCTGTCTATAATTAATATATATATATAATCTGTATAACTATTCTAATCTACATGCTACGTGTGTGTGTGTGTATATACACAGAGAGAGAGAGAGATTAGATGTCTGTATCTAATCTATACTACCTATCTATATCTAATGTACAGGGGGGAGAAGGGCAGGGAAAGGGAGAAGGTAAAATATAGGGTATGAGGAAGAGAAAGTATTGGTAATACAGTGAAGGCTAGGGAGGATTTTTTGTGTGTGCAAGCACTACAGTTCTGTAAATGCAACCTGACAAGCAGAGCTCTCATAGAACAGAGAGGAAAAGCCTGGCCCTTCCATTATAAAGGGTTGCAGTGCCCTCCCCTAGAGCCCCCCTGATTGGTTGTGGGAGGCAGCAGGCATTGAGCAATCACAGAGTGCCGTGAGACTGCTGGGGCCTGCTTGCACTGCTCATCGGCCAGTGATACATCCATCAGATACTGCTGAGCTGCTCGCCCCTCCCAACACAGGCACAGTTCAAGAGTTTAACTATGTTTAGGGCTCCGAGATGTCTGTGCCCTCCTCCCCTCTCCACATTTCCCCTCCAAAACCCAACTGCCACAGCACTAATAACAACAATGATAACGACATTTTCATTATTGTTGTTCTCGGTTTTCATTATCATTACTTTTGGCTTTCGTTTGTGTTGTTGCAAAAACGAAAACAACAGTTTTCGTTATTGTAATAACAAAAATAACATGCACACCCCTATGGTCACCCCACCTCAAAAAAGTTATAGTAGAACTAGAAAAAGTACAGAGCAGAGCAATAAAAATGATAAAGGGTATGGGAAAGCTCCCGTATGAAGAGAGGCTATTTAGGTTAGGGCTCTTCAGCACGGAGAATTGTCAGCTGAGAGGGGATATGATAGAAGTTTTTAAAATCATGCATGGTGTGAAATAAGTAAATAGGGAACGGTTATTTACTCTCTCAAATAGTACTAAAACTAGAGGACACTCTATGAAACTAACAAATAGCAGATTTAAAACAAATACAAGGAAGTATTTTTTTTTTCATTCAGTGCACAGTTATGTTCTGGAATTTGTGGACTGAAGATGTGGTCAAGGCCAGTAGTATAGCTCGGTTTAAAAAAAGGATTGGACAAGTTTCTGGAGGATAGGTACATTAGCAGCTATTACCTGAGTAGGTTTTGGGGAACTTAACCTTTTACTGTTGGGAGCTGGGAGTGAACGACGGAGAATGGATTGCCCAATTGTGACTTGTTGGGTACTTCTTCCATGTGACCGAGATTGGCCAATGTCAGAGGAAGACTGGGCTTGAGGGACCATTGTTCTGAACCCATTATGGCAATTCTTATGTTCTTACTTATCAGTACATAAACTTATATACAAGTGGCTACACATCAGTTTCATCACAAGTTGACTCAAAATGTATGATGTTAATCTAGTTTATACCCATTCCAAAATTGATCTTTTCCAACAATAACTTTCAGTCTATTGGTTGTGACCCCAAAGGTTGGATCCAGTTCATTTTCTCCAGTTTTTGTAAAAGTTGATATTGTGTAGTCATTTGCAACTTTATCTTTGACACCAGGAGACATTTCACAAGTCATTGCACCACTTCTTGCGTTGGTACTTTTAAATTGGTGGGACTAGACATAAAGGGTTTTGGATCCCATCTGAGGAGGTCTGATTATAAAAAGTTGAATTGGTGGGAAGGGCGAGGGGGGTGCTGGCTCCTCCGGTGGGGGGGCTCCTCCTGTAGCCCAGCAGGTTCGGAGTCTGGGGGTGGTGTTGGATTCAGACCTCTGTCTGGATCGGCAGGTGGAGGCAGTGGCCAAAGCCACCTTCCGCCAGCTGTATCTAGTACGGAGGCTCCGTCCATACATCTCCAGGCCCAACCTGGCCACTCTCATCCATGCCCTCATCACCTCGAGGCTGGACTACTGCAACGCGCTCTACGTGGGACTTCCCTGTTTCTGGTCCGGAGGCTGCAGCTAGTGCAGAATGCGACGGCCCATCTCCTTTCGGGGACGGGTCGGCGGGAGCACATAACACCTGTGCTCTTCACTCTGCACTGGTTGCCTATAGCATACCGGGCCAGATTCAAGGTGTTAAGTGTTAATCTACACAGTCTCGGCCTCTCATGCCTCAGGGACCGCCTCGCCCTCCGTGTCTCAGAGCGATCCCTGTGGTCTACCGGGGGCACCTTCCTGGAGGTCCCCTGTGTTAGGCGGGGGGCCACAATGGAACAGGCGTTCTCGGTGACCGGGCCGTGACTCTGAACTTCCCTCCCAGAGGAAGCTCGCCTGGCCCCGGGTCTGCTGGCGTTCGCCCAGGCCTTAGGAGGGGAAGGGTGGGAGGGAGGGAGAGGTAGGTGAGGGAGATGTTTTTTTTTTAAATTTAAAATTAATAATTTTTTATTATTGTTGTTTTTAGTGTTGTAAGCCGCCCCGGGATGCAGTGGGCATGAGGGGGTGGCTAATAAATATAAATAAATAAATTTAGAAGCAGTTATTGGGAGGAAAGAGCATCTAATCTCAAGTCAATGCACATTTTAGTTCATGAAATCTATGAAATTAGATTGGCTTGAAAATAATGAGATTTTTATGAAATAAATGTTATTTCCCCACTGCAATGTGTTGGGAACATATATGATGGGAACATACTGACCATGTTTCCTGATATCTCAGGGATATTCCCATTTACAACTTTAAAGTTCAGATTCCCAATTTATCTCCTGCCTTTATGCCAAATTCGGAGAGAGAGGGAGAGGACTCCAGCCACAGATTCCTGTAGACTACTGTTTCTTCAGTAGTTCCACAGTAAGTATTGAGTTGGGTCCAGAATCTCACATGCATTGGTTGTTCCTGATCACATCTCCTCTCTTCCTTTCAACAAAGGTCTGCTCTGCAGGGTAAGCCCATCTTACAAATGAGACAAGGGCCGGCCTTAGGATTTGTGGAGCCCAGGGCAAAGATAAAATATGGGAACCCTGGTGGCCCCTCCCCTGGGGGGCAGCCTCTGCAGTGGCCTAAAAGTGGTTATTTTGGGGGCCACACTGAGAGGGAGTGGTGCCCCCACAACCTGTCCTATTGAAAATAGGAGGCCACTGCAGGACCCTCAGAAAGACTGGGGCTTGGAGCGGCCTCCCCAGGTTGCTCTGTGGTAAGGACGGCCCTGAACGACACAACAAAGGAGTCACAGATGGCCACGATTAGGAATAGAACACAGGATTCAAGCATGGTTGACCCAAAGTTTAGCTGACCAGTCCCAGTGCTAGCTGTGTTACAGCACCCTAGCAGATATCTGTTTGAGTGACTGGGGAGTATGCATGGGCCTTCTCCAGTGTCAAACTCCACGCTGAGCTGTGTAGCCAAATTAATTGCACCATCATGACTAAAGTGCACTAGTTTCTGTGGCCTACAATATGTGTGTGATGGGATTTGGTCCTCTTTGCCCCAGTCTAGGCTAGCTGTGACTCATTTTCCCCACTTACAGCTCCTACTGGATTAGTTCTTCCCAGAACTGTTCTGGCTCTTAAGTGTTTAACTCTGTCACCTCTGCCTCAGAATTTCCCAACGTACAGAAGACACTTCATCAGGTTCATCTGAGTTTGTTGACTCAGAATCTCCCCAAAGTGTGTCACCACGAAGTCAGAAATTTACTTAAACACACCAGCTTAGTTAAAAGAAGTTTATTATAAGAAACAAGATGAATACATAAAGCAAGATTGTGCTCAGAGTGCAGTAAATCAAATAAACATAATAGATAACGCAAGTCTACCTTACTATGAATTCTAAATTAGTGTTACCATATGCCAGCTGTATGCTTACAAGCTCAATTCAGTCTTTAAATCTTCTCTCTCAGCCTTAATGGAAAAGGCTGGGTCCAGTGTCTTGCTTCTGTTACAGTTGCAAAGTTTTTTCAGGTGATCTCACATGCTGTTGATCAAAAGATCTCTCTCTCTCTCTCTCATGTCCCAAGCAGTTCTTTTTAACTCTCTGAGTTCCGTGCTTTGAGTTTAATTAACTTCATTTAGTGTATACAGGTGGCCTCTGACCTTTGAAGTACTTCCATACAAATTACTGGTTAAGGTTCAGCGACTTTGAGTGCATTGTCTCCACATATATTGCCCTCTGGCGTACGCAATGCCTGTTGAATACAATCCATGGGAAATACAAACATCTGTGTTATCCTCACCTTCCCCATGTTAACTATGAAGAATTCACAAAGTTTCCTGTTCCCTTCTCTAAGCTGTGCTGCTATAACATTCTGGCTTCTATAATCCGTAATTCATGTCATCTAAGTCATACCATGTTTTCCTATACATTACACAGATCCTTTAGACACCAAACATAGCTATAAAATGCTAACACAGAGTAACCATTTATGAACATGTATGTAACGTGTGTTGGTTTCCTGATCTTTACCACAATGTACCAGAGTGGTGTGGCCAGTACCGTATGCAGTGGCCTTTGACTTCCTCAACCCATAATTCAATAGAGAACAGTTTGCTTCAGTAGTTCAGTTGCGAGAGCTTTGAAAATGGAGTATCATCATCATATTTATTTATATCCCGCACTCATTTTCGGAGACTCGAGGCGGCACACAACAAGAAATTATACATTTGCCGGAGATCCTATCCCACACGGGTCCAGCACACATCATCATTACAAATATATTAGATACAACAAACAATATAATATACAAATTCACAAAATCCTCAATAGTACCCTATCTGGCCACCCCTACACTCAGGTG